>JAJKFJ010021420.1:0-469965 GCA_027382625.1 Tetmemena sp. SeJ-2015
AGAAATGAGCTTTTTGAAGCGATCAAACGAGCCCATTTTTGTGGGCAGTTCCCTTAAAAAACGACAAAAAAACAGCCTTTTAAAAAGTCTTCGTTTGATGATCAGGTACTTAAAAGTGAAAAAATGCTTTTCGCCCCCGCCAGCTCCTCAATGCTCTGCGGTGCAAAGCAGTGGCAAATGGGACTCAGCGCCCCTAAAATGACCCAAAAGCTCTGTTTGAGACCTCGCAAAAAGTTTGGGGGGTGAGTCGCACCAAAAAGGGGGTTTTTGGCCGACCCCTCTTGAAGTACATGTGAAAAGAGGGTTTTCCCTAATGAATTATAAAGTAAAATATTTTTTTCCGGATTTTAACATCCTACTATAGCTGAGACGTTCTCAAACGATCTAACGAATAAAAGAGTCTTTCTGGAAGCAATAAAAGCCATATTATAAAGTTTTATTTTTTTTTAAAAATGTATAATGATTCATATTTTATTATATTGTTTTTAAATTTTTTTTGGAAATTTTTTTTTTTTGATTAAAGTCTTTTCTTCTTTCATAATCAAAGCCCTTATATTTGTTCTCAATTCTACTTAACAAAATAGCTTTTAAATTTTAAACTAATAGCGCATAAATTCAATTTGCAAATTGCTCTCCATATCCTTTAATATGACTTTATTTGCACCCTTCAATTCCTATTTTTTCTTTTTTCATTGTCGTAATTCATTTCTCTGTGTCTAATAGTTTTTATTTCAATATTCTTTTTACGATTATATATTTATCAATTCGATTTTTAATATATTATTAATATGTCTCCTCTATCATCAAATAATATTCCAGATATTTATTATGTTATTTATCAGTTATTTTAAACAAGAAGCATCTCTTTAGTTTCAGATATAAAATACATGAATTCCTTTAATCTCAATTTAATCACTTTTAAATTTAAAATTGGAGTCTTTACATCTTTACTTATTTAATATGTAAAATTAATCTTTTATTTAATTTGGTTTTAAATGAAAATATTAAATTATAATTATTAACGTTTTTTAATATATATATTAATTCTATCCAAATTAGATTAATATTTTATAACTTTCAACTCTTATTTTGCGCTTCCTCCCTTAACTCATCTCTTTCGTCTTGTATTTCTTTGAGGTTTCTAAGAATTATTGTCTAAATATTTTATATACAAATTTAAATTAAATAAAGAGCTTATAATGAAAAGATTTCTATCTATTGCTCCAATTTTAATTAAATTATAGCAATAGCAAAATTTGTCCAAGAGTCATTTGCTCGCCATCTTACATTTCTTTTATTCTGCTTTCCAATTTATGTATTTAGCTGTCCAGCTCTTCCAGTCGCCTCTATGTTTCTTTATAATATTTTAAAATATTCTTAAGGCTCAGTTTTTAATGGCTGTTCAATTATCTCATTTTATGTGCTTTCTTAATGCCCACTTGCTTTATTATTATAATTTAACCAAGTAAAATATTTTAGCTAAATAAAATATAAAATATTTAAATTATAAAATAATAAGCTCTCAAAATTGGATCTTATTAAATTTAGTATAATCTCTTGCTTTTAAAACACAAAATCTTTAAGTCTGAAACAAAATAGAGCAAATTTACCTACATATTAGCTATAAATTAGCAGTTATTAATTTCCAGAAAAACTTGTAATATCTTTGAAGAATAAATGTGCATTCTTTAAATTAGATTTATTTAATTTTTAATCTTCTTTTGAATTTTATTTTATCTTAAATCTTTTTAAAAATGATATAGCAAAATTTCGAATTTGATTAAAGTTCTAGAATAATTTGGGGTGTAATTTTTTTAGGAGAGACTCGATTTGAGTTATTAGCAAATTTACTTTAAAAGTTGGTAATATAATAAAAGTAATCAACCTGCTCATCATAGAGGGTTTCTTCTCTTGGTTTTGCAAAATTTCTAACTCATTGAACTGCTTCGTAGACTCTTTGTTTGACTTGATGTTTTGCTCAATTTGCTTGTTTACTAAAAATAGATTTAAGAAAGAATTATACTTACACTGCCTTAGCTTTTTATCATTGCCAGCAAAGTTTAAATTAACTTCCATTAAGACCTTAATCAGAAATTCAATCTTAGTAGACAGCTTGCTATCTTAGCTAGCTATGAACTCCTTGTCCTCTTCATCTTCCTGAATTCCAAACTTATCAACAAATAATTTAAAGCTTGGATCTTAAGCTCTCAATGTTAAGTTTCTCAGCTATCCTTGCGAGAGCTTCAAGAAACTCCACAAATTACATTTTCATATGTTTGTCTTGGTCAACTTCGTTCACCTCAGTCATTTTACTCAAGTTAAAATGGATTCCTATCTCTCTTGTTCCAAAACTATCCGAAGATATGCCAGTACAAGTTATCATTTCTTTAATTTAAATTACACGTTATAAATTAAAATCTATTTATTAGATAAATCGAATAAAGAGATTAAGTTTTTAATTTCTTGAAACTCTTCCAAGCTCATGAAAGCAGGATATCCAGGCTTCGCATATCTGCCTGAGTTCTACTTGTAGAGCATTTTAACAACTGGCATATACGCCTTGTAAACTATATCGCAAGCTTCAGTCCAAAGTTTATTTTTCCTCCATTCATGGCAATCAAAGTTCTTCAGGTAAGGGAGAATATCCTATTCAAATAATTTCTAAACTGATTCAAATTAAGTTTCACACTGCTTGGATTTAAAGTACTTCTGAATTGCCAACCTCACAAATATCTCCATTAACTAGTACCTTACTAAGGCTCTATCTGGATTAAACTTATGCTGCTTTGTACCTGCATTTGTTGTTATATAATAAAAACATAGAATTATTAATTTTAGTTAAGATACAATTTTTATAGCCATTATATTGCAAAGTAATTTTGAACTTTATTTATTTTTTAAGTTTTATCTACATGCTCTATTAATTTTTAATTATGTAATTAAATTCTTTTAGTGTGAGTAATATATTCTAAATCAGCATCACTAGTTGATAAGAACTCCTTGTGAATGACTGTAGTATTGTTAATGATTTCTTGGAAAATAAGCTGCCCTATACTGAAAATATTGTTGTTTGGAGAAATAGCGGAGAAATATTTATAGCACTCTCTGATATATTTGTAAATCTTAGCCAGATAGTTTTTAACTTTAAGAGACTCATCGGGGTCTTTAATGACTTTAGAAATTTTAGAAGTGTCATAATCAAATTCAAAGCACTAACTAAGCATTATTTCTGAGTCAGCTATGTAAGGAGCAAATACTGATTTGTTGAAGTCCCAGGGATCTTTCACTTTATTTCTTACAAGGGGTTAACGAGGAGGAGGTCTTATCATTACAGATAAGTCCTCTAAGAGGGTATCCATGATATCTGGCTTTTTCTTGGCGATATTATCTACTATATTAGTCATGGGGACTTTAATTTCTCTGTGATCGACTTTTTCAGTTTAGTAAACTTCTCTGTGCTTCTGGTCATGAGCGTAAACTTAATTATCCTCAGTACTATCCACAGTGAAGTAGTAATTGGCTTGGCCAGGTGGGATCATTCTTAGTAGTCTATATATTCCATCCTCATTCCTTTCCATTAAATCAGGTTTATAGTTATCACATGACAGATGAATGTATACTGGAGTATACTCGTCCAGATTCTTATGAAGAGTGCTCATAGGATTGAATTAAAACATTATTTAAGTCCAGCCCTCACATATCCAGCAATTTGAAGTGCTCTAAAGTTTTTATTTTATACCTTAAACACATCCGATATCTATCGTGGGTTTTATTCTAGTCATTATATGGGAAGCAGCTGGGTTTTCATCTCTTTGGGTCATATAGCCGAAAGTATCGGTGCATTTCTCATTGCCAAGCATATGCATTCCCAAAATAGTATGGTTCTCCTTCAATCCCTCACTCATGATTTTTATTTCCTCATCCATAAAACCGTTGTGAGATAAATCCAAATGGATCAAGGTCTTGTTTTAAGCAAACATATTCTTGAAGCTGACTGCTAATCTGTTCCAGTCAAATTACTGCTTCATTTTTTCTGATGAGGCAGGGGAAGAACTGTCTTATTCTTGAGTGGCTCTAGCTTTTGGTGTTAACATCATTAAAAAACTTTGCTTTGATTACTAGTTTGATCCAAAAGAATTAAACGATGCATCCAGAATTTACACTCCTTTGTTTATTGCTAAAGATTCTGCTATTAAACTTGCTCCTTTGTGTCTAATCTTATTCCAACTCATAAACAACACTTTTAAACTTGAGTTTTATTTCAGCATGTTAGACATAAAAGATGCTCCTATATCAAATTAAGAATATTAAAAGATAAGGATGAAATTAATTTTTATCAGTTATAGAGTTGTTATTTATGTTAAGATAAGTAAGAGAACTATTTCCTTCTAGAGCCTCGCAAAGTTATTTGCAGACTCCATCAGAAATATTATTCTTCTCTAACTTTAGAGTCTGGAGCTTATTAAATCCCTTGGAAAGAAGTTCATTGATTATCAGATAACTTTTAACTTTCAAAAGTGGGTTTGAAGATAAGTCTAGCTCTTGAATATCATTAGAGAGAGAATTTAGTATAGGTACTGCGCCTCTGTCAGTTAGCCTATTTATGCTCAGATTTACAACAACAGGATGGTTTATAGTTTTCCTTAAACTTTCACCCAAGGCTTCAGCATAGTCATCACCCATTTTATAGCCTGCTGTTTAAACTGTGGTCCTCTTAAAATTCTTCTGGTTGATGATGCCAATAGGTTATGGAATTACATGATTAATGTTGCACTTTTGAAAGAATTTAGTAAAGGGTGATTCCTTTTATTGTTAAATCATTCTCTCAACTTTGAATCCTTTTTTATAAAAAAGCTCTTTTGCTTCTACGCCTTCAGTCTCCTCTTCAAAGCTAGGCTGATCTTCTTAAATAAATGTAGTTGGTTCGAAAAGCTTAGCGAAAGATTTTTCTTTCATCATTATTGTTGAATTAAAATAAGATAAGATTTGATTAGTTTCTAAAATATTTTCTTAAGATATGACTGCCTTCCTATCACCAGGTTTAATCATTTTAGTAGTGAATGTCCTTGGTGTATAAGTTTTTACTTCAGCGATGTTGTGTAATTTAGAATCCTGCTTAAAATTATTATCAAGGCTTTATCTAAGCGAAACTGGCTCCGGCTTTATCCCTAATCTCAGTTTAATCTGCTAATTTGTAGGGTCTTGAAAATTACTAAGTTAGAATCCTGCTAATCTATTCTTAAAAAAATTGTTTTAAGTCACACTCTCTTTAGAAACAGAAGATGCATAGCTTTGGATGTCTTCTATGTAAACATCTCCATATCCAGACCCTCGCGAAGAACTAACTCTTTAAGTTTGGGATCCATTTTCGTAAGATTAAATTTATAAAGCATTCCTCTATCCATTCAAACCTTGGAGAGACTCTTATGCGAAATTCTGTACAATGAGATTAGGGTCCTTAATGAACTTAATTCTATTGCTGGGCGAGTTACCTATTTTATTTTTCTCTTTGATTAAGATATTGGCAGGTTGCCTCAATCTAAATCTATGGGACCTCTCTCCGCTTTGCGGGAGTTATGAGCTGATCTTATTTTTGAGATTGGCTCTCTGCTCGCTATAATTACTTTGGACCTCGCTTTGATTATCATTTAATATGATAGGTAAATTTTATAATTTCTGGACTATGATTTCAAATCTGGAAGGTAAAAGTCTTGATGGAAATTATTAGCTGATCGCATCATCGTATTTCTATTAGAAGCTATTCGCCCATCTTTGGACTAAAATCTAGTGGGCTAACTCTCACTAGTGAACATTGAGTGACGCGGAGTTGTCTTTTACTCAAGCTCTTTAAGCCTATCGTTTACCACTTTTCTCTGAGCATTTTAAATATCTATAAGTATAAAAAAGATTTATATAGAGTTACCTTGTGAAGCATGTCAAGTGAGTCTTTTGATGAGGACGTTTGTGTTTTAGACTCTGGTAACTGAACTACCACCAATTGTTATTTTCTTTTTGATAATGGGATTAATTTGAGGATTCTACTCCATTATTATTTTACTTTTAATAGCAATTCTCTCAATGAATTTCGAAAAGTGTAACTTTACTTGAATTCAGCATTTTATATTACCTCTATTGGCGAAATTCTAAAAATATCTAGTTAATTATAGAAACTATTGTGAGCAGCTGATTAGTTTTATTTTATTTAAATAATCTAAAATGTCGATCAGGCTTTCTTAAGCATACAGCTTGGGGAAAGAAAAGAGAGGTATCATTTAAGTTCGGTTACAAATATTTAGAGACTCAGTTTATCGAGAGCAAAGATATCATAGACACCCCAGGGCCAGGAAACTATCAGCCAAGCATCAAGCAGTCCAAGGGAAAGATAAACCCTTCATGGTCACTCAGCAAGGATTAAAGAGATAAAATGTTCTCTTAAACTTCACCAGGACCTGGCTCGTACTTATAATATAAATTCTTTCAAACTATACATTAAATTTACATTAGAGTTTTCCCTTTTTTAAATTAAGTACAAGATTCCTTCAAAGATATAAGAAGGTCCACAGTATATTCTAGGGCTTAAGCCTGAATTAATATAGTCACTTTTATAATTGTGTACAGTTCATAGCCACACTAAAACTATCACAAAGCCAGGTCCAGGAGAGTACAACCCAAAGACACCTTAGACTTAGTTTGCTTATTCAATTAGATAGAAGACTCAGGGAAATCTTAGTGCAGATAAAATATCTCCTGGCCCAGGATAGTACACAGATATTAGAGAGCAGTATTACAAGAGTATCCCAGGTTCTTAGATAAATTTAATCTACCAATATTTACAAAGGTTCTAAAATTGGTAAAGACAACAGGATTTCAAGTTTCTTGAAAACTCCTGCTCATGATAAACCAGCTCCCACTTAATACAAAGCATTTTCATTTACAGAGAGGACTGACGGACCTAAGTTTGGGTTCGGATCTTCAAATAGAGAAAAGGACTATTTGACCTCTACTCAAACAGAGAAGTTGCCTCCTGGTCCAGGTCAGTATCAACATTCATCCACACTTGGAAATGGAGCTCCAATAGCTACCATGCCTGGAAGAAGAGCAGACTTGAGACCAAAGACTGGAAGAGATGCGCCCGGTGCAGGTCAATACAATCCTTCACTCTCCTATGTGAGAAAGTCTATGCCTAGCTTCAGCGTTTCTAAGAAGAGCAGAGATGCTGAGCTCAACATTTTCTAAAACACTCCTGGGGCTGGCACTTATTTTGGAAAGGATGGTCTAACTAAAACCCATTCTGCTTCTTGGAGGATTGGATCTTAAAATTTTTATCTGAAAAAAGACCCAAGTAGCAGTAATATGTGCCTCCAACTCCTGGTCCAGGAAAGTACAACTTGACCTCTACTCTTAGCGGTCCCAAGTTCCCAATTATTTTTAATTGGGTCGAAGCAAGAGTTTTTAGGCCCAAATAGCCCAGGTCCAGGCTAGTATCACCATAATTCTCAACATGCCACTAGTTTCAAGGCTAATCCTTAATTCTCGTAATAATTTTCACTTTTTTAAATTGTATTTTAGAGTTGGAAGTTAAAATAGAATAATGCTGAAGGAGCTGAATAACAATCCAGGCCCAGGGATATACGAGGTAAACAACCCTAAGAAATTATTTGCAGGACCTAAGTTCGGATTCGGTTCTAGCTAAAGAATGCCAGTTAAAAATGGATAGCAACCAGGCCCAGGCAGTTACAAGATACCTGTTTAAGTTGGTAACGTAGCAGCTCATATCATACCTAACAGAGATGAAAAGTTCAAATTTGTTTGAACCCTCCTCTCTCTGATAACTTATAATGCAGTTATTATTGGATAACATAACCTTAAAGAAATTAATACAAATAAATTGAAAATTATTATTCGATAAGCAAATGATTATTTAAATTAGGAATAATTAATTTTAGAATAAAATGTATAACAACCCAAGCAACAGGAGCTTCAGTTCGCTAGATCATTTGAATTAATCAGCGAGGCTGAGCAAGTCTTTTATGCAAAAGTAAAAAAAGAGATCTCATGTAAACTTGAAGAGGAATGTTACATTTCTAGGTAAAATATAGTTTACCCATATATTATGTTAGAGGACTAGCTTTTGATTGGCGAAGATCAAGCTACATATGCTAATGAGAATATTTAAATTTTTTTAAAAATAAGAATGACGCGCTCAGAATAGAAAAGCCAAATATAAATGGGATAGACAATAACTCACAAGAGATCACTCAAGATAAAGAGCCAAGTAATAACCTATAATATTTTAATTGATGATATAATCTTATGGAGATCATCAGCAACTGGAAAATAAAATTTATATGAAAAGCTAGGCTTCCAATTTTAACCCTAACTAAACTGAGAGTGCTTCCTTATAGAATAGTTCAAGCTTCAACCATTTTAATGAGCCTAATAAATACATTATATTATACAGTACAAATAAGTTGATGCATCATGAATCTCTCAGGCCAAGGAAGAAGACTGATGCTTACCATAACTAAAGAAGATTTTCAAATGCTCCTTCAACTGTTTCCTTTGGATCCAATTACGAAGAATTTAAGGTGTTGGAGTAGTATGCTTCACATATGATACTACTCAAGAGTTAGGCTTTTGAAAGTTATACTTCAGGAAATTATGAGGATGCATTATACTAGTTCTAAATTATCTTGGAGAGTTTTTAGAATCTCTCTAGTAAATTTGAGGAGTAAGAGATCCTAGAAACAACCAATATCTTGAAAATGTTCATAGAGGCTTAGATTAATAAGGCCCTTTGCTTAATTAAGTTATTGGACTTTGAAGGAGCAATTGAAAATCTTAGTGAAGGTCTTTTCTATGAATATGGGGAAGATTACGTAGTTAAAATGCTTTATCTGAGAGGGAAGTGCTACTTAATGCTTAGAGAATATGATCTATCGATGAGCGATTTCAAACAAGCCAAAGCCTTGAAAATACAGATATAAACTCAAAGGCAAAGAGGGAACAGATTTGGATCTAGGAACAGCACGGCTATAAACATCCTAGAGCAACCTAAATCACTTAATGAAAGCTCCTACTAAATAGATACAGATATCTTCGACAAATACTTGAAAGAGCTCGAGGCTACCACTTAAATAAAATAAGACGATCTTCCATATTCATAGTAAAACCATTCCAAAATAGAAAAGAGCATTAAGCCCTCCTAATTGAAAGAGAAGAGAGGAGGAGTCATGCAAGATGGAGATATTTAGAGAAGCATAAACGAAGTTCTTAAAATGAGCAAGCCAAGAAGTTTATTCAGTCTCCTGAGAATGGTGTTTACAATAACCAGAAACTTTGCATTTTCGTTTAATGCGTTTCTATTTGCAATAATAGCTATAACCATATATAACTACTTAATCAAAAGAAAGCTCCTATGCATATTTACTTTTAGGCTACTAGATAGAATTGCCTATTGATTAATCTTTATAACTTTTATTCAACTATATTTTTTAGATGATATTTTTAATTTTAATGCTTTCGCTAAAATAAAATAAAAATCAATGGATTAAAAACTTTTGGATAGATAAGAGAGCTAAGATCTCTCAATGAACAATCAAATTACATAATTAAAAGTAATTTAAGACAATTTGAATAGGTTATTAATTGTATTGAACATGAGTTAACGAAATGAAAATTAAGAGTAAAAAGTTTCTCCGAATAAGGAAGTGATTTCTAAGTAAAATTCTGTATTTTCTAGACCTGAATCAACTATTTTATAAATGGTTTTTATACTTCCCTAAATAAGAATTAAAACGAGCTACAAGAAGATGAAGATGAGCTCTAATCTTAAGGCACAGCAAAATAAATTACAAATACCAAAGAACTAACTACAAATTAAAACAAAATAGACACTTCAAATCTAATTAATTTATAAGGGAATACATACACCGAGAAGGATCACTAAAATAAACGAAGTAAAGAATTTAAAAATTTACCAGTCAAAACTTTTCTTTCATAAGATCCTTATGAATTTGAAAAATATCAAACATCCCTAAATTTTAAATTATTTGTATTTCTATTATTTATAAAAACAAAGTAAGGCATAAAAGTAATTGCAGAGCCAATCAATCGCTCTGATAAAAATAGATTTGGTTAAGAGAAATATAGTTAGAGTAATTCAATGAATAGAGTTTCAGCTTAAGTTGAGGATCCTGTTCTGAGATAAACAATCTAAGCTGCGAAGAAGACTGTTGATATGTCAATACATATTATTTATGATATATTTAATATTTAAATACAACTTCATAGCAATAACCTAAAGCAAGAGATTGAGAGTATGGACAACCAGTGGGTTATTCTTGAAAAATTGAATAGAGAGAAGGAGTATTTGTAAATTTATTGTACATTAGAACTTGAGCTAAGAAGCTTATTTAAGATGAACAGAGGAGATACGATAAAGATTTGTCAGAGTTTTAAATGCATTAACAGAAGCAGCAAAACAAAGTCAAATCCATTTAGATAATTATTTAATAAACTTACATATGATAGATAATAAAGAGCTAGTTTATGCGTGATCTTGAACAGCTGTGTTAAAATGTCTAAAATAAAATTAGTGCTCTAATTATACTAAGAATTTTTCCATTTAAATTGTAGATAAGCTTATTGATATGATCTATAATGAAGGAATAGACCTGGATGAAATATTTTATGAGATAAGCGACAATGAAGGATTAAAGTGGGAAGGAGTGAATAAAATTAGCATAGAGAAATCTGCAATTAGCAAGTGCGTGGATCTTAAATACTAAATTCAGCTGAACGTCACAGACAGAAGAAGAAATGCAGACATTCAAACTTATGATGTAGAATTCCTTCTTGAAAATGAAAGCAAGAAGCAATAACTCAAAGCTATTAAGGCCAAGCCTCTTCCTACTTATGATTTAAAAGCTGAATAAGAAAAAGAAAAGTATCAGCAATATCTTAATGCAATTTACTTTTATCTTCAAAATCTAAAATAAGAACAGGAAAAAATCAAGCAGTATAATTAATTTATATTTTTATGTCATTGATATAAATGTTATAACTTGAGATAGAGCAATTACAAAGCTAGCTACTAATGGAGAAATAAAAGCTATCATAGCTGCAGAAGCAAAACCAAAGAAACTAGGAGACAACTCCTCAAGCTAAACACGATTCAACAAACTAGACTTTAATTCAAGATAGATAATAATCAAACATGAAAACTATAGATATTCCAAAACTTCAAACTTAGCCTGCTTTTGACAACTAAAACTTCTATCAATAAACCTATCATATAAAATTATTTATATTATTAATTATCCTGAAAATGCAATTCAAGGACAGCGTCAAATTTATTATAACCAGCCTTAATTAGCAATTCCAAGACAATTTCATATCTTAAATAATTATAGAAACTAATCTAATTAAAGAAACTCCATGCTTAACCTTTCCTATGATAGTCAGTATAATTTACCCACAATCAGATAGAGCTAGGTGTATCAGAATTTAGAAATGTAGAGGTAAAGAAATATATAAATTAAATTAATCTGTTTAACTTAAGCTCCGAGTAGGCGCTTCCAAGAATATAGGTGCAACATATTTTTATTGCTTTAAACATAATAACCAAGGTCTAGATATGATGATAAACCCTATGAGATAAGGCTAGCAAAGGGCCACAATGTATTTTTTAATTCAGGCTAATTGGTAAAATGAAGAAGAAAACTCTTTATTTGAAGAGGATTTAGTAGTTCCTTAGCATATAGTTGAGCAGTCAATTTAGTAAGATGAATTGTTGTCCTCAATAGGAGATAGAGATTAGCATATGGAGAGAAGAGAGTCACTGCAAACTCTTTAAACTTAGGACGTGGATAAATCTGACTTTGAATTCCTGGCAGGTATCTTAAGATAGAATCAAAAGAATGAAATATCCTAAATCATGAGAGAGTCTGAAAGAAAAGACAAACAAAACAGGTACTAGATTTCTAAAGCTCTCACAGAAAAAGAAAGGAAGCACTTTATTTAGAGGTAAAAGTAAGACAAAATATAAGCTTAAGAAAAGATAATTGCTATCAAGAAAAAGTATGAGAGTAAATACTCTGATCTTTTGAATAGAACTAACATTTTATATTGAACATTTTTGTATCCTAATTTATCTTTAGCCTTAATTTATTGTTAAGCTGATATTGGATATGAGAACGATCACCTGTTGGTTAGGGTTTTCTCTAATGAATTGGGGAACAAAGGACTCTACTTCTTATCTTGCTTTGATGTTTTTTGCAAATTAAGTTTTGCGAATCTGAGTATCTATGCTTTTATAAAACTGCTGAATATCCTTGAAATACCTCATGGTGAAGTAGAACTCATTGGATGAAGACTCCCACATCATTATCTGAGCATTTTTGTCTAAGCTTGCGATCTCTTATTTTATCACTTGATTGCCCTCTGCGGGGTTGCTAAGCTCAAGCTGCTTTGGTACAGATGAAGAGCCATTCGATTATTCAAATAGCTCGATTGCTTTGTTTAAATTTATTAAAAAGACCAAGTAAGTAATTTGATAGATCAATGATATGCAAAATTTAATCAACAGCAATAAATTCAAGACTCTAAGCTGAACCATTAAGTTTTATAAAATAGATCACATAAATTGCACCAAGGTGTAATTCTAGCTAACAAAAGTGCTGGCTGCTAATGCAGGAGTATTAAGCGTTACATTTACTCATATTTTTGGGTGCGCTTAAAACTTATGAATTCTTTCATACTTTAAATATCAAAATAAATTATGAATGGTAATCAAAACATTTATCCGGCAAAATTTCTGGATTACCACTTAGAATCGGCTTAAGTACTTTAGTTGTTGCTGATTTGCTATAAGCTTTCGAAGTGGCTACTTTTATAAATGAATGTTTTGAAAGAATGAGTATCTCTTATTTATTTGAATTCTTAATGTTTTAAAACAATATCCTCCTCCAATCTTATCCAAAATTTATATAGTTAATATGATGAGTTGGGCTTTCATTTTAGGGCCCATACATATTTGCTTCGAGGAGTTAGCTCTAGAGGAAGGACTTAGAATTTTGAAGAAGAGATTCCTTTGCATTTGATTCGTTCTTCTATGGAGGTTTCTTGCTTGACAAATCAACTTTTGGATTAAATAAAATGTATCTAGAGGAGATAGGTTGCTAGAGACTGGGGCTGAGTTGAACTGCTTAAAGTAATCGAGAACATCGTGTTCATTTACATAGGCCTTTTCCAGCTGGTAGATAGTGTTTTCTTCTTCTTGCAAGCCTTGGATTTCACTCATCTCATAGTCCATGTTGAACTTATCTTATCCCTTCAATGGAAATGAATCCTCTTGAATGTGATAATACAATCTCCTGTTTCTCTATTGGTAGTCTTCATACAGCTACTCCATTATCTAAAATAAAATCTTGTTATTCAGCAAGTGGTTTATGAATCCTTGGTTTTCAAAACCCTTTGAGTAGGAGGGCGGATTGTTTATCGTCAACTGGATGTCCGTATTGTAATCACTCACATAAAATATAAATTATAAAAAGCAAGAATAGTAAGTTCTTATTCTAATTACTTAAGCTAACATTAAGTATAATAATTATAATAATTTTGTAATCAGTAGTGAAGCCTTAGTTATCAGAGAGATAGCTGAGAGATATTTTATTTTGATTTCTCTGCTCTTTTTCAAGCTTGAAGAGCACCCTTTCTTGCATAATATCTTGTTTATTAGTTTGCTTTGATAAAGAGAGATGTTTAAATAAAAATAAGAAGCATATAAAGCAATAAAGTTTGGAGCAAGAGTTTCCTATCTTCAACTCCTGTTTTCGGTCTCTCTTCTTCATCCATTTAGATTTCTTGTCTTCTTATCTGTCTCTGATGCTTTTGCGCGCTTCAGAAGCTGAAGGCATGATCCTTAGAGTCGCAAGCCTTCTTTTCACAAACCTTAATAAATAATTATATTGCAAACAAAACTATCTAATTCAAATTATTCTATAAAAATTGATTTGAAACATATGCTAATGCTATCTGATAAGTAATATGCTTTTCTTCTTTTATATTATGCCATCATTAAATAAATGATTAAAGTATTATAAATTAAGTAAACCTTTAGTCAAATGATAGGCTAGTCTTGTTCTATGCCAGCCCATTACCTTCTGCTTAGAACATTTAAGGGTAAGGATTCGTAGGAATACTCTTCTTAGAGAACCGTTAAATGAACTTCCTAAAAATATATTATATTATGGATATTTCCTTTCAAAAGGAGTCTACTATCGCTCTTTAGATTTAGGTTCCTTAAACTCAGGAGTAAGGACAGCTTTGCAGGGGAGTTTGATTTCATCCATGAGTGCTTCCTCAGTTTCACATATGTCGGACTTCAACTCCTCTTTAATTGAATATTGCTCAGATAGTTTAATCTCGTACTCCTCTCGAACATCACCCTCTGGATTTGTAGAGTCTGAGCTTGCGTTATCATTAAAACTAGTTACTGTTAGGGAAGCAAGATTCTAAGGCTTCTTTCTATTTTCATCTCTGGAATGAGCCTTCTTTTCCCTTTCAATGCAATTCAAGGTTTGTATGGCCTGCTCATAAGTCAACCCCTAGCTGATATCTACATAATAAATAATAACTCATTTACAATTATTTGAATTGCTTTGAGGATTTAAAGAGAAACTTTGTCAAGATTTATGAGATGCTTTTAAATCTTAGAAAACACATTTGCCACATGTCTCTTGCAATGCAGTACTCAAGTCATATCTCTGCAACTAGAGTAGAGAGAGGACCCTTAAATAGTTGAAGTCGTCGTCTGACCATCTTTCAATCCTGTTTCTCATCTTTGAGTTTTCCTTTATATCTTGCTTTGATGGGTGATTGGTCTTTCTAGAAAAATGATGTTTATTAGAGCGCTGAAGATTTCTGCCCTCATTTTATTAATTCTTTTACTTCTAGATCCCCTTTTTCAAGGCAGGAACCTTCTTTAGCTTTTGGCCTTTTTCAGCACAAATCTTCGCTCTACTGATAGGAGAACTGCACTTGGCTTTTGCCTTTTGCTAAGTATTGCTCTTTTAAAATTTTATATAAGAAATAGAAATAAATATTATAAATAATTTAGAATTAAGTCGCTAATCTAGGAAATGATTTACTTCTTTAATTGTAGAGTAATTCTTTTTAATAATGGTAGTATTTTAAGATCTAGTTACTCTGGGTTCAAACTTTTTGATTGAAGCAACTTTGGGTGGTAATTGCTGCTAGGATTTATTTTCAAAGATTGTATCCACAAATGAATTCAAATCTGTTTAAGCTTAGCCAACACTAAAACTCTGTCTTTCCCCTTTGACCATTGAGTGGCATGACTTGTGGAAAGTGATTGTTCCTCTTTGTCTTTGCTCTGATTAGCTTTTGCAATCGCTAGGATTCCTCAATAGAAATGAAGGCCTGCAAGACTGAGGTTTGCATTTTAGATCCACTGGCGAAGAGCTTTTCATGACTGAAGCAGGATAGGGCTTCTACAAAAAGTCTGAGCAATTTAGGCCTTCAAGACTGTTTTGACGGCAATTTAGCAACTCTTTCACTGGGATGCGAATCAAAGTCAGGTCCTATGTGGATGGCTCGATCACATACTACTCCAATCTCTTACCCAAATATAAACTAAAATTTCAATTATAAAACATCCCACACTTTTCAATCTTTGCAAGTGAGCTGAGTTCTTTGGGAATATAGGATTGATCTCCACTTGAAACTGAGAGGGGGGATAATCTTGGAGTAAGGTAGTAAAATCTTGATGAGAACACTTTGCGTTGTAAATCATCAGTAACTATTTCCAATTTAATTATTATTGTAATCTCGATTAGATCGCTTAAATACCTCATCAAAATATAAAGCCCAACTATTGATCACAAGTTTAGTTATTTCAAGAATAACTCTTCATTGAAAAAAGATCAGCACATGTTTTCTGCTTTGGCCAACTCTATAGATAAAAGAAATCGGCTCACCATGAATCCAGGTTTCTACAATTTCGACAATATCTCCTCAGGCTAATATAATGATGGATCCTCCAATCAAGCTGGCTTGACTAGGTAGTATTCACATATTCAGCAACTTTACTCAGCCTCTTTTCATTCAAAAGGCTAAGTAAATAATAGTGCTCTCTACCCTTTTCCACATTCTGGGATTTATAGACACTGAGGAATCATACAATATCCTTTTACGCTACACTAACATTAGGTTTATATTGTTTCATTCTTTATATTCAAATTTTTATAATCTTTCACTTTTCTTATTATTCTTATAGTAACTCATTTATTTATTAAAAATATTGACTACACTAATTAAAATTTTATTGATATTATGCTTTAGACTTTTATTTTTAAAAAATTATTGCAAAAAAGAATTTATATTTATTATAATCTATGGTGTCAAGGAATCCAGACTAATTTTTAAAAGAAAATCAGGATAAGGGAAGCGCCAAATTTCTTTATAAATCCTCAGATTCCTCAAAATAGTTGTCTAATCTACAAGGATAAACCAATTTGCATAAACAAATTACCTAAAATTGTTTCTTTAATTATAAGGTCAGCAATAGAGGAGGTTTTATTTTTGGTAATTCCAAACTGAAAAGTTGACAGAGGAGCAAATGAACAATTTCATAAATTATGGAACAATCTAATAGGACTAAGAACTCAATAAATCATTTGAGAGACTAGATAAGACTAGGAATATCAGATCTCTCAGATCTGGATCATCAACTCAAAGGCAGTCACTATACAACGATCAGGAGGTAGATGGTATATAAGTTCATTCGAATACTCATACGACTTCTAGAAATGGAGGGAGAATATTTTTAGTTTTTATATCTAGTCATGAAACGACAGATGATTACGTTCTGTTCATGGGGCTACTTACTTTAATAATTTTTGAAATAGCAGCAGCCCTGAAAGTTAGCAAACTCCTCGATTGGTATTGGATATTCATAGTGATCCCACTTGAAATATCTTTGTTCATGTTTACCTATTTCATATTGAGAAAGAGTTCTAAAATATTGGAGAGGCTTGTAACAGATGATCTGAGATACTACTTCTACCTGATTTTGAAGATTTTAACCATTAAGAGTTTAATAGGGCTGATAACCTTTGCTGCGCTGACTGAACTGTTTCCATTTTTAATGGAGGAATTCGACATCGCTGCTACTTCTGCAATATGCTTTTAAAAATGAAATTAGTCTTTTCGATTGTGTGGCTCTCAGTCATTTTGATGTATTACCCAGAGATCCAAGCTTATTCACAGAGATTGCCAAGACTGCTTATTTAGAATGGAGTTCTATCTATTGCATTTTTCATAAATCTGATGGTTCATCTTAATTATAGCGAGGAGTTTTCAAACTATTTGCTTTTGTTGAGTCCTCTAATTGCTAATTTCTCTCTAAACATTTCGCAAGTTTATCTTCATGGAAAGGAACACAAATTAGTTCATCCTGAAAGAGAAATACTGATAAACTCTCTGTTACTGTTTGCTACGATCTAAGTATACATGATTTTGGAGGGCATCTTCAGTTCTATATTTAATTTGGAGTACTTGCTTATATACTCGATTATGATGGAAATTTACTTCTACGTTCTGTTGATGGAACTTAATGACGACGAGTTTTATTGAGTTGGTAAGATTTAATTTATCTATTTCTAAATCGCATTTTTGTCAGATTGAGTTGTAATAATTTAATTAAATCAAAATGATGAACAAAATGAAATCGTACTTCAAAAGAAGGATGTAGTTGCTAAATTAGTGGTTAACGGAGCTATCACCTAAAAGACGTATAAATACAGCTGCTTATGTTAATTGTTATAGGTCACATAAATTACTCAAAGACATTCAAAAGATCCACGATAAGAAAAAGAAAGTTAACATCGTAGCTTTTAGTTTATCAAAATTTAATATTTATAAGTATGAAAATTTAGCTGTTGCACTTGCTATTAACTCACCTGGGGGTCAGCTAATCAGTCAGAAATCTTAGGAGCAAGAATAAAAGTTTTGGCTAAGAGTCTGGACACCCCTCTTTACACTTTCAGTGAAAACTTAGCAGCAAGTGGAGGCTACTGGCTCTTGTGCATAGGGGATGAGGTCTTCACTAATAGAAATTCATTGGTGGGCAGCATAGGTGTGATTTCAGCTACTGTAAATGCTAGAGGGCTGTTCGACTAAACTCAAATAAAGAAGATATCAATATCCACCAGTGAACAACTTATTAACATAACTTTATTCAAACTTTTAGAAAGAAGATTGGATTACCTCAAAGAAGAGGGAGAAGAAACTCAAAAGGATAGAGATTTTCTTAGAGAAGAGATGAAAGATATCTTTGAAATTTTCAAGGGTCATGTTCTAGAGCATCGAAAAGATAAGATATCTCCAGAGAAATACGATAAAGTCTTTAATGCCGACGTTTTTAATGGAGTAGAAGCAAAAGAGCATGGGTTGGTTGACTCATTTGGAGATTTAGATGCTATCATGAAATAGAAGTTCCCCAAGGCAGAAATTGTAAATTATTCAAAGGAGTCACCACTTGAGGGGCTGATTAAATAGGTCTAGTAGTTTACTGGAACTCAATCCTAAGCAAATCTGCTCTCTAGATTTTAAATGGGAAATTTAAAGGAAGCAAGTAAACTTTGATTTAACTTAATAACTCACACACACATATCAAGGTAAATTAAAGGATCAAATTAAAATTTAAAATTTCAATTATTGGCCAACAGTGTATTACTGGAGAAAGGCTTTTCGTAGTTAGCATGCATTTTGTCATACCTCTTCTTGCTGTTTCTTTTAAACTTTAGACCTTTAAATAGTCTTTGGCTTTGATTTGCACTTTCTTCTTCACTTGAAATTGTGAAGCCAGTATAGACCTTCAATCCTTTCAAAAGCTCTACTAGTTGAGCCTTATTATTGTTTGTAAATATAACAAATATATTTAGTTCTAAATGTATTTTGATCAAGGAATAAAAAGTGAAAGGTTTGAAGAGTTGAATCTAGATGCGTGACTCATTTGTAAAAAGAGTTGCGATATCTTCTCCTGTCTTTCCCTATTTGATAGATATCCATAGTATCCGCCCTCATCAAATACATATTTCGTCAAGAAATGCCTAAATTTATCATACTAGTGAAGTGGATGAATATTTAACCCCATACTTTTAAGATCGTTAGTCTCAAAATCTTTAATGGATCTTTTAAATCTCTCTTCTGAATAGAAATTTATGTCCATGCTAAGAGCCAAAGAGAAAGCATTGAAAACTCTCAGCTTATTAGCCATTTCAAATTAAAGTACCTTCTAATCCTCTAGATGATGAAGCTCTCTTTAGAAATGCTTTAGGAAGAAAGGCTTGTGACACTTTTAGTCCTTCTTCCTAGGGCTAAGTGAAGTAAGTTCAATAAATTCATTTGAAGTCAAAAATTTCAAAACTTCTTCCTTCTCTTCATCATTTATGTCTCCTTTTTCAATCTGATTTACTCCAGCAAAGATAGTGATAAAAAAGATTAATAATCGTAAACTCGAAACTAGGAATATTTTTTCTATAGTAAGGAATTCGATTTCAAAATCTGTAATATATCCCTCAAATGAATTAAGGAGCATACTCTTAAATTCCTCCACAGATAGAGCTTCCTTGAGACCTCCATATTCTTTGAACATCTTCCTTATAGTTCTTGGCATATTTTTCTCATCAAATGTCATGATCTTAATTATAAGCAGCTCATAGTACCTTTTGAGTAGAGCGAGCTCGTTATTAGACTTCAAAAGATCCCTCATGGACATACCAATCATCATCTTAAGATCTCTTTAGATAATAACTTTCTCATTTTCCTCATGATCAACAATTTATTTTTCAAGTTGATCCTAATTCTGCTCCTCTTTGGTAAAATGCTTATGAACACTCCTCTTCTGATTTTGCTTTTGTCTCCTCATGTAAACTTTACTTCGCTTGAAAATATCTGTCTCTTTCTCGATCACATACTGAACTCTGTCTTATTATAAAAGAAGAAAGACTATATAATAAGCTAATAGTCTTTTGCCATCTGAATAAGCTAATTCTTATGGCTATTGACAAGTTCAAGTAAGTAATCTACATCCATAAACATCCTTTTCTCGTCATTTTAATTTTAAACTGTGTGCTAAAATCCAAAAGCCTCCTAGATAATCAGGAATTCAAAAAATTAACCAAAGAATCTTCTGCCTATGTCTTAAAATTGGCTATTGCTTCCAATCTTGAGATCCTTGAAAGCATGCTTCAAGCTACTAAACAAATAAATTATAATAAGTAAATAGTTATATTGGCAGAAATCTTTCAAGTCGAAGTCAGATAAGACTAGGTAATCAAGCTCTCTATCTTATTTCTTCTTTTGTATTTCTTTGATAAACTAACACATCAAAATATCGTGAATGTAGGGTCGATTTGTTTGCCACTTGTTGGCCTAGAATAAATGCTGGAAAATTTTAGCTGCAAACATATTTCCACTTTAGAAATGCCTGCTTTTACTATTTGAATACTCAAAGCAAGTATTGTTTATTATAAAAATCTGATCTGATAGAGAGAGTCGGTTGGTTCTTTCATTTAAGCTCTAGGAAGTAGTACATGCAGTGATCTCTAAAGCTAACTGACTTTCTATGCTTGCCATCGACAAAGCTCATCAAGAAGTTGTTTATTTTCTCTGTGAATAGGTTCTTCTCGAGTATTCTGTCTTTCTCGAAATCTCTCAAAGTCTATGGATCGAAAAAGTCAAATAAACCTCTTAGCTCTTATCTCCGTAGCCTAATTTTTCAAGTTCGAAAAAATCTCTTATCTCTAAGGGCATTTTTAAACGCTCATCATCAGTTTAAACATCCTTATTCTTTTTCATTTTCTCTTTAAGCAAATATTTGTTCCTATTAGGGTCATCAAAGTTCATCATATTGGAAAAACTAAAGAGTTATGTCATCTACTGCATATTAAACGTCTCTTATTTATCCAGGTATGTCTTCATCTAAGATGCAAATCTATCTTAAAAAATATTTTGATGTCAAAATCTTAACAGTCATTAAAATATTTTAAAGTGAATCTATCCATTTCAGGTAGAGTTTATTTGACAGCCTCTGTGTAGAGCATATCAATTTTACCTTACATATTAGCTAAGTCAATCTCAAACTTATTTCTCTCAAGGGTAATTCTCTCTAACCTCTATTCTAGATTTACTATGTTGTTCTTGAGTGAATCAATTTGAAGCTGTTTTATGCTCTTGGGTACAGGTCTACTTAGCTCATTTATCTTCCATTCATAGGCTGACTTCATAGTAGTATGCTATTTATTGAACAGTGTGAAAATCTAATCCATCATCTTAATTGACAGTTTTATAATAGCCTCAATAACAATTAGGGAACTATTCTGTGCTTGATTCGTCAGGAAGATAAAGGGACGCACTTCTAAGATAAGCTTGTGAAACTATTATCTTAAAAAGTGGCAATTGAACTCTTCTTATTGATTCACATCATCTATCTATATAGAATTAACTTGTAGATAACTTACAAGTGCTAAAACTCTATCTCTTATTGCAAATAGTCTATCGTTTTCAGCTGTTCCTTGGATTGAATGCATTCTGAAGGTCTCTAGGAAAATTGGCCTCAGAGCTTCAAACATATTTTCAATTACTTCTCTGATGTCTTTAAACACTATCAACTCTTTCAAAAAATATAATGCTAATTTCAGAAATTGTTCATTCCTTTTTTGCTCACTCAGATATTGATCCTGTATATATTCTGCTTAATGAGTCGATAGTTTAAAATCCATTTAATTAAACAACCCTGATATAAATTGCTTAGTAGTCAAATTTTCTTTATTGTATTGTTCCATGTCAATAACTTTTCTCTAGAGAGGTTTTTGAGGCCGTGTTTCTAAATGAATTTATGAAAGCTTCTTTATAAACTTTATTTTTCTAGTTCTGGGAGAATGACATTAGCTAGATGAAATAAATTAAATTTTATGGATGAATTTCTTGCACTCAATTTATCTTAGGGAGGATCTTATTCAGGTAGAATCTGATCTTTGGCAATAAAGAGTGAAGCTAAACTACTTGATAATGACTTAATAAATTTATAAAACTTCTTGGCAAAGGTACGAGTAGGAGATTAATTGGTTGAATAGTCATAGCTCTTGAATGATCTTAACAAGGGAGATACTTAAGCAGTTTGGGCTCTTTCTTTTGTCTTTACTTTCTTGATAGAGTATTCTTTTATTATCTTATTAGCTTCATCCTATCGATAAAATTAAATAATTATTTAAGATCTGACTTTTTACTGAGAAGAGTTTCATACTTTTTATCAATCTTTGGAACTTTGAACTTGTAAGTGGTTCGCTAATGATTCTTGTGCAGTTCTTGCATCTTCTTTTCTTCATTAAGTCTTCCTTGCTAGAGAGTATTTGTTTCTTTATTTTGTTGATTTGCTCTATCAGACTATTTAATAATTTGCCACTAATTTTTGTCTAGGTAGGTATTCTCAATTTTTTCCAATTCATCATTTAAAGTTTAATCAAATTATGATAATTTGTATTCATATCTTGATGGATTTCCAGTAACAGTTACGTAATTTCCCGCAAAATCAATTGGCTTTAACATAAAAATAAATTCTGAATTAACTATTGATGAATCCTAAAGTCCTCTTTGTTTATTTTGATCACTTCATCTGAAATTATTTTTCTTGAATCATTCCTTACGAATCAGGATTCATTATAATTTTATGTAATAGGAGATTAATTGAGTGGAGAAGAAGGCATATGAGGCCTCCACTCTCATTAACACTAGTCCTTTAATCAATAAGATTTATTTTCAATCCAAATTCATTTGTACTTAAGGTATTCATGAGACTCGCTGCTGAACTCCTTCTCAAAAGCTTCATTCTTTCTTAGTCGTTTGGTTGAGGGTGAGCACGATCTTGATTTGATATTGATCTAATTTTCTCTTATATTTATGGACCTTTTTATTCAGCAGCAGTAAGCCTTGTAGTGCCGTAATAATTTGAGTTGAAAAGGGGTGAGTTGGTTCTATTTACATCTTCTAATTTGGGGTTTTAATTTTGATTGGGCCTTTGAGCAACATGTTCTTCTCTGTTTTGTCAAAAGATTATCATCTAACCTGTGCTGAATAAGATTCTTAAGTATCTTTTAGGATAAGTGGCTTATTAGTTTTGATGGTTTGCGCTCTGACTGCTTGACTTAAGATTGCAGCAGTCTTCTCTGGGTTCTTTTACTTTTGATCTATCATATAATTAGTAACTGAGAATAATATTTTTATATAGAGCCAAGATGAGCCTTCTCCATCTGTCGAGAGATTTGAATGAACAGCTGATTCTACATTTGCTTTTTCTAGAGCTCCTTATCTTTGTCTTTAGAGAAGTGAGATTAGTACTTTTAAGGAGAAGGATAAATAATTAATAATTGGCAGTTTATGGGTACTAGTGTCTTTTAGAGTTAGAAGCTGAAGGTATTGCAGTTTAAGGACGCAGTTAGGATATCCTAACATTCTTGGCCACCAGCTGTTAAATATAACATTAAAGTTTTTCCTCTCTTGTTTGCAATTTGTCCATTAATTAATCTCACTAGTTTATAATTTACAAACAGTAATTAATCCCACAATTAATATTTACTTCATAGTGAATAACTTCACTTTAGAAGAGTGTCTTATGCTGGTGGAAAATAATTATAGAGAATTAATAAAAAGTAAAATGCCAAATTACGGAGACCCCTAATACTGGGACCAGAGATATAAAGAACAGGAAGGAACCATTTTTGATTGGTAAGATCTATTTAAAATCCTATGCTAATATTGATTTTTTAGGCTAGAAGATTATGAAGCAATTGAGCCCTTATTGGAAGATGTGTTTTCAAAAGAGAAGACTATTCAGAAAGTGATTTGAGTTGGAGAGCTAATGTCCGTATTTTAAACCTGGGTTGCGGCAACTCAATTATCTCAGAGGAAATGTATGACAAAGGTTAAAACTCTTATTAAGTTTAATTTGTTACAAGAATATTTTCAACATCGATATATCAGCAGTAGTGATAGAATAAATGGCCAAGAGAAATGCAATGTAAAGGCCTGAGCTCTAATGTAAAATAGATATTGAGTAAATTGGTAGGGGAGGTGATGGACGTAAGAGATATAAAGTATGAGACAGGTTTCTTTGATTTAATAATTGATAAGTCCACAATTGATGCTCTTCTCTGTGGAGATAGCGCCTTCATAAACACAGCGCTGATGATGAAAGTAAGTTGAAATAGGATTTGATTCATGATTAAAGGAATGTCAAAGAGTGCTTAAAGTGGATGGAAGCTATATGGCGATATCATACGGTACACCTGCAAACAGAATTATACACTACAAAAGACCTCACCTCAAATTTGTGGTTTCAACTTTCGAGATAGCCCCAGAAGGAAAGAAATCTCAGGACTCGGTAATCTTTTATTATAAACTAAATTGGCATAGATTCATTACGTTTATGTGTGCAAAAAGCAAGAAGGTGCAGATGAGCAGTGCTAAGAATAGTGGGCTGCTGTGGAATAGCAAATTAAAAAGGAAGAAAATGAAGAAGATGTTCTAGAAGATTCTGATGAGGAGGAAAAATAAATTGATCTATCATCTAAAAATACAGCTGATCTAGAAGACGAGACCAAATCTGCTCAAGATAGTTGAAAATGAATTTTCTATACTTTATTATACTCAATCAAGTTTTAAAATAATCATCGATGATGTTTGGTGAACTGATGTGCAATTCTATTATAAATTTATAATGGTAGAAAGATAGAACGAAGCTCATAAGGTTTTAGATATGATTCTCTAAACCTCTGAAAATTAAATCTGTTCTGATTGCTGTATGTATATTTTGAAGAGTTTAAACTTCTTTATTTAGAGTGCCAAGAATAAAGTGTGTAGTTTGCAAGCATGACTCATGGAATTTTCATCTGCGAGAGCTGTTAACAATATCATGAGCAAGTGGGAAAAGAGTTCTCGATTGTCCGTCCTATTTCCTCAGATTTTTGGTCGCAAGTACAAATAGATACGCTTCAGTTTGGAGGAAATGAGAAATTCAAAAACTTCCTTCATTAATATGATATTCAAGACTTCGCAATCCAAGAGAAATATAGAACTCTTGCTTGCAAATTCTATCGTATGAAACTAGAAGCGTTGAGTAGGCATTTAACTCCAGATATCGAGCCTCCTTCAATCGAAGAAGGTCGAAGAATCATTCTAGATGAGTAGCAGGGTAAAGATATAATATCTCTTTATTGGTTGTAGATTGGGTGATGGTAAAGACAAAAGAAGGCTAAGTAATTAAGACAGAGGACTTCGTGGGAGATATAGTTTTTCACTAAGATAGAGATGACGACTATGAGTACAGAGAGTACATTCAAAATCTTATAGCTTATTTATAGAAATATTGAGGAGATTGTAATATTTAATCCAAGATGGTGGAGGCTTACCTTTAACCTATTGTGATCTGATGGGAGGTGTGAATTAGCTGAGTTCCGTAATAGGTCTAGTAGTAGTAGTAGTAGTAGTAGTAGTAGTAGTAGTAGTAGTAGTAGTAGTAGTAGTGATTTACGACACTTACGGTTTCTGCACAATTAAGCGATTTGATTGGCTGGCTGGTTAATAATATTTATTACTTAATATCCGTAATCAAAGTCACTATGGCCACCCCGACTGCAAGACAGTCCGAACCCTCCAGCATCCAATTGTATCCACTGCTAGACTGCCTGATTCTTGGGTCTCCCAGGCAAGAGTCCGATGACTAACTCTCCTATAGCCAAGGCTCCGAGATCAACGAATCAGAGCAGACACTGAGCCATGCTCTACCCGAACTACCAGAGGATATGTCCCTCTGCAAGCCACTCCCAAGCTATCCTCCTGGGTATCGACGCTTCTCCGATCTCCCCACACGCGAAGGGTCTGAGGCATCGTGTTCTTTTCCTTGCAGCCAGAGTAAGGCGACTCCTCTCACCGCTCCCTCAATCGAGGCCTGTCCATCGTTCTCAATTGTGCAGCACAGTCTCCAGCCCCACACCTCCAGGCTCCTCCTAGATGGCGACTTGCACTACCAGCGCTTCCTTCAATTCCCGGGCCCCTCCTATGCACTCATCTCGAAGCTTGGCAAGGTCCCGGACCTCGTGAGCATCTTGGAGAAGCACGAGGGCTGCCAGCTCCAACCACGCGATGTCGAGCAGGACCTCATGTAACTATCCTCATCAATCGAAGGTCTCCTCGCTCGGCAGGTGGACATGGTCGAGTCCCTCATAGCCTCAGCGGTCCTCACGTAGTCTCGGCTCTAGCCGCGTAACCTCCTCCTCCCACACCTCTGCTATGGGGAAGTCGAATGTTGCGTCAGGCGTCCCCAACTGTCCCATATCGTTCAGCGCCGATGCGGGGCGCTCTGCCATGTCAGCCCAGCCGTCCACTCTCACTTGGCTCAGCTCAACGAACTGAGGAGGAGCCTCATGTTTATCAAGACTAGCCATTGCAGCCTCAACGACAGACTAAGAGGCAGAGCGAGGGTGGAGTCGAGCAAGAGCAAGCCCTACGTATACTCCAGGAGAGCTCTCCAGATGATAGAGGACGCATCGAAGCATCGCCAGCCTAACTCCCCAAGCTTAAGTGGGCCAGAGGTCATTAGAAGGCAGCGACTGACTGAAGTCTCGAATAAGGTCTTCCTCCAAGTCATCGATGGAGTGAAAGAGTATCAGCAGTACGTGCATTCTATCGTGGAGACTCAAACCGTCTCTCCTAACTTTGATGGCCGCAACGCCAAAATCCTAGCCTACACAATGCTTGACGCGCACGAGAGCTTCACCAAGCTAAAGGAGGTGATCAAGAGGAGCAAGAAAGGACTCAAGGAGGCCCTGTAAGATGAGGATGAGGCTGCGCGCATCCTTCTGCTCCTGAAGTCCATCACTTCTAAGGCAAACGACATCACCAGGCTACGCAGGAGGCAGTTCTGTATGTCCATGCTGATGCACTACGCACGAGATTACGAGCCGCGCCGCTTCGCTTTCGACCTGGGCGATGTGCTTGGTGGGGTAGACCTCGAATGCATACCTGCAAGACAGCGAGTCTTCAGGGTTACTCTAAAGGAGGGCGAGTCGGTTGATAGCGATCGAGTGAGGATGGAGAGGCAGTCCCTATACGACTGCATTAATCTATCTCACCGAGTAGTAGAAGTTGTGGAAGGCTTCGTTCACCTATTGTGGCAGACGAGCCAGAGGATGCTCTCAACAGAGGGTAGATGGAAGGCAGTCCTGCATGTGATTGACAAACTCGTGGTGAAGCTGGAGGGCACTGTTCCGTACTACAGAAACAACAAGTTCCTCTACCAAAAAGGAGATGGGAGGAGCAGGAGAATACGCAACGTTTGGTATGATTTCAAGCTACCAGCTCATACCCAAGGCAAGGTGTCCCTCAGACTCTAAGTTATCCGAGAAGCGATGGAGTAGATCAACTACCTGAATAGGAGCACGAGGATGGTGAGCTGCACCTTGGAGCAGAGCATTCGTTTTATCTGGGATAACGCACTGTTCCAAAGAATAGCCGCACGAGATAGAGCAGCTGAGAGTCCTTATGAGATCGTGAGAAGAATCGGCGAGGATAAGGGCCTCGAGGATGAGTGCGTTGTGGTATATGCTGGCAATGATGCAAGACTATTGAGAGGGTTATCACTCGAGTTCTGAATATTCAAACCGAGGCGCAGGAGTACAAAAGGTCACTGACACCTAGAGCTAAAATATAATCACTCGCATTCAGTCAAGGAAATGCTTCCACAGATCAAACAGATCATAGAGACCGAACAGTTGGTCGTAAAGATGCTCTCGAGCCCACACTGGCTGGATTAGGATGACAAGACCAGGCTCCGCGATGGCCTATTAACAATGATGAGCAGAGATCAATATTATGTAGGGCCTCAGGTTGCTCAGAGCCTGGTGGTGCTTCACGAGAGGCTCGGGAACGAGTACAAAATAATGCAGAGTACTGCTATGGAGCTCCTCTATCTCAAAGACTTGGTGGCCACTATCAATGCGCACCCGATCAATAATTTGAAGCAGCCAGAGATGGCACAGCAGGCAGTGGTGGACAGACAGCCACAATCTGCAGGGAAGGGTGGCATGCTCAGCCAAGATCAATCGTATGCGCAGTCCAAAGTTGGGAATCAGGATGTGAGGCAAGCTGAAATATTCCGACAGATTCTCGCAGCCTCAGAGGAGGATCAGGCAGAGGCAGTAGAGAATGAAATGGAAATGAGGAACCAGCACCCGCTCTTCATCACAGGCCAGGGCGAACCAAAGGTATTCAAGAAGAGCGAGCTTGAAAAGATCGCTAAGGATGTAGCAGCAGCGAAGCCCTTTCTTAAAGATGAACCACTCAAGATCGTCCAGACGAGGTTCAACGGCCCCGCGAAGTGGAGCAGCATGGTCCTCTCGTTCAAAGTGCCCACTGGCTTGAAGGAAGTGCGCTTAGTCAGTATGCTAATCGGCTGGAGGGAGAAGGAGTCAGAGGTGCTTGAGCAAATCGAGAGCAAGGAGATCTACCTGATATTTAAGGACCCCAAGGAGGTCAATCGCTTCCTTGATTATCTCGAAGAATTCAGAGGAGGTCATGGAGAAGACGATTCGCTCTGGGAAATCAACAAGCCTCAAGCCAAAGATGCAGTGAAGAAGAGAGATGTGAAGAAGGCAGAGAAGGAAGCCAAGGAAAATGAAAACGGCTGATAGCGAGTGTGAATATTATATCTAATTAAGCTCCTTATGATTAATTCACTAACTATTAAACTAACTCCACTCTTACTTATTACATTTATAATACATACGACAACTTATTAGATATGGAACCCTCGAGCAAGACCTCCCTGAGCCAAGTGAGTACGTTTATCAAGAACAAGGTGGAGCTGTATGAGGCCACACAGAGAAATGGCTACTTCCTCCCGAAGGCCAAGAGCAAGGCAGTGACCGAGGAGTACTTGCTCAGCGTGATCAGCGGGAAGGTGTGGTGCGCCAAGTATGACGAGATACGATTGCTGCCCTGCCCTCGGCCTCCCTCGTTAGAGGTGCTATTCGCGAAGTTAAAGGAGGTCGGTGCGCGCGACAAGAAGATTCTAGGCATGGACGAGCAGCACCTGCCAGATAGAGCTTGGAGCCTGGCGATGCTTTCCACATTCAAGCCAGCCGACGAGATCTTCAAGAAAGGCTATGAACCACCAAGTAAAGGCCAAACAGGGCCAGGGTACAAGACAGTGGATCTACAGTGGAGTTTCCTCGAAGGATTGCCCAAGTCCAAGGCCAAGGCGAAATCTCAGAGGCTCTCCTTCCTGAACTCGAGCAAGCAGTCCATGAAGCTCCTCCCCCTCAAGGACCAGGGGCAAAAATTTACGTTTATGGAATAGGAGAAGAAGGCGATGGAGGAGCGGCGGTAGAAGAAGTAGCAGCGGCCAGGCGGGAGGTAGTTCACTGGGGCAATGTTCGGTAAAGCCGAGGTCAACGTGCGCATGAGTGAGAGCAGCAAGTCCCCACACAAGAAGTGATTCAGACGAGGTGGCCGCGCAGGCAGTGAATTAGTTACTTGATGTGTGAGTTAGCCAGTTACTTAGTCTTAACGTTATCTTAATCTGCGATGAGCCGCTCCAAGTCAGCGACAAGTATTGCTTGATCCAGAGAGGAACAGGTCCCGCGAGAGACGACACGGCGGCGCCATTCCTGCTTCAAGACCGCCCAGAGTCGCTCGATTGGGTTGAGGGTGCAGCTGTAGGGAGGTAGATAGACCAAGGTCTGCTCGCCGATGAAGAGGTCCTTCACCTTTGAGCTCTTGTGGATGCTGAGGTTGTCCATCACGATGATGCTGTTGGGAGGAACTATCAGCAAAAGTTGTCTCATGAATGAGGTGAAGTGCTCAAGGTTGTTGCTGCCCGAGAGCACGAGGTGGAGGATCAGGCCTCGCTACGAGCTGATGGCCCCGATGATTGTAGCAGAGCGGCCTCGGCTGCTAGGTATCGCGACTGACATAGAGCGCTTCAGCCATGCCTTCTTCAAAGTCTGCCATCTGTGGAAGGTGGACTCGTCGATGTACACGATCTCGCGGCCAGCGTGCATCCACCTCGTGATCGCTATGGAGTAGGCCTGCTATTGCTCTTAGAGCTCGCGCTCCCTCTGGTCTTTGCGGATGTACCTGTAGGAGCTGGCTCGGTAGGAGACCTCATTGCGACGGAAGAGCTTGGCCAACGTGGCCGGGCAGACAAGAGGGGCCCCGAAGTGCTCGTGGTAGTACTGAGCGCGCTCCTTCAGGCTCATATGGGCCGTCTCGCTGAGGTGCTTGGCCGTGGTGATGCGCTCCTCGATCGCGTGGGGGATTTTTCTCTTTGGGCCTTTCGCACGCCTCCCCTTCTCGTAGATGATGAAGTCGTTGCGGCGCCAACGCTATACGATCATGGCCACAGTGCTCGGCTTGATACCCGTAGCTCTAGCGACTTGGTTGTAGCTCATGTATATGCGCTCATCGTGGCTTAGAGTCCCGTAGCGAAGTAGGATAGCCAAGAGCTACTGATCTAGCGAGTGGGTCATTCACATCCTGAACTTCGGCAGGACAAACTTCTTCCTTTTGTGTATGTCTGTGGCGCCACTGTAGCTCTCAAGGTATGGTATGAGATTCTGATTCGGGATGTATCGAAGCGGCCTCTAAACTAATGCGGGGTTGCATCCTGGTTCAAGATATTCGGTGAGGGTCCTCTTGCGTTTGCGTGCATTGCCAGTGTCTTCCATTATGCTTATTAAACTTGGAAATGAATAATTCGACACTTTTGATTACCACCTCAATATTTCTATAAATAAGCTATTAGGTAGAGTGAGATCGAACAGCATCAAAATAGGAAAACTATAAAAGATGGAGTGAAAGAATTTTGGGGAAAGACGCAGACATTCAGCAAAGCTGTAAGTATAATTCATAACTCTTAAAATTTTGGATAGTAAGGTGAGAAGATAAAGTCAAAACTGTAAGAGTCACAAATTGGAGATAAGGTTAAGAAGGGGAATGCAAAAGTCAAAACTTTTTTCCAAGAAAAAATAGCCAACAAAATTAAGGTAAGTCAACTTCATTGTGTCACAAATTTAGAACAAGGAAGAGGATAAACAATAAAATCCCAAGTAAAATAGCTAATCTCAAAACTTCGGATAGAAATTCAAATCTGGCTTTCAGAATCTATTCAAAAAGAACAAGAACTAGATTCAATATCAAGAGCAAGCGTTCTAATTGTTAAGTTTTTTAAGCAGAAATATCCAGATAAAAGGGATATACCGAAGTGACCTTAGATTAGAATGAAAATCCCTACATACCTTCTCACTAAAATAAGTATCTAACTGATAATGGAGATGTAATAAATGCATAGCTGGCAAAATCAGAGCTTATTTCTGAACTCTATGTTGAAGAAGATCCAATCCCAAATATTGTAGATACCTCAAAGCAAGCAGTTGCTTTTGATGCCTAAATTGAATCTAAAGAAATACCTCAAAGAGTTTTGAATCAATAATAAAAAGAAATTCCAGATGATAATTAAAATGAATAGAATGAACAAATTATTCAACAAGCTAGTTAAGATAATGAAGTTCATTCTGCTGAATAGCCAATGAATTAGTAATTTGAATAAATAGAGGATGAAGAGTAAGAAGAAGAAGCTGTGGACATAGATGATGCGTAAGACTTGATTTTGATAGACTTTGACGACTTGAAAATGAAGGAAAAGTAAGCAGACGATGAAAAAGCTGCTTTACAGATCTCTTAAAACTAATCTACTCAAGAGGAACAGTAGGAGGAGGAATCAGACAACTGATCAGTAAAGGGATATTAGAGAAGAATATTATCAAATTATTCAATTATAGATTAATTAAATTATCGTATTTTCGCTTGAATAAGTCATAAGCACATTTAATTCTAAGATTGGTGTGATGATTATAATTAAAATTTAGGTTAAATTGATAAACGGTTAGTTTATAAGATTATAATTTGGACTAATATTATTTTGAAGCAAAACATAATGTCGACATAAAAAGTCTCTTACATGTTAGTCTAAAAACATTTAAAGAAGTTAACAATACACATTTGTAGGAATTAGATTAACAGGAATTAAGGAGGATAAGATCAGCGTCAGATACCAGTAGAGAAACTTCGATAAAGCTAGGACAGTTAAATGACTCTTAAGCCTAATATGAATCATTTAAATTACAACCAAAATTCTAAGACTCAAGGAGGAGATACAAGAGTAAATAACAAGTTTGTTCCTTTATAAAATCCTAACGACCTCAGAGCTTAAAAAAAGATGAGGCCTTAAAGTTCAAGTGATGAGGATGAATTCAGAGACTCTTTTATAAATTCACTAGGTAAGTTTTCTTTTAATAATTCTCTTAAGATATTGATGAAAGAGAGCCACTTGGCAGGTCTTCCTAATCATTTTCAAGCAAATTCAACTCACAAAAGAAACGAGCAACAGACTCTAAGATATAATACGATCAATTATCGCAAATTGAAGAACTCCGATAGACAGATATCTATGATGACAACTTTAGTAAAGAGTACAATCTTACTAGGAATTCCAATTTAGTTACAGAAACTAATTTTAACAATCAATATATTTAATTATTTCCAAGCCTCAACATCAGGTTTTATGCCCTCTAATTCTAAAGCAAATTAATCCAAACTGCTTTAGAGCCAGAGTAAGAACTTCTCTCGCAGTAAATAAGTTGACTCGCCAACCATGTCTCTGGTTGGATTTAAGAATTCTGATTAAGAGGCCTCTACCTAACTGAAGAAGAATCTATCTCCGTCAATTTTTATTTAGCAGGTGAAGGCCATTTATGATAGCAAGAGCTTAAACTGGAACATGAAGCAGCAAAACTTTATGAAGTAATCAACTGACATGTCTAAAATAGCTTACACCAAAACTTAAAACTACAATAGAGCTAGTCAAAATATAAAAAGACCTTCCCCTTAGAAAGAAAGCCAAGACACTACAAAAAATAATAAAGCCACTTTGGGCCAAACTGACAGCACAAGGTTGAGTGCAAGTGGCTTTAATGGAGGCAGACAGTAAGCTTAAAACCAGGCGCTAGGTTATCTGTCAGAGGGAAGTGTTGACTCTAAGAGCAGACAGCCGAAAGATTTTAAGAGTGCCTACCAAAAGCTATAAAACTAGATGCTGCAAAAGTACCAAAATGGAAACTACTAGCTGCACACAATGACTAACATTAACAACATGAGTAACTACTCCTCTTCTAATAAGCTTATGCTCTCTTACAATTCAATCAAGTCACTTGGGAAGACTGCTAAACTTAATAGTTCTAAAAATGGAGAGTTATTTGAGAGACTTTACTAGGATAAAGAGAAGTATTTCTAAACAAGGAGCAACATTGTTGATCATAAATTAGAGGAGGAGTTACAAGAGTGTACATTTACTCCTAATCCCCATAAGAGTAAAGAGAGATAGAAGAGGAGCTTTGGATAATTCTATCAAGAGTAAATTGAGGCCAAATAAAAGTCAATTAGCAGAATGAATGAGATGAGACAAAATAAATTTGATAAAGAAATGAACTAGCTCAGAAGCTTCAGCTAAAGCCCAGAGGGTGATAAAAGTCTTAAAATAAGGGAGCTTAGTCCTATTCAACTCTCATAAAAGCTCTACTAAGAAGGATTAGAGAAAATGAAGCATACAAATTATGTATGCACAACTAATGATATTGGAAAGCTTGATAAGAATTACACCTTCAAGCCAAAAATTAGTCAAGCATCTTCCTAAATTGCCACAAAAAAGAATCTTAATAGGAGTCCTGAGGTTTTGATAGAGCAGCTATTCAATGAAAAACTTAAAGTACTCAAATCATTTGACCCACAAAGAATAGCTAACTAAGTTCAAAGCCTAAGATTAGCGAGACAAATTACAAATTGCTCGAGAAACAAATTGAGAAGTAAATATTTGATGCTCTAAATAGGATCACCTTTGATCAAGATCAAGGTCTAGATTTTTAGATCCAAGTAATGAATTTTTGCTAATGATGTTGACTTATAAATTTTAAAAATGGATTATTTCAGGAAAATTGTGAGTGGAAAGCGAAGAAGATATCAAGATGGGAATTATGACTTGGACATATCATATATCACTCCGAGAATAATTGCTATGTCTTATCCTGGCTAAGGCTATGTTGAGACTACTTATCGTAATCCAGGTTAAATGGTATGTGCTTATCTAAAAAGATTAACACAAATAAATTTCGAGTTTTGAAAATATTGATCGGTAATTTCAATAGGTAGCTCGGTTTCTAAGATTGTAAGATTTCAAATTACTGGATATTTAACTGTAGTGAAAATGGATACTATATAAATTATCATTCTCCGCCTCTTCACTTGTTATTCAGTTTACCTCTATATCTATCTGAAAGGTTAGCAGATATTTTACTTGATGAATACTTTTCTTAAGAAAGTAAATTTGAAATTTAATTACCTTTCACAATCTAAAATATTAAAGCATTTAATTACTTATAACTAAATATAAATTGATAGAAAGAAGGCTATTTCAAGATGACGCACTAAGGTATTATGGTTGGAAGCGAGAGTATAGTCATAAGTTGCACCAGTGGTTAAGAAACTGAAAGCAGTCATCCTCTCAAATCCAAATGAAGTTTGATAATTGAATTAAGTAAGAATGTAAATTCCACTAAATATTGTTATATAGATATAACCAAGCGAGGGAGGATCAATTACTTATTTATTCGATGAGGGATCTTTTAATCATAATTTTATCAGAGCCTATAATATGTGGGGACATGCACTTTGTAGTACAAAACAGAGGAGTGATGTACGACAGCCAGCTTTCCTTCCTCATAATAAGATTTGGATACCCAAGCGAAAAGGAAGGACTTAAAATGCAAAATGTTTCAGATGAGGATCGAGCCACCATGCTATCTTGTGAACTTCTAATTGATATAATATTTACATCCAAGAGATAAGAGCTTAGTTAAGAGCCAAACTCTGCCTCGATAGTATTCTAAAAATGATGACCTCACTTTAGAGGAAGAAGAAAAGAAAGACTATTCTCAAATTTAAGATTTAAAGAGTAATCTTTTATTATGAATAAATAGGAATAGTTTGATGGCTTTGACTATGAAGATGGATAAATATGAGTGGGATTGGAGATAGATCTGCCTTTGGGAAGAGCTGGTAGACCAGTTACGACTAACTTAGCAAATATAAAGCAAAAGCATATCATCGATCCTCCTACACAAACAGAATCATAAACTAATCTTAAAAATTTAAATTGTTCCTGAAGTTCAGAAAATGTTTAAGCAATAAAAAATATGCCACTCAAGGAGAAACAAAATTAGAAGATTTGAGAGAGCCAGATAGGTGGGATGCTTGACATAATATCAATTTGGAATGATAAGAATACAAATCAAATATATCTTAATTTACCATAATCAGCGTCAACATAATCTTATGAAAAGATTTATAAATACAATAAGTAAGTCTCTTAAACAAAATCTAATGATGATTTAGTCTTTTTAATATTTTTATAAAACTTGAATGATTATATTGAAATTAGATCTAGATTTGTAGAACTTGAAAGAATTCTTGATTTAACTCACTATGCTAGAAGAGGCGACGATGAGAAGATAAAAGCAGTTTATAATCTAATTGGTAATGGTAACCCACTTGGCTTTGACGAGTTGAAGTTAATTATCTGTGGAATTGAAGGAGTGAGTCTGCCCAATCTATTGAATGAAATGAGTCTCTATTTTTAAAACTAGGGTGAGTCCTACACTCTCCCTCTCAACAACAGCTCTAACTTCAACAAGTTCAAGAGTATAATGAGAGAATTTAAGATCACGAAACAGTAAATAGACTATGAATCCAAGCTTAGGAAGATAGCTGAAGTTACTCTCTCCCCCAAGAGCGACTTCAGGCCGAAGTTATCCAAACGATCTGAGTAGATAGACAGGAGGTCCAGGCAGAAGTCACAGTCCAAACTAGTCAACGATAAATCTCTTACACATGTTGAGAGTCGTAGTGAGTTTAGCACCTCAACTCACAAGCCAACCAACACTGACAGAGTTGAGGAACTACTGGAGAAGAGCAAGAAATACAAGTCCTCCAAGCTTCAAAAGATAGAGGAGAAACTCAAGAGTGAACTTGATGGATGCACTTTTCTATTAGATATTTTTTCAACCTGCTGTAAAGAAGAATTATCAATTCACCTCCCCTAAGAATCTTGATAGGCATGGCTTACCTTAAACAGAAGAGAAGAAGCAAATATTTGACAATCTGCATTCTCTGGCTCAGTCTTCCAAGAAATCTATAAATATTTTGTAATCTAAGAGAGATAAGTCCCAAGACGAGTTTGACTACGAGAAGAGTAGAGATGAGTGTACATTTGCTCCCAAAATTTTAAAGAATAAGTTGTACGATCATCAGCCATCTAAACTCCAGCTCAACAAGCCAAATGAAATCCAAAAGCCTTCTTTTCAAATCTTATCTATTTTTTAAATAGTTCTTAGAACAAACCATAATCCAGCCAGTAACTAAATCAAAATGGAGATTAGGAAAGCTTGAAGAAATAAGATATTAAAAAGGACTAAGTTTCTAAATTAAAAGTCACATAACCACCTAAGCTTTAGAGAAATCATAATTTTAAGTTTTGAAACGAAGTAGAGTCTGGAGGAAAGCGACTCTCTTCCAACGTACAGTAAGTAACTCTGAATCCTCTAAATTAACCTCCGCAAGGGCTTATCATATCTGATTAAAAGCGTTCTGATATAATAAAGCGCAATCTTATCAACGTCCAAGGATAAATGCAAAATGATGAATCAGGTCAGGGATAGATAATTTATTTTATATATTTAAATAATTTTAGCTGCAACAATAAGCACCTCTTTTGTATTTGGAAGTAAATATTTCAGAAGGATGCAGGCAAGATTGATGGTATTTGATAATGACTCCTACGAAGAAGTAGTAGATGTATTCGCAGACTATTATCAAATAGGAGAACTAAAGAAACTCAGACTCCTAGAAATTGTGAGAATGCAACTAGCCAAAATTCTACAAAACATTGGCGAAGCAATTGATGAAGAGGAAGAGTCAAATGTTAGTAGAGAATACAACTGAATATATATTTGATAGTCAAAATTTTACATCTTGATAGTTTATTTGATTGATCTCTTAAATGTTTTTACAATCTCCAATCCCATTTAATCCTGTAAGCAAACTGTTCCTCTTTACCTTTCTAGAAGTTATGAATTAGCTAAATCTTCATAGCTTTCCTTAATATATCTTGGATTAACTTTATAGAGACTGCTATCAATAATAACTTGAGGATGATTGATCTGGGTATCCATGCTTTTGCATAACCATTTGGATTGAGCGCCAGCTGATAATATCTTCTTATAGAATTTCAGCGCACCTGTCACAATATTCCTCTAATCTCAAAGTCCTGGGATCCTTGCATTACTAGCAATAGTCTTCGAAGACTAACTTTATCAGAAATCCATCAGAGACCTTCTTATCCTTTTTGAAGGAATCTGGACTGACAAAGTTTTTAGTAAACACAAGAGAATTCTAAATTGGGACAAAAGCTGAGTTGAATGTTATTCGGCAAAGCTGGCTAATAAATGAATGCAAGATAATCATTAATCTTATGTATTCGTTCTTACTTAATAACCTTAAGGCCTTATGCTGTCTGAATATTTGCTCGTAAAGGAGAGAGTTTCTTTTTGGTCTGAGTGGATTCGAACTATATCTAGATAGAATTTGTTCTTGGCATATTCGTTGTTCTCTGACTTTGGTAAGTTTGAGAGGAAATAACTTATGATTGGTGGTGCATTAACGTATTTATTGTAGATGCCCTCAAAGTAGTAGATATAGCGTAGTTGACAGGGCTGGCTTACTCCTATCCCAGAGGAGAATCGCTTCCTCAATTACAGAAGTCATCTGTGTTATTAACGAAACCACAAAACAGTAAAACTATATAACTAAGTATAAAAGTATTGTTAATTATAAGAGAGAAACTATTCCAGTTCCAGTCCTGCCTTTTCCTGACATGCAGTGAACTGCTATCACATTTTTATCGTTCTCTAAGAAAATTAATCCTACTTTTAGATAGTTATGCATTTCCCTCACAAAACTGAATAATCTATTTGGAGCATGATGATCCTTCCAATTGAAATCACTCACTCTCCCGTCAAAGATGTTGTGATCATAGTTCTTTTCACTACTCATATCTTAATTTGAGCCATGCTTCTCTCTTAGAAACCGAGCAACAAATATATCTTTGCTTCCTATCAGGGCCCAAATTAATTTAGAAACTTAATTAAACAATAAACTCAGAATGCAAGAATAAGTTCCTTAAGCTGTGCAAGTACTGGGATCTTAGAATCCTTGCCACTAGTCTTCTTCCTATTCTCCTCCTTTGTGAATCTCTGTTCTACTTTAACGTAAATAGTGAACACAAACAGGAAGGTAATGAGTCCTGTTAAGATCAAAGAGAAGAGTGCTTGAATTCCTACTTCCTCCTCTCCCTTAATAACCTCAATATAGCCTTCAAAGACTGTATTGGAATACTCGTACTACCTATCTGCATAGAATATTGCTATTTACAGTTTATAGTTCTTAGCTGCGATTGTGTGGAAGGGAGAGAACTCGTAAGCAAGGGAAACAGTTTCAGAAGGGTTGATTCTCTGGAACCCAAGGCTTTCAATTGTGAAGTTCTGCACATACTTGGGCTCGCCACTTAATAAATCTCACAATTAATCTTGGATAATTACATAGATACAAACATATATAACTGCTTTCATCAATGAGTGCGCCTGCAATAAAATGTAAGAGATAAATATCTTTGATCTCAAGGGGCATGATTCCATGATTGTAAAATCCAATGAGCACTCTCTAAGTCTCTCCCTGCTTGAGAGACATCTCTAGCAAGTTCTTTGAGGCTTCCTTGCCAAAGTACTCTGGGAAAACTACTGATATCGATGCAAATGCACTTGGAGTGCTCATTTGGGAGAGTAGATGAACTTTAGGGTCTAATTCTCCTCTTCTCTTAAAAGCTGAGCCAAACTGTGGTGCGCCAGGCATACCTTATCCACTCGCCATAAAGTCTGGATTACCTCTTAGGATTTCTTCAGGAATTCCAAACTCAGGATTGATATCCAAGTTGTCTGCTGGCTTGAAAGTTTCTTCATCATCATTTGCCTGTAGAGAGACTACTGATAGAGTAATCAAGAGTAGTTTAGAAATAGCTTTCATTTTTATAAATTATATTTTTTGTACCAATCAGACTATAAGTGAGTTGGAGGATTATGAATTCTTGTATTTTGGGTAATTATTATAGCATTTTAACTAGGAATAGAAATGTCTTTTTTCATTTTCATCTCACTGAGTTTTATCTCAGTAGCCATCCTTTACTACTTCTTCTTTATAGTAAACCTTTTATCTATATAATGAAGCCAAATAGAAAAGCGATACAAATAACAACAATCAAGATGTTTTTATTAATTTTATTATGGAGAGCATAAGAAGAACGATGATCTAGGTGGAAGATAGCCAGAGCCATTTGAGGAAGAGAAAGTGGTTTAGCCATAAGGAAGAGGGGGCAGACTCAACTAGAGACTCAGAAGACGACAAAATTATTATATGATTTAAATGAGAGGGATTCTGAAGATGAAGATGCAGATGGCCAAGAAACCCAGCTGTAGACATAAGCATAGACCCAACTTTCTTCTTATATTAACTTGAAGCACTTGAGGCTCAGATGAATGACCCAGGTAACCACTATTTCAAGTCTATTGTAAATCTAAATTAATGAGTAGATGCCAAACTGTCGAAGAAGGAGATGCTCAAACTCCAAAAGAAGATGGAGAAGGCCAAGATGCAGGAGGGTATGAGACTACAGAGAGAGCAAGAACTCAAGAGAAGAGAAGAGCTCGAACAGAAAGAAGAGCAACTAGAAGCGAGAAGGAAGCACGAGCAGGAGTTGAAAGATGAGGAGGAAAGATAGAGGAAGGAAGAACTAGAGAAAAAGGAGTAGGAAGAGTACAATAAGTGGGCTGATATGTTCTAAGTGGAGGAAGAGGGTACTCTCTAGGAAGATGGAGATGAGTACTAGAACAGACTATAACAGTTCATAGAATACATCGAATTGAGGAAGGTAGTGCTTTTCGAGGACTTGGCTTCTGAGTTTGGACTAACTACTAAGGAAGTTGTGGATAGGATTCAAAGTTTGATGGAGTCGCAAAGACTACTTGGCATCACTGACGACAGAGGTAAATTCATCCACATCACTCAGCCAGAGTTTGACTCAGTAACTAGATACATCAAATCTAAGGGCAGAGTCAACAAGACAGATCTGCTTGCCGAGTGCAACAGACTTGTTAGGATGCAGCCAAGAGCAGAGGACAAACTCAAGATCCAAAACGAATAAAAGTAATTGCTCGATAAGGTTGAGAAAAAGTTCGCTGTCGAAGAGGAAGTATAATCAATACTCAATTTAATTTAAGTAAAAGCATGAATTCAGAGGGAGGCTTCAGTCTTTGGGTGGGAATTATTTATTGATAAAGAAAATTTAAAAATTCTGAAAATCTTTATATGCAGTAGCTAAAAGAATTTTTTGTAGAATTTAACAAAGTAAAGTGAAAAAGTGCTGCCTTTATCCGCTTAATATAGAGCTACTAATTGAAAATGCTGGAGGGAGGATTTTAATTTAAATTAATATAACTATGAACGAGCAGAGTGATGAGGAGAACAGCTTTAAACCAAATTAGCTCTAACCAAATGATTATCCCCTTCCTTCTTATCGTCTTAAACTATCTTAGCAGCCATCAGCACCTATCACCCACGCTTTTAGTTCGCCTTTAAATTAAGAGAGGTTGAAGCACATCTAACCTATTTTGCGAAAGGAGTAGAACCAGACTTAGATAGAAGTGAGCCATTTTAACACTTCGAAGAACAGGGAAAAGTAGCCTATAATTTCCAGAATGCACACTCAGAATATGAACCTCCGAATTCAAACTTCTCAACTTTAAAGAGGCAAGAAAAAATCACTCCCTTAAGTTCAAGAGAGCTTTGCTGCTACACAGCAGATTATGTCAAACGAGGACTAAGCAAGTTAAAGAGTGCAATCAGTGGGCGAAAGGGTGCTTAGTCCGCATTCTAAAATTAATTACTTGTCTCCTATGCACTAGATTTCTAGTATTGAGAGCAACTATGTCGCTTAGTCTCCTGAGTTAGGCCACCGCAAAAACAAGTTTTTGGATTCATCTAGAGTCAATCAAGATACTCAAGCCATATATAAGAATTTATCTTTATTACTGTGTCAGATAACACAACTCGCAATAAATTAATCCCCATGAGCTACAACCCTTATAGTACTTAAGCAATCAAGAATGAGGAAGACAAAAAGCAGATTTAACTTTTGAACGCTAATATGCCAGAGTAACTAATTAAGGCGACTAGAGAATTAATTATGTTTGGTAAAACTGGAGGTAGTCAGTCCAAAGACCACATAAGATAAAGCTTTAGAGGCAAGAAGTATAACTCGGTCTACGGCTATGAGCCGCAAAATAATCAGCAATCACGATTTGTATCAACAACCATGAACAATGATTTTACAAATGAAAATTACCTACCCACTACATAGATCAACCTAATGCAAAATTAAATGGCAGGCTCACAAATCCGTTATGATATGATAGAGGATTAAGTATTAGCTAGGAATTTAATTAATTTTTATCTTCCATATTTCTTATTTGAACTTCAATTAGGATATCTTTGGATTAGAGGAAATGAATAGAAATGTCAGATTCTTCAGAGACTATCTCAAAGATCAAATAAAAGAACAAAGAAGAAAGTCTATCAAAAAGATAAACTAAATTTACCAGTATATCCAATCATTTATTCCCAATTTTGTCTTTACCGCCTGCAAACAATGGACTATTTAGGTAAGATTCTCTGACGAAGGAGATTCAAGCACAATCGGCTGCACCATTAAGGAGGCTTACAAATAAAAGACTAGGCATGAATCCAGAGGACAAGCAACAAAAGAAGAATTAAGAAATGCTAAATAGAACTGTTGGAGATACGAATAAAAGTATCAATAAAAGGAGGAAGTCTGTGTTCGTTTCCAATAAAAGCAAAAGCATACATGAGAGTGATGAAAATTCTTTTTAGTTCACATCATCTTCAGCCTCTTAAGAAAGGGACAAAATTAAGAGGAAAAAGACTCTCTTCTAGTCAGCAATATCCTTCCTTGTCAATAAGAATGATGGACGTGGTGATGACGATGACGAAATTAATGAGGAAGACTTTCGCAAAGTCAAAATTAAAAGAGGCGACTTTCATTTTCTGCTCTACCCTGAGTCAAGTATCAGAAGCTTTATTGATGGACTTTCCTTTATTTTAATGATGATGATATCAGTCTACATACCCTTCGTTATTGCATTTACTGTGGACACTTCAGGTCCTTTCGATTACTTTGAGCTTTTCATTGACATTTGGTTTTTATGCGAGATATTTTTTAATTTCTTTACTGGGTTTTACCGAAAAGGGCAGCTTATAATGGTTAGAGAATTGATTTTTGCAAATTATCTGAGAGGTTGGTTATTGATCGACTTAATGAGTAGTGCTCCTATACTGATAATATAGATTGTGTCTTAGGATTCTCAAAACTACCAAGCAATCAGATCTACTAAACTAATTAGGATTTTGAGATTTGCAAGGTATGCTAGACTCCTGAGACTTATGAAATTCTTGCGACTTAATAAGTATCTTCAGCCATTTGAAGATATAATTGTGAGTGATTGGGCTCATCTTGCTGTGAGATTCCTAAAGATATCGATAGCTGTGATATTTATAACTCATTGGGCTGGTTGCATGGTCTATAGTGTTAGTCTCATAGAACTTTTAATTAAATTTTAAAAATTATTATAAGCTTGAAGCGAATGGATCAAACTGGCTCTCATTAGAAAATTTGAATGATAGCTCTGTGGGTGAGCAGTACATAAGTTCTCTATATTGGGCAGCTACAACTATGTGCACAGTTGGCTATGGAGACTTCCATCCTACTTCCACGAATGAGAGAATAGTGTCAATTGCTGTGATGATATCTTCCTCTGGGGTATTTGCATTCATTATCGGTGACATCGGAAGAATGGTTAGCAGTTTTAATATCCTTGCAGATCAATATAGGGAGAAGATGATTTACGTGGATCGATTCCTCACCTCTAAATCTATCCCAATTAACCTCAGATTGCAAATCAAAAGGTACCTAGAGTATAACTGGCAACTCAAGAAGATGTTCAAGATAGAAGAGCATGATAATAAATTATATTCTATGACTTGCTTGGACTTCTAAATGACAACTTAAAGGGAAAGATTACAGTTTACTTCAATGGTAAAATTCTACAGAATATTGAGGTCTTAAGCTAATTCCCTATTGAGTTCTTGAGTAATCTGAGCATAATTCTTAAGAAGGAAACTTTCTCTATCGATGAGAACCTTATAGTCGAGAGAAGTTATGGTAATGAACTCTACTATATTCAAAATGGAAGGATCTCAGTGATTCACATGAAGAGCAAGACTCACTTAATAGACTTGGAGAAAGAGAAGTATGTAGGGGAGATTAGCTTTTTCACTGAGCTACCAAGGCAAGCTACAGTCAAAGCTAGAGACTTTACAGAAGTTTTAGTTTTGAGAAGAGAGGACTTTCTTTCAATGGCTTTGAAGGTAGAAAACATGTAAGCTATGAGTATGTATCACAAAATGAGGGGCAGTGTGGTTAACAACGAGAAGGATTTTAGGATGCTCAAAATAAGATGCTCTGGTTTAGAATTTAATATAATTTTAATAACTTATAATGCTATGTCTGTTATACGATAGGCCACATTGCTTTTGATTGCAAGCAGTTTCCAAGACTTAAAGGAAATTTAAAGAGGTACTTCAAGAAAATTTACAACAAAAGCCTTTAAAGCCAGGCTGATTCTAACTTATTTTATTAGCTTTAAACGATGAGAGAAAATAGAATCCGGTGCCAAACTCATAAGAATCATTCAGAAGTACATTTTATTATTTATAAAGTAAGAAAGCGCAAAAGAGGTCTTCTAATGCACACCATTATAAGTTGTCCTACAAGAAGTTTCCAGTGCCCACCTATAGTCAATCAGAAACGAATGTCATCCAAACTACAAAGAATTTCTTAATAAATCCAAGCTCAGTGAACGGATTCAGCTTTAATAAGAGAAATCCAGGCTCCTTGGGTGGGTTCTAAGATGATCTTCTTAGAGAGAACAACAATTTTTATGATGAAATATTCGGACAGGAAGAAGAGAAGTAGGATACCTCTTCAAAGAATGACTTAACTCCAAATGATTTTTACAGAAAGCCTTTCAAGAAAAAGTCCTCTCTGTATAATGAAAGCATTAAGAACTTTGATTCAGACAGTTAGAATGAGTTTGGGCAGATCATAAGATTTGATACACCACCGACAGAAGAATTGGAGGACCCAAGCCTCATTCAAAAGCACTAAGAGTAATCTTAGAGCTAGAAAAGAAGAGCATCAATGAAAAAGCAAATAATTCAACAGCAGAGAATAAAAGACGTTAGTTTGTATTGCTTGTTATCTAGGAGGAGTTGAGAGAGGAAGATGAAGAAAGCAACTTAGAAATCATTTCAAAGGACTCAGGAGCTGAGAATAAAGTACTGAACATAGAGGGCATAGAAGATATTGAAGACCTAGAGGAAGAAGATACTAAACCTTTGCTAAGGTAATCTACTTCTAAGTAATATCCTGGAGCTCCTAAGGTGATGAATTAACTCACCAGAATTGTGAGCTAAAAAAAGCGATTCAGTAGCAAAGAGAGAAAGCTATCTCAAATGGGATTATTATAACGCTCTATGGAAAAACAAAGGAAAATCCATATTAGACCTTTCAACGAGATTCATAAAGAGATCAAAACTGTTATTAGAAAGACTCACACAACAACAGTCGAGACGATTACAAAGAAGGAGAGTTTTATTTTTGTTGACTTATAAATACCCTGAGAATATCAAGAACAACAGTGCTTAAAAAGAGACAAAGAGAGACCTAGCCTCTAATTCTAACATAGATCTACAGAACAAATCGTCTATGTACCTGAATGATTCTATGAATTACAATCACCATAATACCAGATATAGTAGGACTAGATAGTCAAAGCAGAGTAAGAAGTAAGAAAAAGAAGCTTAAGCTGTGCAGCTAGGTATTTCTTAAAGTTCATTCCTACTTTCTTAATCAGATTCTTCGTGATATTGTTTTAAAGTTTTTAATTTTCTTAATGCGTTTTAATCGATAACTTTAGTGGGAGTGCTTAAAATATTCTTTAAAATGTGAGAGAAATCAAAATTTGTCGTTCTCAGTTCTAACATGCAAATTAGTGGTATAGTTTGAGTTGAAATTAAGTTCCTTGCCTATTCTGTGGTAAAATCTTTGGCCTATCTCTGACTTTGGCTGAGTAACTAGCCTTGAAGAGGATTTCTTAGTTCTGTAGTCTGGTTTCTATGGATTTTAAAGCAAGGCCATTTTGGGTTCATAAACTAGAACTTGATTGCAGTTATTGATTAAATCATCCACCAATTGTCTTTCTTAAAATAAATACCAATGAAATAAATATTTGCACTTATTACTGCTTAAAACTAGATATAAAGATACTTATTATGTTATAAGTTTATAGTAGAGATAAATAGAGATGATGAAAACTGAGCAGCAGTTCAAGGACTTTTAGAAATTCAATGAGGTTATGTTTGTAAGTAATAGATTTAGTTTATGCATTTATTAATTAACCTTTATATTTTAGACTGTGAAGTTGATGGACACGTTTGTGAATTTCCTGGGAGACATAGGCGGCAGACAGAGCTATCCCTTCATGCCCTAGTTTCCTGGCCAGTTTCAGCTGCATCCCCAATTCATGAATGCCTTCAAGCAAGATGAAAAGCAGGCTCCTTCATAAATTAATGACAGCTTGAATAAGAAACAAAATGCAGGGGCCAAGACAGAATCAAAATCTAAGAAGAAGGATCGAAAGCCTGCGCCTTATAACATTTTCTTAGTCTACATCTATGATAAAAAATTCGACCTTATCAAGGAAACACAAACAGGTAATACTTCCTTATCGTTTAATTTTCTTTAGGCTAATTAGTGAATGCCTCAAAGAAAGCTTCTTCAAATTGGAAGGAAGAAACACCAGAGGTCAAAGCTCTCTATGATAAGCTATTCAGGTTAATGAATGCAAACTTCGTTTATCAAACTTACTTCCCCAATCATTACAAGAAGGAAATAATCGAGTATTGGAAAAGGAAGTGTGAATTTCCATAAACCCTTCTAAACTCAGACTTTGACGATTAAGAGGCTCTGGAGAAGGTACTCGAGACTTTAAAAAGGCAAGATTAAAATATAGAAGAGAATAAGCAAGAGCAGCTGCAATCTTAATTGATAGAAGGAGGAAATGAGATTCAAGGAAATTAAAATGCTGAAGCCATTGCAGATTAGCAGTAGTAATTCGAGTAGGTCTAAGTGCAAGTTGATGAGGAGATGAAAGAAGGAGAAAATATATTTGAAAATACTTTGAGTGCTGAGGAGGAAATTTTAGAGGCTCAAGAAGTTGCTCAAGCTGATAACTTGCAAATTTTATAAGTTGCAAATAAAACAGTTGCAAATCTCATGGATGAAAATTCCTGCAATAGGATAGAAAATTTATCAAACGATGACTCTGAGAATGAAAACAAATCAGAGGAAGATTTCATGACACCAGATTTAGAGTAGGAAGATCCTAAGTTTGATTTGGAGAACTTAGATCAGAATATGATTAGAGACTATGAGTATGAGTATTAGTGACCAATTTGATTTAAATAAAAAGATCTTTCCTAATATTAAAAATTAAATTCTTTCTGTGTTGATTAGAGGACTTTCAGGCTGGTTATTAAGGAAATTAGTGGAGCTACTAGATCTAAATGTTTGAATGAATCTATAAGACTTTTTATTAGCACTTGACTCCCATATCTGTATCCTCTTATCCTATGGTATGTTAATATGAAGGGGCACCTACTCTGATATCTTCCTATTCTCAAAATTCTTCTTATTCTTCTGTAGAGACTCTAACTTAAGCTCATTTATTCTGCTAACATAGTTAATAAAATGAACTCAGTATCACTTGAATGCTGCTTGAGTTCTTTGAATTCCTCTAGCCTATAAATTGTTAATTTTTTCGATAGAGAAGTACCTCCCAAGCCTACTATTGGTGTCAAATTATGGAGGGTGATAAACACTTAAGTTCTTGATCTTGCCCTTTGCATCCTTATAAAGTATCTGCCGGTGCTCTTAATCGAGCTTTTAGTACTTTATGTTAACTTCCTTCTCTAAATTTAGTTTGTTTTATTCGAGTTAAGCCACCTCTTCCTCAATCTGTTGCTTCTCTTTCTAATGGTGGATGTCTTCTTTCTCAATCAACCTCTCCTGTCTTTTCTTCTCCTTTTCTTGTTTACTTATATGATACCTTTGAGAGTTGAAAACTACTGGAGCCTGAAGAGCTTTCCCATAGATTCTTCTTTATATGGATTGGTGTTTGACTGAAAACTAATAGGCAGATAGTTTGTTAAACTTGTTTGTACCAGTCGCATTTGGTGTCACTTCCAATCCATTATTAGTGCTCATAGACTTCTTAAGTAAACATCCTAATTAATTAATTCATATTAATTAATATATTTTTTATTTTTTTGTAGCCTCCATAGCCAAAATCATTGTTGCTGTCAGAATAGTGCATGGCTTACTGCTTGGTGTCATAGTTGTCATACCTATCGAAGTCGAATCCACCTCCGTTGCTTTTGGCAGCTGGTTCCTCTCTTGAGTATGTATTTTCATTGTCGAACTTGTTGCTGTTGTCGTTTCCATCTCCTTCGAAGACAAAGGCTCTCTTGGTCTTCTCCTGGTGGTAGAGATGTTGAAAGCTCTAGTTATCTATTCTTAGTTCGAAGTGCTCCCCATGCTGGATGATGTTGAGCATGTGGTTGTTGATCTAGAAAGGGTACTGGAAGGATGTCCCAAACTTCTGTGTATCGTATATCAGCTTCCCATCTCTGAATACCTTCTTCTTCCCACTCAAGTGGCTGCAGATCAATTCAATCTAAACCATAAGGGAGTCCAAACTGAACTTCCAAATGAACTAAGACTTAGACCTAACAAAAGTTAAGAGGAGAGGTGAATTTACTTCTTGAGGCGCGCTCCGATGTCATGCTTTTCATAGTTTATGGGCTTGATTGACATTTTGAATTAATTTAATAAGAAAAGAGAGAAAAGAGTTTAAATAATAAAGTAATTTAATTCAAGGTGTGAAGAATACTTAATAAATTAATGATAATACAGTCTTAATTAAGTGATAGCGAAAGAGCTTATCATTAAGGATTTTAGCCCGGGTAATAGTTCTACTAGGGATAACCTTGCTGAGGGAAGCCCATTCCAAACTAGTTTCCTTATTGCCAAAGAATTAATTAAAAACATTTGATAATTGATCAATTATGTGCAATATGGAGGAGGGTACTGATAGCTGCCTTGAGGGAAAGGAACATTTGCTTGTCCAAATTATTACTGACTGAATTGAGGCTGTTATCCCATATACTGCATTTATTAAAAGTTCTGCTAGGGCTGCATTATCATTTGAGGAGGCTACATCATAAAGGGCTAGCTCATTTGATTTTGTTGATAATAATTTTAACCTCCGAATTATTATTCAACTCCAAATTAGGTAGGATAGCTTGACTGTGTAGGCATTTGCTGATAGTTCTATTATTGATTGAGTGAGAAGTTGGTGGAATAGACAGGGATCTAAGCACCTTGAGTGTTGCTTTGATTGTGCCTTTTGAATTGCCTATCCTCTTAGAAATGTTTCTACTATTGTGAGTTGAAGTTATTATGATGAGAGTATGGCTTGTTAGAGCCTCCTTGATGGTATTTATCATCTTTCTACTTTCTCTTGGATAGCATTTTCTCTTCTTGGATTTCTCCCTCCTCCATATCTTCATCGTTTCCACCTGCTAATTACTTGTTCTTTCTCTTTAGTTTCCTAGCTTTCTTGGCCTCTTTTTCTTTTTCATCATCTGAGTAATCCCTATCTCTTTCAGGGATTTCCTCATCGAACATGTTACTAGCGTCACATCCCTTCTTACTCAGAATCTAAGGTAGTTAAGCGTTGATTACCTTCAAAGTCTTAGTCACTAAGTATAGCTTAGCGTCTAGGACTTAGTTTCTCACTTGCACATCCAAGCCCTTCATCTTTTCAACATAGGCTGGGAAGAGTCTGACGGAGTAGACAGGCTAATTTATTTGACCGATCAAGTCCAATACAAAGCCAACTACTTCCTTACTCTTCAGGCAGCAGATATTATCCAGGTCATATATCTGTAAGGGATTCAAAGGCTCTACCAGAGCTATTTGAGAGTGGCCATCCTCGAAATACCTTCTCACTATTCCAAATTCTAAGATGTCATCTAATTCGTCGAGTTCTGGCATAGCTGGTGCAAACTTGTCTATCTACTCTATGTCTATCTCATTTTGAGTCTTGAACTTTGCATATGAAGAAACAGTATTATCTTCAAACTCATCCACCATATCCATGGCTTTATCTTCAATGGGATGAGCTATCTCTTTTATGGTTTAGGCATCAGGGTTCTTATTCTCCTCATCAGAACTTGCATAGGAGCTAGTGTCTGAAGTGTTATTAGCTGACTCATCATCACTCTCTTAGTCACTCATAACTGCATTTTACACTGGCTAATTATCACTTAGATGGCAGTTATTATTGTACTTCAACTTAAACTTCTGGGATTAATGTTTCAGCTACTTGTTCTATTTACTAGCTTTATAAAATTTGAGGTTGCTGGTGGCTTTAATTGTCTTCACTTTGAATAGTGGGTTCTGGTATGTTAACTTACTCCATGACTATATTTTAATTTGCTTAATTAATACTCTGCAATTGATTACTGCGACTTGATTATGGTCAGAGGGCTACTCAGTGTTGGAAAAGGCTTTGATTGAGCACAATATAGAAGTGATCTCCAAGATATACAAGAACATCTCTTTCGAGGAGCTGGGTCGCTTCCTTGAGATCAGTCCTTAGCAAGCTGAAGCAATCATCGCACAAATGGTCAGCGAGAACAGAATCAAGGCTTCCCTAGATCAAAGAGCCAGGATCATTGAGTTCCAAGGCGAGAGCCAGGCTGTTTAGACTTACAACACACAAATCCTCAACGTGTGCTAGAACCTAAATCAGCTCATAGCTGACATCCTAAAGCAGCACCCTCAACTATCAAAGTACGACACTCACATCATTCAGTGACTCTCATTCTTATACTAAGCTTTGATATATTGAATTTATAACTAATAATCTTTCATCCCAACCTTTATTATACTAATAATATTTAATTATTCACGAATCAATATACTTTATCTTGTTTATTTGTATTTCCATTTTGGGATAATAAAATGCTGGTATGCGAATTCGTATCTGAGTCATAATTTCGTGTAGAGTTCCCTCCTAGGATTTGCACCCCCAGTAAACATTTATGTGATGTTCAATAAGATCGAGGGCCGAAAGATGGCCACCCTCAAGGACAGAACAGGCCAGACCTACAAAGCCCCAGTCTTCCTAGTACATATTCACTCATCATAACCCATTTTAGGATGGCGATGACATCAAAGGCAAGATCAAAATCGAGATGCTAAAGAAGAATTCAAGAGTGGACCATCAAGGTATAAGAGTGGAGTTGATAGGCACCGTTGAAAATCAATACGACAAAAACTAGACTGTTAACTTCATTCAGCTTGCTCAAGAGCTAGAAGCACCAGGCGCCATCAACGACACCACAGAGTATAACTTTGCATTTAACAGAGTGGAAAAGCAATTCGAGACTTATAATGGAATCATAGTCAAGTTGAGGTAAGTAGCTTTTTATGAGGATTAAGTTTACTAAATGATTCTGTAGGTACTTCATAAACGTAGTGATAAACAGGAGCTACAACAGAATAACCAAGGAAGAAGAATTCATCGTGTTTAACCCAATCCAAGAGCCCACTTGGACTGACAAGCCAATCAAAATGGAGGTGGGAATCGAAGATTGTCTTCATATTGAATTCGAGTTCTCAAGAGCAGTGTACACCTTGAGAGACTGCATACTAGGAAAGGTCTACTTCAACTTAGTCAGAATTAAGATAAAGCACATGGAGCTGAACATAGTAAAGAAAGAAACTGTGGGTTCAGGCTAGAGTGCAATTACGGAGAGTGAAACCCTCAACAAGTATGAAGTGATGGATGGTGCCCCAGTAAAGGGTGAGTGTATCCCAATCAGATTCTACCTGGTATCTACCGATCTTACCCCTACCTACGACAACATCAACAGAAGGTTCTCAGTCAAATATTACATCAACCTTGTACTAGTGGACGAGGAGGACAGGCGATACTTCAAGCAGTAAGAAATCTTCCTATGGAGAGATAAGTTAGCATGATCAAGAAGCACAAACTTATAAAGTCCATTTAAATATTTTTCTTCCTTATCAGAGTGAAATTTTACCTCTGATGACCATGAACTTGTAATCAGACACTCTTCCAATTTTCTAAACTCAATATTTAGGAAAAGGAAATTATTTACCTGGAGAGCTTGCAAGAAGGCGTTGAATTACCTGTACTTTTCGCCTACATCGAAAAAGTGAATCTCCACTGGCTTGTTCATCTCTTATCTCTACTTGAATGCAGCTGCTTTCTGCTATTTATGAAATACAAATTAGGGAATAATTTGTAGGCATAAAATTTATAATATGATTATATTAAAACTCTTGTTTCTCTTTTTATTTAGTCTCCTAGTCTTCCTTGTAAAGTATGTTTAGCTTAGCTTTCTTAGCCTCAATTGAATTTTCGATTTGTTTCTTCTGTTCATCTGATAGGCCAGCTTAGTTGAGTTTGTTGATTGAAGCTTTAAGATCTGCGTTGAGCTTGAAAATAAGGTTTTTCCTTTGTTGTTCAATCTCCCTCTTCAGCTCAAGCAATTTCCTCTTCTTCTGCATCTCCTCAGACTCATACGTCTTGTTACCAGCCTTTGAAATGACTGTCTGCGCTTACAGCTCCTCCTATTTCTTGTGAGCGAGTTACTGCTGCTCCAAGCTTTGAGTCTTTGATGGAGAAGAGGCTTGCACTTCCTCAGTCTAAGTTGGCTCTAGGATAGTATAAACTACTTTGATTCTTGGATTGTTGAGGATCACATCCTATGAAGCAGCAGCTCTCTGAGCACTCTCAATCTCCTTAAACCTAATTTAAGCTCCCTTCTTATTCAAGTCCACGTTGATATTGCTAATCTAACCGAACTAAGTGAAGAAGGAATTCAAGTCTCCTATGTTGTTAACCTCGTCAGGCAGGTTCTTTACATAGATGGAAAACTTTCTAGCTTGCAACTTGGCTGCAGGCATGTTTGCAAGAGCAGCTGCCGCCTTCTCAGAAATGCCACCTTGGCTATTTTTATTGTGTAAGGGTTGATGAGAGCTTGAATTATTCTTGCTGCTGTTGATTTGCTGTAGATTGTTCTACTTGTTTTGAGGAGGTAAGGGTCTCACTGGTACAGCCTATAAACTTTGTTGCAATTGCATGTATTGAGCGAGCATTTGAACATTTGAGGCGCCCTGCATCTGAGGATTGAGATTCCCTTATAGCATGTTCTGCTATTACTGTTGTTACAAAGCCAGCATTTGAGCTTAGTACTGGGAAAACATAGGATTATTCCTATTGTACATAGCCCACATGTTTCTCTGCTGCTCTATGTATTGCTGCTGCTATTGAGGAGTCATTTGCTAAAACATTTAGCTATTCTGCTGCTGCTATTAAAATGAGTTTAGTTCAAATCTAAGTTAAATGTGTTGACACTATTTCAATATTATAAGATTGTTCTATTGGTGAGATTGCTCTGATTTGAATTAGGAGCAGTTTGCATGAGCATATTAGAATCCCTGTTGTTAGATGTTTGCTGGGGGATGTTCAAGGGGTCGTACTCGTCTCTTGAGGGCTTACTACCAGGTCTTCTCTGTTAGCCCTGTCTCTCCTGTGATCTACTCCTGCTCTTCCTTAGTTTTCCTTGGCTTGATGATCTCTCTCTGGCCATTCTCCTCTTGAAGTGGCGATCATTTCCATCTTCCTCTTCGCTTTCGCCCTCACTTTCACTCTATAAATACCTTCTACTCAAGCCTATATATTCTTTGCTATCTGCACCCACATTTTGTAGATTGTTACTGCTCTGTTGCTTGGTAAAGGCGCCAAACTCATCATCCTCATCGCCCAAATCAAAAGCCAACATCTAGTTGCTCTTGTTAGGGTTCTTGTTTTAAGGGTCTTCCAGGAACCCAGCAAGGCTATTCCCGTAGTTATATATAAGAAAAAGATAAAACCTCACTCAACTTATCGTGCACATACTTCAGGAAGATGCTGTTATCAGACGCTATATATGTCATTAGAATAATATGTTATTACCTTCAATAGTCTCTTAAAGAGCAACTACAATGTCTACAACCAACTCACGGAAATCTTTTCCCTGGGTTCTCTCCTTATTTACAACCTCATCCATAAACAAATCGAGGAATCTGTTTGCAGACTGGTCTCTATAAGCCCAATAGTGGTTAGCTTAAGCTTATTGATAAATAAAGTTTATTACTGTAAAGATAAGTTCTCAGTCAAGAAATTTAAAAGGGTGGGCTCAAACATAGAAAGATCGTCGTCCTATTCCACTCTCTCTTTCCAACTAGTTTAGATGCTCTTATTAATAAATAAAGTAAAAAAGTAATGTTAGCTAGAGTTGCTCATTTATTGTAATTAATTTAATGTTTATGTGGAGTTTGCACAAGCTAAGTAGGTATTACTCATAATATTCAGTATTTGATTTATCGATTTTTCAATTCAAACTACCCTCATTTATCATAGTATGTGTTGTAGTTTTCGCTGCTCTTTCTACCTGTGCCCTCACTTTTTGGTTCCTTCTTGACTGAAATTTAGACAGCAGATTCTTACTCTTTGAGATTCCTGAACTATCCCCCGTAGCATTTGGGCACGAAACCATCATACTTCTTGTTCAAGTACTCAGGTGGGAAATTTACCTTGCGCTTGAGGTGCTCTATGGTTTCTTTTTAGTAAAGGTCTGAGATGATAGAGGGTGGTTCCTGTACAGCTAAGTTTTACAGTTTGCTATATAAGATCTTAATTTCATCCGGAAGGTTTCTCCATTTTTCACTTGCAAACCTGGTGTGATTGAGCATTTAGTTGTTATGGGGCTGCTGCTTCTCTCCTTCCTCCTCAGGCTATTAATCATAATAAATGTCTCTGACGAATAAGAGATAGCTGGTTGCTTTTTTGACTCGCCTGGGATCTTCCTTATCAAGTTTTTGCTTCCTAACCTTTCGTTTTGGTGGCTCTTTCCTTTCTTGAGCTATAGCAGATTAAAGTTAGAGTAAACGAAACTTACGTTGTGCATCCTATTCTAAGGAAGAGGAATCCATGGGGTCCTAAATGTGAGAAGTTGCGAAAGGGAACATCTCACAGTTAGAGAGTGACTGCTGAAAGATGCTATTCATTTGGAAATTCTGAAGTTCCTGAAGTTTCTCAGGAGGCATGAATTGCTAAAGCAGTGAAGCATGTTGATTTAGATAGTCAGCTTTGATATCACTTATGAATAACTGAGCTGCTCTTGCACATTTCTCTACCCAAATCTATTCAGCACTTATCATTTTAATTTAAAAACTAAATAATTATAAATTTAAAATGTCTCAAAAGATTATTAAGACACAAATGTTTATTTCAATGGATTTAATTTGCTTAAAATCTAAACCAAGTTAAAATGAGAAAGAAAATACTAAAATCCAAATCTAATTCTGTTAGACCTTGTAAAATAAGTTTATTTAAAAATAATCTGTCATTATAAATATATCTAGATTAATTTAATCAATTTTATTCATAAAGAGAGGAAGAAATATTATAAAAAAGAAGAGTGATATTTTTAAATTGATTATTTAATTTGTTCAATAATATACAAGAATGCTCTATGATTATTTTATTTGATTATGGACTTCCCCAGCACATAACTTCCTTGAAAGAGAACCCCTTCTCAACAAACCTGTATTGAAATAGGCTGAACTCTCATTCATTTGTTTATTCTCAAAACAGAGAAACTGTGAGCATCCCCTAGAGTCCAATGGCCAAGCACTCTCGAAGTCCAAGTCGGTAGTTTAACAGCACTAAAAAGCAGCAAACAATAGCCTCCAACTTCTCTCTCGCTCAAAGCAGTGCAACTAAGCCCAATCCAAAGCCTAGAACTCTTGACTTCAACTTTGATGATTTACTCCATAAGAATCCTTTAAAGCAGAGCTCTGGCTAATTCCAAATGCAGAGCGGCTAATTCAGCATTCAAAATCTCAAATCATTTGCTCACACAAACAATTAAAGCCAACTTAAGAAGTCTTGAATCATCATATATGCAAATATGCTTGTGAATTTTATGCAGTAAAACATCCTAACTTGATCTTCCATCCTAAGTCTTTGAAGCATGTCTTCAAGTTTGAAACTGTAACAAATCAAAAGCCTGGCAAAGCTCTCTTCATTTATTAGAGTAGAGTTATCTTTTATAGCTAATTTGTTTTCAACGCCAATTTAGAACACTTCTCTGTCGTTAATTTAGTTAAAGAGAAGAAGAAATACCAGAGAGTTATGAAGAATAAACTAAAAGAGTTTCTTAAGGACTACCGTCGAGACAAAGAGTAGAAGATTGAACAAGTAAAGGATCAAGAATTTGTCTAAGAGAAAGAAGAGAGAGTCAAGTAGAATCAACTCAAGTATCTCGTATCTAATTAGAAAGAGAATTACATAGATAGACACATTCATTTTTAGAACTAATTTAAGTTTAGAGTTTATCGACCATGCACTTAAGCCACCAATAGCTTTCTATCGAAAAGTTAGAAGTTATTGGAGTAGAAGATAAAGAAGCGAATAACCCAGTCACTAGAATTATAGAGGAATTCAAATACATTTTAAGAGTTCAGACGACAATAGATATTGCGCAGAATAAATGCAACATAACTTATAGTCCTTAAGCATAATTTGTGTCTGATTTTAAATATACTAATGAAGAGAAATCAACAGCTATGGCTAGGTTCACTAACCAAACATAGGCTTATCTGCTTGAGGCGTTAGTTAAGGAAGGAGCAATCGCAGAAAGCCCGGAGAGTTAATTCCGCGTAAAGTTGCCGGAACAGCAAAGTTAGGAAGCGAAGGCACAATGAAAGTTTAATTTTCAGACAGTCAAGTTTTTGTACATACTCTCTCGTTGAGAGATAGACTGTGTATGTAACACTCACTACTTTATCACACTTCAAAGGTTTCAGGAAGGGGTATTCCCATTCCTCACTCCTATCACTATACAGTATATTATAAACTAAATGTCGATTAATAATACTTAATTTAGGTCTAGATAATACACACAAGATTCAATATCATATTTCTCTTTCTATATAATAATCCTTAATGAAATAGCTTTTAGTTGAGGCTACAAGAAGGGTCACTCAGATGTGCAATGGGGAAATACTTCTAACTCTTAGAGCATTTCTCAACAAAGATAGAATGATGACTTCAGATCGAAGCCCTATGATAGCTATAGTCCAGCAACTAAAAATGAGAGCAACTCTGTCAAACCCCAAACAGGAGGGACCTTCTTCGAATAGTTTGGTGCATCCTAGCCTGTTATAAAAAAGGCGGAGTACATCAACAAGCAGAATCCGCAACAAACTATAAGCGACTTGCTTGAAGTTGGTAGCAGCTCGAAGCCATAAACTAAAACATAACCAGCAAAATGCAGCAAACTTCTTTGAGTTTGATTTCAACTCTCAGAATAACTAGCAATAACCAGCAGCATCTGGCTTTGATTTTAACTTTGATGCCAAGCCTCAACTCATTAAATATTTCTTAGGATTAGATGTCCTTGCTTGATTTTAAATGAACAGCAGCCTTAAACTTAGACTTTAGGTTTTGATTTCAATTCTTTCAGCGGAAGTAGTGCAAATGCATAGCCAATTCAATCTAGTCAAAATAGTTCTTCAAATAATGCTAATCTTATGGACACTCTTTTCGAATAACCACCTCCTTAAAGAAGTCTGGATGACTTACTGGGTTCAAACAATAGTTCACAATTTAATATGCTAGGAGGTTAACAATAGCAGCCCAGCACTGGACTTAACTCAGAGGACTCGTTCAAGATACAGCAATTACTTGCAACTGGCTATCAGAACGCTCCTTAATAACAACCTCCTCAGTAATTCTTTATTACATTTGTTTTTATGTTTCATGCCTAATCCTTTGGGAAATCTCTCCTCTTAACAGTTTAACATGCAACCCAACTAACAAATGAGCATGAACACTCTTAACTTTAATATGTCTGCAGGAGTAGGCAGAGAGAAAGAAAATGTAGAGAAATCTCTCGTTAATTTAGAAAACTTATCGCTTGGAAACCAAGTCCAATCACTCAGGTCTAATAATTTATTAAGTTGTATTAATTGCTAATGCTGATCCATTTGCAGAAGCTTTCAATAATTCAAAGCCAGTGATTCCTACTACAAATCAAAAAGACGCATTCAGCTTCGTTTAGAGTTAAATATAAGTAGATCAGAAATAAAACCCAGCCTCGCAAGCACCTCTTATTCAATAAAGCACTCAACCCTAATAAATTAACCAAGGCGCTGGAAACGACTTATTAATTTTTAATGCTTCTTCTTCGGCTTCTAATAAACTTCTAATAGCTAGGCTTAACCTCAGCAATAGCAAAATCCTTAGAACTTCAACTTCTTCTGATATATCAATGAATATTTAGTCCCATATATTTTAGTTCTTTTTAACCAAACTGCTGTAGATTGAAATATAAATTGCTTATCTTAAATTACGACTTAATATGCTTAAATTGCAGAAGGAGAGAAGTACTTAGTGATTTTAGTTTCAAAATCACTTTCTTGCTCCCATGGTGGCCCATTGATTTATGGCGTTAGACTCTACCTGTGCCTCGACTCTTGCCTTGCCAACCTGCTTTCCATCGAAATTGAGGTTGTAGTCTTCTTGAGTCTTGGTCGAGTTACCGAAAATCTCTGGGTTGTTAGATTGCAAATTTTGGAGTTTGGAGGCCTTGGAGTCGATTTCTTGTCTGACTGGGCTTCTGGTGGAAAGGGTCTGCTCCATGGTGAAGTTGGGCTTCTTTCTTGGGTCTTCAGAGTGCTCTTGCACGCCAAAGCCAGCCTTGAGGAATTGAAGCTTGACATTGTCAATTTCGTCTTCACCTCCAAGTCTGAGCTTGATTCTGCCATTGCCGATGCAATTGTTGGTGATAGCATCTTGCTCAACTGTAGCGTTGATCACATGCTTGGCGCCAGATATCTTTTTCAAATCTTCAGCTTAGGTAGAGGCAGGAAGTCCCTTCACATCTAGGTCCACTATTAAAGTCTGTCTATCAGCTGCGTTGTAGTGTTGGATTGTGTTGCCAGTATTATGAATGTTACTGGAGAGTTCTCTCATCTTGGTAGCCATGGTCTGTTTTCCAGGAACAATAACTTGCGTGGAGTTATCAGGCTCTTCAACTTATCTCACGGGAGAAGCCACATACTCGTGATTATCAAGTGCAGAGCGCAATTGATTATGCTTCTAATCCTTGCTGCTGTACTGAGTATAATCCTTAGAGATCTAAGCTCTCACATCTTGCTAGGCCCAGTTGCTTTAAGCAGAGACTTCGCTAGACTTGAGTCCAAGATTCTTCTTAGAAGATGAAGCGCCGAGTTAGGTGTCTCCAAGAATATCTGAGTAGAGATGATCTTGCTTTCTATGCTTGTCAGCGAGGTTATTAACATCTAGTCTTGGCTTATTCATGGGTTAGTATTCAGAGTAATCAGTCTGCTCAAACACTTGCGATGAGAGTTGAGCTTACTTCTTCTTGTATGGATCTTGCTTGTATCCTTTGTTAATAATCTTAGCGGAGGCAGCCTGAGCAGTCCAGTTGGCATCGGTGCCGAAGCCAGCCTTCTCCACAGTGCTATCATAAGCAGGTTGGTCATCTTTACCTTCGAGTCCAAAAATCAAGAATCATTTTCAAAAATGTTGGACTGAAGATTGTTAAACTTCATACTTCTGGAGTTAATAGCCTCGCCTTGATTTTCGTTCTTTTGGGATGCAGCGTTGGTGTGGGTCTGCTGTAGGTTTCTCCAGTCAGCATTGTTGGCCATCAAAGATCCATCCTTTTTAGAGCCAGTTCCATAAGTTGCAGCGCTTCTTCCATGGAGTTCCTCCATCTTTCTCTGCTCTGCAGTCTTTTATTGTCTCACAGGTTTCCATTGCTTAGTCTCCTTCTTTGAAGAGAGAACAGGCATGGCGTTTGATCTGTTATCCAAATCTACTCTGTCACTTCCAAAGAGTTTCTCTACTCCTGAGTCAGCTTGACCAAGCTTCTTTCTTCTGGCTTACTCCTGGATAGGGCCCTCAAAGATTCCACTCTGCCATTTATCTTCTTGTCTGGAAGCCGAAGGAGGGCGATGAGTATCATCATGTCCATCACCTTCTGCAAACACTCTTGATCTAAAGGTTGCATTATATCTGGTCCTGACATCCTTATCTCCTGCAGAAGCTGATGACTGAATAAATGCACTATATTATAATAGTTGGGTTAACTTCATCCTTGTAGCCGAAGATATTAGAATCTTAGTAGGAGGCTCTGGTGACTTGGGAATGGAGAGGTCTGTCCTTGAAGATTTGATCTCTCTTCTTTGAGGATCTCTCCTCGATTGTGGTTCCACTGTCGACTGGCATCACATTGGATCTGAAAGTGTCGTTATTTCTAACCCTGGCGTCATAACCATTGGAGCCAGCTCCTGAGTCATGGGAAAGAATGTCAGTGTGATATTCTCTCAATTTAGCTTGCTTCGCGTAACTCATATCTTTGTGATGATGCTTCAAATAGAGATATGCCCTCTCTTAATCTCTCAAAAGTAAATAAATTTTATTAATTTTATATTCAAACATCACTTATTATTGCAAAAAGCAATATATTTTATTCCATTTTAGAAATATTTAGTTAAGACGTATGGAGACACTTTATTTGAGAGAAACAATTTTCATCCATTAATTGATTTCCATTTGTCCATTTAAATTTTGGATAATTCAGCTATATTAAGCACATTTTATTTGGAGTCAGCGCGGCTTTATTTTGATAGCGATGATTCCTTTCGTTGAAATAAATAACATATGATCTCTCTCATTTTGATTATACTACTTATTCAAACATTCTGCTGAATTTATTCAATAGAATAACTTATAAACTCTATAACAAAATTTGATTGAAATTGAAAAAATTTCATAAACAATCTGAATTTGTTATAAATTATAACTAGAAAATATGATGATATAGATAAGTCATAAACGAGTTAAAATGCATACTATTCATAAAATTAATTTAAATCTATTGAAAAGATAGAAATCTTATTCCAAGAATAAATAAGTCTTTCTTAATCTACTTTTTATCAAGCAGCGCTTGAGGTTTCAAAGTTTCCTTTTAGAATTTCATCTTCTCATTCTAATTTGATTATAATGATGAATTAATAGCAGCAAAAAAGCTCGAAGGAATAGCAGGATGAAAAGAGAGCCTAGAACTTTATACGACAGTCTCACGCCTCTTCTCTGGTAGGCTTTTCAATATCCATTTACAATACTTGCTTCTGTAGCAAAATCTAATCGAAAAGGTCTCCTCCTCTTACAACGATAGCATAGTAGTTTCAAACAATGGGATCGCAGGCCCAACTGGTGGTCTCGTTCTCAACAGTAGCAGCAGCAATAATAATATCCCTTCTTCCCAAGACCAATACAAAATCATTCCAAACATGATTGTAGTCAATGGCAGCTAAAGAAGAGAGGGATAGGTATTTTCGCAATCCAGGTAGAGCAAGGTGGTTTCCAACAACAGACCAGTAAGTCGCTAGTTTCCAATAATCAACATTTTAGACAACGTAGTTTTCTCTTAGTCCTTATCACTAATCTGGAGCTCAAATTGGCATTAGCAGCGGGATGAATAACGTAAGCAGCAATAACGCTGGCTTTGGGCTTCAGAGCAGCGGACACGGAATTATCATGAGGAACTCGAGTGGCCCTGAGGAAGCCTTGAATAGACTCTCCTCCGTGGGAGGTGGAGTTGTTTAGTTGTAAGATAATAAGAAGTCAATTTTGGGGCACCAGAGGAACGCAAACATTGACATCCTCACTCGCAAAAGACAGTGGGAACAAGATAAGAGAGGGACCTTGATAAGTGCAGACGCCTCCAGGCTCTATCAGACCTCAAACAAAATTAATAACGAGATAGACAAAAGGATGTAAAATGGCTAGCCTGCATAGAGAGAGTCTCTGCAATCCAGGCTTCTGGAGAGAATTACTACAAAGAAGCAAGCTTAAAACGAGATATACCTGCAAGAAGAGATTTCTAGTGAGGAGGAGGATGACGATGGAGAAACTACGAATCATCATCAGAACGAGATAGAGGAAGAGGATGATGAGAATAAATCAACTGCAAGAAAGAGTCAGTCGCACTTGAATTAAAGAGGCAAGAGAGCAAGCGAAGCGAAAGTCTATTCTCAGGAGTATGATGATGAAAACGCCGCTGATATTGAAGATGCTGATAAGGTTGAGGAAGAAGAGCAGGATAACTCTGGCAGTTAAGTCAGGAGAGTCATTGGTAATCAAAAGAAGGGTTTATATAAGGAAGATATTGGGAGCAATAGTTCTTCAGCAGTGGGTGGTTAAGGATCGGGAGCGGGAGCTCTTAATGGCGCAGACCTAAAACGGAAGTTTCACTTTTAAATATCCTAAAAGCAACAGTCTAGTACAGTCTACGGCTCGAAGTTCTTGGATTTTCGCAAAACGTTTTAAAATTTCACTAATTCTAATAAAGCCCTCCACATCGCTAATTAAAATCAGAGTTCGACCTACGGTCTATAGTAAATTTAAAATTAACAATAAGTATAAAATCAGCAGCAATAATACACGACTTCTTATGGAGGAGGCTTTGGAGCAAAGCAAAGTTTCTAATCAGAGGAGTAGTATGGCGGAGTTGCAGTTAACTCCAATATCTATTAGAACCACAGTCAAGTCAGAGCTCAAGCTAGTGCAAGTTAAAAGAAGGACAAGCTTGGCTAGGGCTGGCACAAGTTTGCTGTAACCTCAAACAACTTCTATGATCCTCGCTCAGCTTCAAGCAAGAACTAGCAATAAATAGACACCGCGATGCTGATCCAGCAGCAGTCGAGCATGAACCTCTATCAGAATTAAGGCCAACAGCAATCTTCGCACTAGCACTTCCGTTTTCATTCAAATCGAAGAGCTGATGCTCCCATGCAAAACCATCTGACAAACTCTAATAATTACCAAAACAAGCCATATACATAAGCACCGAACGCTGGAGCAGCTAATTTCGGGCGCAAGACTTTTTATGTGAGTGACTATCAAAAGCAAAAGCACTCCATCAATTCTCGTGGGAACAACCCCGCTAATTAGGCTGCAACTGACAAGAATTAGCAAACTTTCACCAAGCCAAGAGCCTTGTCAAGACAGGCAGACGCGCATATCAAAATTGAGGTGCATAGAGATGAGAACATCAGAAACCACTTATAAAGAGAGTAGAGGGAAAACATGAACCTTATGTTCTATGACTTCAACGGCTCTTCATCGAACTAGCAATAGAACAGCACAGGTCAAAATTTTTACTAGAGTAATGGCCAAAGACAGAATTATAAAGTTGAAGGAGATAGATTACCCACTCGAGAGAGGGGCTATAGAAGTGCATAATAAAATCTAAGAAGGCGAGTCGTTCCAACCAACCAAGAGATCGGTCTCGGGGAACCTCATAATCAATACGAGGACCTAACGCAAAATGTGTTCTGAACAAATAAGCCGCATCTCTGAAATTAAAAGCCTTCTCGCTCTCCTGAATTGTAAAACTATTTTCCTCCATTCTGAGCGTCTATCTTATAATTTTAAGTTTATATTGGTGATGCAATAATATATTCAATGTAAGTTATACTTTATTTAGATTAGCCTTTCTAAAGTCTCATTTGCGAATAACTTAGTAAAGACAATTGCATCCTATTTTTCTTGAAATTTAAATGGATGTCTAGCCCTCTGATGAGACAGTCTTTTAGTGCTCTGCAAGAGATTCCTCGAAGTGCTTTACGTCTGGCTTCTTAATATAATTAAATTTTTAATGAAAATCCTAATTGAATTAAAATAGTAAGTGAAAATAGACTATCTTAAAAATTAATTCAACCTAGTCAAAAAAATGATTGATCAAATATTTTATATCCAAAACTCACACTTCAGATTTAAGGATTTTAAATCTATCATAGTCAATAAATTTTCATTTTAATGAAATCATCAGCTGTAATCTTTCCCATAAACATCCTATCTAGGATATCATACTGCTCTAGCTTTGAACTTCTTGGGTCCTTATGAATGACAGTCAAGATTCTAGCCTTTTAGGGTCCTGCTGGGGCAAGAAGAGCACATGTTGCAGCATTTCCCAAGAGAACAAGAAGGTCTGCAGGGTCGACTCCTTCTTGATTTGAGAGTTCATAGAAGGAGAAGGAGGCATTTAGAAACTTTCTTTTAGAGTCAGCGATCCTAGCATGGCTAACCTTGTACCTGATTCTGACTGCGATATCTTACACCTTATGAATCAAGTGAGCTGCCTTGTTGATATATTTCTCCGCATTAACTGCATCGTCAAACTCGAACCAGTGCTCAGCAATTGTGACATACAGCTGACCCTTTTCATCATCTGAAACTTAGCGATTCACGTTCTCCACGTTTATCTTCTCCAAGGTCCTGGCAGCTTTTTCGTAATCCTCTCTTGCAGCATAAATCTCCGCAATAGTTCTCTTGAACATGGCATCCTATTTACAGTTCATAAATAAGCAGGTGAGTTTATCTTTACCTCATCCTCAAAGATGATGAGTCGAGTAGCTAGTCTCTCAACAGCGTGGGTTGAAACAGTTAGGGTATCCTCGTTTTTGAGCGACGACAAAGATTCTAAAATAGTTTTGATCAAGGGCTTGCTAATGTTGGTGGGGAAATCATCTCGTACAACTAAATCAGGTTTAAGAGTGAGAGTTTGAAGATACCATAGTTAACAAGCTGACACAAGTCTTGAACCTTCTTGGCGTTTACCAGAGATTAGACGAGGTCATTGTACTTGGGAATTCGCTCAAGAGAAGGCAAATCGTCTATCTTTTGACACTGAGAGATTATATCTGACATTATTCACAAATATAAAATAGTAGATTAATGGGTTTTATTAGATTTGAATGCTCAATAATGTAGAAATGAATTAAACAATTTATATTTTCTTTCAAAAATTATTGCTGAATTTATTCGCTCTTTCTAGGGTATTGGTTAGATTAAGTACAATTAAACCTCTAGTTCACTCTCGATATAATAATTAATATTCTTAAAATCGGATTAAAATTTAATTCCTTTAGATTTTACTTGTAATTAAGTTATGCTTATTAGCACATATTAAAGTATTATAGTTTTAAAGATAACAGTCATAATTATATGAGAATGCTTTATTTAAAATATAGCAATACCAATTTATCAATCAATAGAACATCTTATCAATTATCATGGTCGAAGCAGCTCAGCCAAATTACAAAGATATTTTCCTCGCCATTGGACTAGACTCCAAGGTCGTAGACTCAATCACAAAGAACAAAAAGGTTTCGCAGCGCCTTCATGAAGTAATTGAGACAGCCGGAATCTCCTCAGCTTCAAAGACAGTGGGAAACCTTCTCTACTAGGCCTCTACAAAGATGCCAGAATCAATAACACATCACACTAAGTTCCTCGTTTCCTATGTTACCTCAGAGCAGATAGTTAAATCTCAGCAATTGGAAGAGGGTATCAAGTTCTTAACCGACTTGGTAAGAACCAAGGGATCAGAAGCACCCATTGATGAGGAAGTTTTCAAGAGAGAGTCTGGAATTGGCATCGTTGTCACTGATGAAGAGATAGCTTCTTTTGTGGCTAAACTTTATGATGACAATATGGCAGCCATTAAGGAGCAGGGTCACTCCTTTGATTTCACCAAGCTCATCTACAAAGCAAGAGACGATATGAAGTGGGCAGACTAGAAGAAGGTCATTGATCTCATCAACAAGAGAAAGCAAGAGCTTCTAGCTGAAATCCCCAAGCCAGAGGGAGATGCCAAGGCTAAGAAGGCTAAGCCTGCAGCAGCTAAGAAGGAGGAGGTCAAAGCTGATGTTCCTGTTCAAGAGCAGGTAGCTTCTACTGGAAAGAGCATTCTTGATCTTGTGGGAAGAGACTTGAAGGCAACTCAGAACTCAGAGGCTCTCCTTAAGAAGCATAGAGAGGCCACTGGAGGCAGAATCGTCACTAGATTCCCTCCTGAGCCAAATGGTTTCCTTCACATCGGTCACGCCAAGGCCATGAGATTCAATTTCACAGTTGCATCTGAGAATGGAGGGTACACTTACTTGAGATTCGATGATACCAACCCAGTGAAGGAGAACCAAGAGTTCATCGATAACATTAAGTACTGCGTTTAGTGGTTAGGCTATACCCCTTATTAAGTCACTCATGCAAGCGATTACTTCGAGGAGCTTTACTAACTTGCTCAGGAACTCATCCGCAGAGGAAAGGCATACATTGAACACTCATCCAAGGCTGAAATCAATGAGGGCAGACAAAAGAAGCAGGACTCTCCCTACAGGAACAGATCTGTTGAGGAGAACTTGAGACTCTTCGAGATGATGAGACAGGGAAGATTTGCAGAGAATGAGTGTTGTCTCAGAATGAAGATCGATATGACTCATGAAAACCCTAATATGAGAGATCCCGTTGCTTATAGAATCAGATAAAATTATAATCGAGTATCAAGGATTTAGCATAGGCATTCAAATTATACGTTCCCCATCCTCATGCTGGTGACAAGTGGTGCATTTACCCCACTTACGATTACACCCATTGCATCAACGATTCGCTTGAGAACATCACTCACTCTCTTTGCACCCTAGAATTCGAGAACAGGAGAGAATCCTACTACTGGCTACTCGAGGCTCTTGACCTCTACAGACCCATCGTGTGGGAGTACAGCAGACTTAATATCACTTACACAGTTCTCTCCAAGAGAAAGCTCGAGAAGCTTGTAAATACTAAGACTGTTGACGGATGGGAAGACCCAAGAATGCCCACCGTCCTCGGACTTAAGAGAAGAGGTTACACTGCTTCTATGATCAACGACTTCTGTAACGAGATCGGAGTTAGCAGAAAGGGAAATGACAACGTCACTCAGATCAAACTTCTAGAGCACTACGCTCGTAAAGAGCTCGATAGAGAAGCTCCCAGAACTTTCGGAGTCCTTGAAAACATATTATAATTGTTCTTGAACCAGTCTTGTTGGAGATAGTTAACTATGGTGATCTGAAGGAGACTGATATTGAGGCACCTCTCTTCCCCACTGACAAGAGCAAGGGATCTCAAATCTACAAACTCGCTCAACACGTTTACATTCATTACTATTTTTAGCAATAAATATAAAGAATATCAAACTAATTAGATTGACTCTGAAGACTTCTCTGAGGTTCACGCCAAGGGTTTCTTCGGGTTGACTCCTGAGTAGCCTGTGTGCTTGAAATACGGCCCTGTTGTGAAGCTAGTCGAGATCGTGAAGAATGAACAAGGTGAAATCTCTCACGTTAAGGTAGAGGCTCTAGTTGACTACAAGGAGAAGCTGAAAGGCTACATCCACTGGGTTAGCAAGGACCACTCAGTTGATGCTGAGGTGCGCAATTTCTCTTACTTATTCACAGTCGAGGAGGTTCCCAATGACACTTGGGAGCAGTTCGTAAACCCAGACTCCTTGATCGTGAAGAAGAACGCCAAGGTGTGGAAGAACATCGAGAACTCAAAAGAGGCAGACCGCTTCCAATTCGAAAGACTGGCCTACTACGTAGTTGACAGGGATAGCAAGAAGGAGGAAGTGGGAGGCAAGCTCGTCTTCAACAGAATCGTAGAACTCAAGGAGTCTAAGGAGAAGAAGATCAACCTCAACAAGTGAATAATGATGAAGTGAAGTTTAGTTAATTTAAATGATGATGAGGATTATTAATAATTGCAAAGTCGAAGAAGTATTTTATTTTAAGCTTATAATAAAATTGCAAGTAGTAAAAGTTGTAATGGATTCTCAGATGTACTAGACCAAAGGAGTAGTGAGTTAAAAGCAATCGCACAACTCGGATGCTTTGTAAAAGATAAAAAGGAATATAGATATGATGCAGAGGCATGAGGATCAGTTCTAGTATAGACCTGGCGTCTAGACTCAGAGCTTCCTTGACTAAATTTAAAACAAGGTGGATAAGAAGATGGGAATATAGTAGCTGCAGTCAGATATGATCTCCAATAATTCGTCTATTCTATCTGGCAAGCATCAAGATGCACTCAGTAATCACAGTTCAGAGAAGAGAAAGGCAGTCTAATAAGAGGGCTTGATGAGTACTAAATCAGCAGTCAAAAAGGGAACCAATAGAGAAATGTTCCCATCCATAGAGAAGAGGTCAATATTCACAGAAAATGTAAGTCCCACTTCTTAAACTGGTGAGGGTAGTTTGATGGGCAGTGCCAATCCTTACAACTCTCGTATGAAGCAGCTGCTTATGAGAACCACAACCAATAACGCAAAGTTTTCCCCTAAGATGGCACCCTCCAGCTTGCTTGGCTATAATAAGATGAGGTAACTTTCTAATGCAAAGCAAAATATCTAAAAGATGCAACTTGAGAGTGATAGGAGTATGGTGTAAAGCCTACTATCAGCTAATAAACATAGTAGCAGCTAGCATCAGTCTAAATTAATTTTGGAGTAGGACTCTTTGAACTTGCCAAATGCAAGTATAAAGGAAGAAGAGGAAGAACTGCGCTTTAATCTTTAAACGGAGTAGTTTAAGAGATTATATATCCATATCTCATATTTTAATGTTTGAAGAGATGGGTGACACATTCTTAAGAAGGAAGGGTTCGAAAGTCATCAATGAAAGTGTGATAAACAAGTAGTTGAAAATAGGTAATTAGAAATCATCTGAAGTTAAGTAGTTGCATTCTCCAACACACCCTAAGCAAAATTTGGAATAGCTAGAGAGCAAAGTAACAGGAGTGAGCTTCTACCTTGAGGATATAAAAGGCATAGACAAATTACCTTTGTTCAATAAATTGAGGAATAAAAAGTCAAAGACTTAGGAGAGAAGGAATGAGCACTCATTTGAAAATCAAACTACTACTCGCACAGTTATGAGCGGAAAGTTCAGCTCTTTTCTAAACTCCAAAAATAATTTCAACTCAACTAGCACAGCCAGGAAGCATTCTTAGAATAGAGAGACAGAGTTATATGCTAAAGTTCTCAAGCTTCAAGTTCAAAAGCATGAAACAAACAGGGAATAGGCGCTTAAATCCATAGAAAGGAACATCTAAAATATGAGCATGCAGACAAAGGTTGATCATAACTTCAAGAAATTCTTTTGGACTCCAGATTTGAACATCTGTGGCTTTGCAACTCAAAATGAGATATAGCAAACACTAGCGACTTGGCATGTTAATTAGTGACAGTAAAGGAATGATTAATTTAAAAGAGTTCCTCTTAATATAAAGTGAATATGATTAAGTTAATTTTTAGAAATAACCTTATGCTATGAATATATTTGTTAAAGTAATCACTTTCTTCTAATGAGTCCTTCTGCACACAATTTTCATTCCTTGCTCTTCTTGGGTGGTCTGCGGGGGCAAGGCATAAGATCTTTGTCGTTCTTCTTGTTGAGGTGCTTCATAGGGTATGCCTCCAGGTTATTTCCCTTTCCATAACTGTCGTTGGTTCTTGAGAAGCTTTTCACGTTCAGGCTGTTCAATTCCTCCTCTAGCTTTCTAATTTGCTCCTCCTTGGTCAGTGATTATTAGTACCCCTCTATTAAAGCAAACAGTTAAGTAAATGATAAAGTCAGTTAGTTATTGTAGATATAATGAATAAAAATGGATCTAGAAACTGTTAAACAGCTCAGATTTATCTTATGATCTAAACTTACCCTACTATGAAGCGAGGAAGCCCCAGTCTTGGTTCCAGATCTCAGCGCACTTGAGTTCGTTGGAGACATATGAACGCCAGTTTTGGTCATCAGCGACTTGAGAGATTTCTCTCTTTCTGCCAGCCATGATTTCTCCTGCCTTCTCACCCTTTTTCATCTTTAAACTTTTTCTTTATAATTATTTTATTCTTAACTCTTCAGATTAACTCTCTTAATTGTGAAATCTCTCCTCCTTCTAAAATAATTTGAAGAAATAAAGCATTCTCATTCATTAGTAGACTTATGCAAAACCTCATCTAGAATCTTCTTTGCTTAAGGGTCTATCTCTTTCTTAGTGATAGGCTTCACATTTGGATCTACCTTCACTCTGTACTAGAAGCCAGGTCTCAATACATGTCCATCTATTTGCTGAAGTCTTGGAAGAACTTTCTGTAGATTCTCCATGAAGTCAACATTCTAAGCGATGGGGTTATCAGCCAAGTAAATCGTCTCAAGATTTTAGAATCTTGAAATGTAGGCTAGGCTCTCATGATCCTCTATCTTGTTTTGATTGAGCCACAATTCAGTCAAAGCCAGGTTGCTGTCAATGCCTTCTATTCTCTCAACTTAGTTGTAAGCGATATCTAGTGTAGTCAAGCCTGTTAGGTGACTCACACCTTCAATTCTCTTGATCTAGTTTTACTGCAGATAAATCTCCTCAAGTGAGTCCAACCCATCTAATCCTGATATCTATTCAATGAAGTTTGCTTGCAAGGCCACAGTAGTCAAGTTTTTCAAATTACCAAGGCCACTAATAGCAGTCAACTTATTCTTAGCGCAGTAAAATTCAGTCAACTCTTGAAGATTGTCCAAACCTTCAAGTACTTTGATCTTGTTATCTCCGAGATCTAGGGACTCAAGACTTCCTAAGGAATCTAACCCCTCAATCTTTGAAATACGGTTAGAGGCTAAGAAAAGCTTCTTTAAATTGAATAGTGTCTCTAGTCCTTAAATGCGAGTGATTCTGTTGAAGGAAAGATCTAGCATCACCAGTCTCGTGAGATGAGAAATATTCTCAATCGTTTTGATTCTGTTGTCGTAGAGCTCTAAGTGTGTGAGCTCTAGATTATTATCTAAGCCTTCGATTTTCTTGATTAAGTTTTTCCTCAGACCAAGTCTCTATAAATTTCATGAAGAGTATTAGACTTACAGTCAAATTAGCACAGTCCTGGAGATTTTCAATCTTAGGGATCCTATAGACCATTGAGTATTCAATTTCATCAGCGCTGTTATCAAAAGGACACTCTGCACTTCCAAGATAGTTGTAGTTAACCAGTCCCTTATTTTCCTCTTCTTCTTTTGCTTCTCTTGAATCCTTGACGTGATCCTCCTCTTCTGAGTTATTGGCAGAATCCTTGCCTTCTTGCTTTAGCTTGGCCGCTATTATCTCTTTCCTAGTGGCATCATCCATTTGCGTGTCTCCAGGTTTGTTGTAAATTACTCGCACCTGCTGATGCTATTTAGTTGGCTCTCCCTGTTCGGAGTCATCGTGCATCTCTTGATCTGGTTTGCTTCCCTCCATATTATGATAATTTAAAAGAACTTATTTCTTATCAAAAGATACTTACTCACAAACAAGGTTGTAAGATATAAGTTATGATATTTCAAAAGTTATTGAAACAGAATAGACTTTATTCCTTTATTTTAAAGCTTACACATTTTACCTTTTTTAAAACGTTTGACTCAATCCAGTCCTACCCTCTCCAGATATCTATTCATTATATCATTCATATTCAATAAAGTACATCTAATTTCATTATTGGAGAAACTCCATGATTCCTGTACCTCTTACATTTATTTTTGCAGAGCATCTTTAGCTCCAGAGCTTTCTTTCTGGCGAAAATGAAGATCTGAGGAATGGTTATTATGAAGAACACAACTGGAGCGAACGCATACAAGAATATTGACACGAATACTTGTAAATACATATTAATGCTTATTCAAGTAAGGTTTATATTTTACTGTGAGGAGAGCGCACCAGCATTTCTTGAATCTAGCTTTGTTAAGTTTGCATTTATTGGTTAAAATTATCATCATGTAGCATGGAGTCAGGATCATATTGAACGCTATAATGAAGGGGAGGGCTAGGATTATCAAGAAGAGAGTGCTAAAAATCCAGAAACAAGGCCCTCTGAAAGTTTCTAAGTTATACCAACCAGTCTTATCTAAGTCTTGTGGATTTAAACCTTGGAACTCCAAAATTTCCAAATAGAAAGGATAGTTTAAGCATTCAGGTGTGTGCACAGGGAAATCTTCCTTGCAGATCCAACACCATTCATGGCGACAGATTTGGCATATCATGTTTGGGCAGCCTCCTTCTTTCTCAATTTTAATGTTACAGTTTTTGCAAATGCCTACATCCTTATTTGGTGTGGCCCATTAAAGATAAATTATCATTGCTCATAATCCTTATCAATCTTCTGATCGCAAGTCTCTCCAGGATGAGGAGTGTACAGACATCTGTAGCAATATATCTTCTCACATGTGGTACATTTAATTTCTTGATTACTCAAACTGAGTGGCTTGGTTAAATAGCCCTCACAATCTGGAGTGGGACATCCTTTCATATTAGGGTTTCTATTGACTTCCTGTCTATTGGAGAACTTGAAGAATTTATCATAAGTTTCCTAGCTCATGACATGCCTCTCGAGGTACTTGAGATTTAGTTCTTATTGGCAATCGTTCTCAGGGCAAATGAGTCTTTTGATCTAGTTGTTGTTTACTTAGAAGTTGACATACTCCTAAATGCACGTAAAGCAGTAAGAGTGCATGCATTTAATAAAATGATAAAAAGTTTTTAAGCATTTCAGTAGAACTAATTCATCCTCATCTTCAATCTTCATATAGCAAATCCCGCAAGTAAATTCTGAGGGGAAGTCATCGTTGTCTCTGATAGGGTTGAACCTGAGATTAGCGGCATCAGAGTGAGTTGATCGCTCTTCACCGCACAAGATACATGCTTTCTTTTTCAAAATTCCTGTTGTCTTAGTTATAAAGGGATGAACCCACCCATTCGCATCGAAGGTTAAGTAATCCACAGCCTCCTCCAAAGACTAGGCATAAGGATAGTTCTAAATTAAGGTCTTTATCTGTTCTTAAGAAAAATAAAAAGATTGATCTTATGAGTATCCGAGTCTCAAAAGCTGTTTGGCAACATAGCGGGAGTATCCCTTGAATGAGTCCACATTTAATTGCGCATCAGAGTTGTTTCTGTTTGATCCTAGTACAGATTAGCTGGAGCTACGTTTTGCATGGCCAAGAAATACTTTAGGCAACTTAATAAATAAGCTTTCGAGAATAGTAAAATGTATTGATAAAAATGCGCCTCTTCGTCCATTTCTTCAGCATCATGATACAAATCTAATGATGCTGTCTTATCAAACTTCATCTCCTCATTTTATTCCTCTTCTGCTGTGTATGATTGTTTAAGAGACTTGAGAAGCTAGTTTATGTGTCTTTCTTGAGTAATCTTAATGCTCTTTTCCTCTTCAATTGTACCTCTCTCACTAATACCCTTCTCTATAAAGCAAATTAGTATAAATCTATCCTATTAATCTCCAAGTCATCTGCAGAGTTGCTATTCGAACTATTTCTCCTTTTAAGTTCTAGATTCTTTGCATTTACTGATTTGGCATTAATGGTTACTAGTGGGACTACATTGATGGGTGACTACTTAGAGCCAGCCGATACATTAAAAGCACTTTCATCACTCTTGTAGAATATCTGCTGTATTACTTTCTTCCTCTCTGTTTAAAGATCGCCCTAGCTGAGATTTCCTATCTAGGCCTCCTCATGCTGAATATCAGCCCTGAGGATTTTATGGTCTTAAGATTTCGACAACTTATTTTACTGAATTCAAAAATTATAGCTTAAGTTTTAAGTAATGAGAATTGCAGTTTGATTATTAGCAGATGGTGAACTGAGTTTTAAATCTAACTTGCTTTCTTCTTCTTCCTCTGCTCCAGGCCTAAAGTAATGCACATGCGGCTACTGAGTTTCGTGGTTGAGAGGGCTGATGAGATTTTAGTCTACCTCCTTTAGTAATTTTTAGTAAGACTGCTGTTTCTTGATGGAGACATCAGCTTACTCTGATTTATTAAGAGCTACTGTTTTGGATCTTGGAGAGGAGAGCGAATTGGAGCTGCTGAGACTTGCGTTCATTCTCTAATTTAGTTAAAATACAATAATAGAATCAACTACTGCAAGATTATTAGTCAATTATCTTATGATAAAATTATCCATAGTGTGATTCATTTATATCTTTATTTTTCTATTTTCGCAATAACTCAATAAATTTAAAAAGCTAAATGAGGCAGATAAAATAAAGACATCTAGAAATAATTGGGGTTTGTGAATGAGAGTGTGAATATTAAACTAGTTGTAAATTAAAAAGGAGAGCGAGGATATTATTTCACTTAAGAATTAAAGAGAAGAAGAGAGAGAGAACGCACGATCACTTAAACTTATTATAAGTAAAGATGGGTAAGTGGACAAACAATAATATCAATCTAGAAAGACTTTGTGTTAATGATTAGCAATTAAATATTCTTCTTTCAAAAATCATTTCAAATAACAAATTTCATTTTTCATAATATGTTGTTTAATTTTGTTATAAACTAAATGAAAAATCATTTAGTTTAATATCCTTATAAAGACTCCTACTTAATTAATTTTACTTATCAATCTTATTAGGATGATAATATCTAGGCTTGAACCTAGGAGCAAAAGACTGCACTGTGGGACAGTGACTCTCCTTCGCAGAGGTTGCCACTTATTTCAGACAGCAGCGACTCTCTTGGGCACACCTATACAAAGGGTTAGCTTTCAAATCATTAATTTGAAGGTAGTTACCTCTAAATAGATTTATATTTTTAATTATACCTCTTGGGGGAGGGATGATGCAAGAGAAGGTCCAGTTGTAGAGGGATGGGTACATGATCCAGCAGGCTAAATAATTATGAGTGAGGGCGATATTGTCTTACCGAAGAATGTGACTGGGACGCCATAGCCAGCAACGTGTCTCAATCTGTAGACGGTGGCCTCAGCGGTCAGCTTCCAGAAGGTTGGCAAGTACATCTTTATTATTTCCGTAAATCAATTAATTATTATATATAAATTCTAATTCGATAAACCCTCCTCCCTCAATCTATTATCTCCTTTATTATTTTTAGCTAGTTCTTTAAGAAGTGAAGATAAAATAAAAAGGTGGAGATTATTTTATGTCTGCAGCTGCTGCTTCTAATATTAAATTAGAAAGCGAGTATAAGAAAGATTAATAATGGGAAACACTTGCAGTTGCGACAGCAGATAGGATGATCTCACAAACCAGCAGCTCAATTAGGAAACCACACCGCGCCATGAAAAGAGGCCGGAGAAACTTCCAACTATGAGCAACGCCATGAATTAAGATCAAAAAATTTATTATAAGTAGCTATATAATGAAGTCTACACTTTAAAAGATAACTACAGACAGGAAGAATCAGTCGGGGGAGCTGAATCAAATTCAAAATAAGGTACCTATTCAAGCCCAGGTAGTGGCAGTTAATAACGAAAATAAAAATGGTCAGCAAAGCAATCAAGCTCCTCCTGCTTAAGTATAGATAGAGGTGAACAATCAAAGCAACAAGGAGAATAAAATTCAGGTGCAAACTAACTCAAAGGTGAGTAATCAAAATATCAGCAACTAAGTGCCCAGATAAGAATCACTGCCCTAACATATCCATCAAAATCAAGTCATGGGAGAAATCAAAGCCAACTCTTATCAGTAAGAGCCCTTAGTATATCACAACAATCAGCCTATAATTTTAACCTATATTAAATATTGATTCATGGGTAAGCAGCTATGGTAGCAGCACAGTATTAAGTAAACCCTAATGAAATGGTTTAACAGCAGTACACATAACAGCAATTGATGCAAATGTAGCAATAGCAAATGATGCAGTAGTAACTAATGTCCTAGCAGCAGAACTAGCAACATCAACAACACTGGTCTCTCCAACAACAACAGCTCCTACAATAGTAGCAACAATAGCAAGCACTCATCTAGTAGTAACAATAACACCAGATGATGCTACAATAATAGCAACAGCAGTAGTAATAGTAACAACAGTAAATGGCTATGTAGAACTAAGCCAAATCGTAAAATCCTAATCAGGAGCTTTAGAAAGTTTAGCAAGCATTCTAAGCTAACTAGAGGTTGAAGGAGCTGGAGGAATCAAAGAATGACAACATCATAGCAGGCTCAAAGCCAAGCAGTTAGACTGGACTCAATGCTCTATAAACACCCAGTGGTCAGTAGAATTCTAACAGCAACGTCGTCTCTAAGAACCCTTCGAGTGAACCTAAGACACTCTATGAAAAAATTGGCTTAGAAGAAGGTTGTAAGACTTTCGCAGACAGCTGCATGAAAAAGATATTTGCTGATCCAAATCTCGAACCTTACTTTAGTAAAACTTAGATCGAGTTGCACTAAGAAAAGTTCAGATATTTCATTGGGTATTCTCACAGGTGGTCATTAACATTGGATAGGCCAGAATTTGGCTGCTGTTCATAAAAATATGAAGATAGATGATGACACCTTTGATTATTTTATCAGCCACTGCGTCTCAGCTATGAAAGATATGAGAGTCAAATAGGATTGCATGAGAGAGATGGTCAAAAAGCTGCAAGGGTTGAGAGATTAAATAGTCACCAAAGTAGAAGATGAGCCCAATAAAACGCTTCTAGATAAAATGGGAGGTGCCTAAGGAATAAAAGACTTGTGTGAGCTCACCATGAACAAAGTACTCGAGTGCCCTAAGTTGAAGCTTATTTTATTATCCAAAAAATAGTCACTTAATTTTATTAGCCTTTCTTCGACAGTACCCCAATTTCACTTCACACTAAGAGAATGGCTGCTTATATCTTATCTATGATTGGAAACGGTCAGCACGAGTGGATCGGTAGATCTTTAAGGTAATCTCACAAAGGCAAAGACATAAACGAGATGAATTTCGATTTGATGATAGACTATTTCGAAGAAGCAGCTTAAGAGATGAAAATTGCACCTGATGATACTATTCTAGAGTTTATTGACATCTTGAGAGGAGTCTAAAAAGATGTTGTCGAAGAGAATAAGTAACTCACCTTGCTAGAGAAGTTAGACAACAATGATTTCTTTGAGCCCATAATGAACAGATTCGTAGATAAGATGATGAGGGATCACATCCTTGGGAGGTACTTTCAAAATATGAAGATGAAGCACATGATTCCAAATAAGATCATGCTTTTCTTTGCATATTCTAAGAACATCATGAATCCGGATGATAAGTAATCGATCAAAGAATATCATTAAGGGCTGAAGATTACCCCAGAAGATTTTGAAAGATCCATCATATTCTTCAAGGAATCTTTGTACGAGTTTAGCATTGAGCCTGCAATAGTAGAGGAAGCGGTTACCTTTTACAAAACTCTCCGAAGATAGCTAGCTTACTATCCTGAAGATCATATCGAGGAAATTAAGAAAGAGGGAGAGCAAGTTCCAGATAGAGAGCAGCATGCGACATGTGAACTATCCAGAGGATATTTAATAAATGCCAGAAATTCAGGATTAATTAAGAAACCAGCTCACCAATAATCAAGAGAAGTAAGAGCAAGCCCCTCCTCAATAAGCAAAAGCTTAACAAATGCAGCTTAAGAATTTCAATCAACCACCTCAAGATAACTCTGAATAGATCATTCAATCCTTTCGTCTTGATTCAAAGCTATCAGATGTATCCTCGGTTATTGATAAAAACTAATCATCACCTAACAATCCTCAAAAGTTAAGTAGACCTCCAAGGGAAGTGGTTGAAGAATTGAAAGTTATAGAGGAGAATAGGTTTGAAGAAAGTTAAAATAGAGATATAAACTAAAGAGTTGAGGGAGCTGATGGAAGCTTCAAAGGCAGGAATCGCAACAAGCTGCAGAGATCAAGGAGCAGCTAATGATAAATTTATAACACACTTTAATTTAGCCCTCTGTTAAAATATCGTCTCAAAAGCTAACTCTTGTTAATTAAAATGACCCCGAAACCGAGATCCCTAAACCAGAGAACACTGTCAATGATGAAGAGTAGAAATAATAACAAGACTTAAACTAGCAATCTGAAATATAGATGGTGCCAAGCAATCAATAATCCTCAATGTAGCAAAGATTATCATCTTAAAAAATACTCCCTGTAGTATAGTAAAGTATAACTAAGGAAAATGAAAGAGACAGATCAAGATCAAAAACTCCTTAGAGATAGCCACAACCTAAAATTGAGTATAAGTATAACTTCTTTGACTTACTTGGCTGGGATAGATCTAAATTTAATGACCAAAAGTCTATGATGCAACCTTCTGTCATGAGCTCTATCATATACCAAGGGGAACTACAGAGATTCATGGAGAAGTAAAAATCATCGCTGACACGCTGGCTTATATTAACCCAAAAGGCCTTACTCATTTATAAGGATGAGATGAATTCTAAGAGTTTCCCCACGAAGCCTCTCTACTGCATACCTCTACTTGAGATAAAAGATATTGAAACTAAAGAGTCCTTAATGCAGCCTAATTAGAGGAAGAGTCAGGCGATGCATTTTATTGAAATCAAATTGAGCGAATCTTATGGTATGATTGCACAAAGTATAGCTTAATTGCTTACTGGCAAGGCAATCATGATGGGTGGAGGATATGGACGATCGGATAGCCCTCTGAGGGAATAAGGGAAAATCAACAACAACTCCAATAAGAATATTTCGCATCAGAATCACTCTTATGATGACAAAGTCTTAGTTTTTGTAGCACCCAAAAAGAAGCAGATTATAGACTGGTCTAGGATTTTAAAGCATGGAATCCATCTGCAGTAATAAGAGACTGTTTTTTATACTTTACTTTGCTGTTTCTGTCTAGCAAAGACTAAATGAGTAGTCAGAAATGTAGCAGAGCACCACTTTGCTTAACTAAGAGGATCATAATGAGAGACTAAGGTTTAATAACAACGTTTTGAATTAGGAGGCACTGAACTCAACCGTGAGTAATTTGAAAGACTAATTTGATTAAGTTCAAATTATAGACGCTCAAAAAGAGGTAGGAGATTAGAATCCTACTCAGGCTATTACAGATAATCAAGAGGACAAATAAAGTGAAGGCCCTCCGGTAATTTAAAAAATCTAGACTCAAAAGAGTCAGCCAGATTAGAAAAGCTAAACTCAAGTAACAGAGATAAAGCAAGAGCACTTTAACATAAACGAGATGAAGATCAACCTTAGCAGCAATGGTCATTACATTGAAGCTGCCAACTAGATTATAGAGCAATAAAGCAGCGAAAGGCTCAATAACTTCAAGGTCTCAAGTAATATCATAGTGGAGCCACCTAGAGAGGATCCAAACTAAAACCCTTAGCTCTAAAAATTCGACAGCCAAAACTCTCATCGTAGTAAATAAAGCAAGTTTAGCTATTTGTCAAAATAAGATAGCTAATTATAAGATTAGATTGTCATTAAAAAGCCCACATTAAAGCTGTCAATTGGCGTTCTCTAAGATGAAAAGGTTGATGTCTCTAAAAGTTTGCCGATCGAAGAAGCACTCTATGATAAGCTAGGAGGATAGATTTTAGTTCAATAGTTAGTAGACGAAATATTCATGAAGATAGTTCGTGACCCAAGACTATTCCCTTACCTCAAGGATATTTAAAATGAGAAAACTCATTTCATAGATTACTTCACGCATATCAGTGGAGGATCAAAGGAGGAGGTGCTAAATCCCCTTCAAGTTTCAAATATTGATAACGGACTCAAGAAGATTGACTTTGATACTTTGGCAGGCTATATAGTAGCCTCCCTTAAAGACTTGAATGTAGCCTAAGAATTTATTATAGATGGATCTAATTTGTTTAACCTTTATTTTAATCTTAATTAAAAAGCATTTTATCTAAAATTCCGTGCCTTACGTTTTAAAGGTAGACAAAGTCTATATTTTTAACTTTATAAAAGCATTAATTCTATTTATATAATTAATTTTAGGAATAATGAGTTCATCTCTCTTTTACTAAATGAGAGAGAATTATTTGATGATTGAAAGTTAGTTTATATTTTAACATTTAGTATTTGGATCACTTTATAAACAACCTCAAAGATAAATTGGAAACAGCATGGGCTGAAAGATATATATAACTATCATTCTATATTATTAAAAAAGTACTAAAGACCCACTATCATTACTAAAGCAAAAATCACGAGCCACAAAAGAATCATGGAGTTATTGAAGGATTTATTCTAATGCTACAGATCTTCTAAATCTTTTTCCACTTCTTAAAAGTAAATGATAAGATTTTTAGGTTTAACTCTTTGCCCCTGATCTACTTTAAGTTTTCTATGAGTCTTGTTTATATAGTGCTGCCTTCTTTATATAAAATAAGTATTTATCACCTTCCTAGAGTAGCATCCTTTGCCTCATAAGTTGGATTGATAGGATATCTTAATCTTGTTTGTCATATTAATTTTAAGTCCCTCTCATCTTATTAATTTGAGTATGCTGGCCAAAACTATGATTCGCAATTTGATTTTTAGGGACTAGTTTCTTGCATCCTTAGCAGAGCTGCAGGCATTAGGAAACGTGCTCAGGGTAGCTCTAATCCACACTAAGTTGGGCATCACACCCTTAGCTTGTATAGGGGCAACTCACTTTCAAAGCGCGAAAGAGTTTGAGTAACTCTCTATGCTTATTCTCATCGAGTTGAGCGGGAGTCGTTTCTTTATCACAACTGAGGCAGTTTCTTTTTATTGCGTACAAATTATTAAACTCTTGATTAAGTGTTGAATTTTATTAAAAGCAAGAAAGGCAAAACACTTAGCCGCACTCTGCACAGCACCTCGCAGATAAACTCAGCAGAGGCACTCTTTCACAATATATGCACTCTATTTTCCTCAATATCTTTCTATAGCCTGCCTCATCTTACTTTATAAAAAAAAAAACATTATATTTACGATGTGCTCTAAGAATCTACTTGAATTAGGATATCTAGAGGTGAGATATTTGAGGAGTAGTTTGAGAAGTAGAGGGAGGTGATACGCTGCCTTAGCAACTCCATTAAAGAAAGTGAATATTAGGAAAGCTAATTTAAATTTTGTATAAGCCTAGCTACTACTTAAATATAATTACATATTCTAATAATTTATCACATCATACCAAACAAACTAACTTTAAATTTTCTGTCTGTCACTCCTTCCTCATCTATCAAGCTTCTGTTTTAGTAAAAATAATTTATTTTTACTGAGGTCATTTACAGTAGCTTAGAGTTAGGAGAGGCAGCACAGGTGTGCTCATTCCTATTGCTCGAGTGATTTCTGGCATTGGCTAATGAGTTTTTAAGTAGAAGACTGAAAGATTTATAGAGTAAGTTAGTCCACTCTTGCTTCCATAATGTTCCTCTTCACAACACTAGGGCCTTGCTTATTATTCTTCCTTGGCTTGGTCTAAACATCAAAAATTATTTCATTCCCATTCAATCTTACCCTCGCCTTGTACTTCTTCTTTAAATTTAAAGTCAACACATTATATAACTATCTTAGGGGGAGCTTTGATCTTCACCTATTCATCATAGATCTTCGCGTACTGACTGTAAACATAAATCTGATAAAATGGCATTTGGCTTATTGAATGAACATCAAGAGATATCTTTAGGAAGATCTGCAAGATGAGTGCGTTTTCAGGGATCTTGAGGAAGATCTTGAGGTTCTTCTTGTTGAAGCTGTAGAGGACGCTTTGTGTTTGCTTCGAAAGCTCATAGACGTAGTTGAGGCGGGCTCTTGCTTTCAGTGGGCCGATGGCTTTGGCGGTTGCGCCCATCTTCTTTTCCGACTTTTTGAATGTGGATTGATCCTTTCAAAAAATAAGTTTCCATCTTCGATATCATCTTGATGATTAGAAACATTCTCCTAGCCGAGAGATTAAATTGATTTAGGAAAGATGAGAGCTAGTAAGTAATTTCCAAGTTAGTCGTTTGAAATTAAATATGCATCCCTATAAATAAATAAAAATTCATTTTAATTTCAAGTAATTAGAAGGGAAAATAATAAGTCTACACTTATTTCGTATTTTTTTAAGTTTAGCTAAATTTTCTATTTTAATATTCACTATTCAAATAAATAATTAGCTAAATAAGCTTATCAAACTAAACACATCTGTTTAAAATTAAAAAATATTTATTATAATAGACATATCTATAATTTCTTAAAGGGATTTTAAATATATGGTAAGATTCAATTAATTTCTTAATTTTGCATCTCTATCCGGTTTTCTGAAAACTTTTTCAGTTAAGTTCTTAAGAGTTGTGAACAATAAATTTCCTTTCTTGTAGCCATACTAAAAAAAAACATGAACACAATTTTTAAACTTTTTTGCATCTTGCTTCTTTTAATCATCAAACCGCGATGAATAAAATGCTCGGCAGATTCTAAAAATGGTCTTCATGATTACATCTGGACGATCTAAAGATTTCTCAGATGACTTTTTGCTCAAAGATTTTTAGATCTGCCTGAAGATGAGCACCTGATCCTCTTCTCTATCGCCCGCTGGATCTATTTATTAATGCTCCTGCGCAAGGGGATCTACTTCTTAATTAATACTTTCGGCCTAATTAGATGCAGAGCCCTCAAACTAATGAGGTTGCCACTCTTGATTGCAGTCTGAGGTGCTACAATACCAATCATTCTGCATGTTTGACTCATTAGGATGATTGAAACTCATCATAAAATTAGAAAGAAAGGGAAAATAGTTTTAGGTGTCATAAAATCTTCTGAAGAGCTGTCTTGGTTCTCAAAATCTTCTAGGTTCCACATGTTCATGTTAGAGTGCGAATGGCGCTCTTTGGGTTTAATTTGCTATATTTGATATTTTTATTGATCATTTTTCCGTAATATATTTTTGAAAAAAGAACGTAAATGGAGCGAGACGGCCCTATAGGGATCGCCCACATCATGGAGATCTCTCACATCTCCCAAATCCGACTTTTGAACTTTACCGCACTTCTCAAGTATGTAGGCCTCATCGAATGATGAAAAGGAGCTCCTTGGCAAGATCAGTTGGGGCTGATGGGCAGATGCTGAGGTAATTAGGGGCTAAAATCCTTAAAACGCAGACCTCATGATATTCCCCAGTATTAAATTTGTTAAGGGTGATGATCTCTTATTTAATTCTAAAGCGCTAGATTATTACCGCAATCATAAAATATTAGAATAAGGAATGAAATATTTCATATGGGGATATTAATTTGGCACTATGAGGCTTTAGTTTAAGCAAGGAAAATTTAGATCGTCTGTTTTATTGAGCAGAGATTGTCTTGAGGGCAGCTGGGTGAAAAAGCTGCCATGACAAGTTTTGTTTTAATGGGAAGTGTTATATTCTGTGGAAAAAGTTAAAGCATACTATATCTTTTATATTATTTAAAGTTGATGTATTAGAAGAATCGCTTAATAAGGCGAATTGATGCTTATTCGATGCTGAATTAATGATTTAACAATTATTACGTTGGTGAAAATTTAACTCATCTCCTCGATTAAAATCTTCCTCCACCCCCTTTAACAGCTTTAAATTACTCTATGCTGATAAATCTGAGTCGGAGGGACATATCAGAGAGGGTTAAGGCTCGGGGCATGGCTTATTTTAAGGGAAAATTTGAGTGTGCCACATGAATTTGTTGTCTTGTATCGTCAAAATTAAAGACTAGAACTTTAAACTTGAAATGAATTAAAAACCTATAATAGGTTAAGTGTGTTGATAATTTCTCTAATTGTTGCTTGAAAATTATAAAGTTTTAATTGAATCATAGCTCTTTTTAGCTACCGATATTAGATCTCTTCATCACTCGCTTTTTAAAATAAGAATCACTTATGGACAAATAAGCCTCAGTACCTTCTTATTCATATTCTAAGTTTATATTCAATAATTAGTTCATAATTAGAGAATTTACAAAAAACTAAAGCCAGATAATTTAAAAACCGTAAACCTATCATTATGTGTTTGTAATACGGTTTAAATAATATCCTAAATAAAATTTTATATCGAATGTAATTTTTACAATAGAACGAAATTGAATATTTCTAAACCAAATCAGGAACCCCTAATCTTGAAGTTTTCTGAGAAAGTTTTCAGTGAAAAATGTTTTTAGACTTATTCACCAACCCGAACATTTGTGTTTCACATTTTTATGGTTTTGCCGCAACTTCTATTCCGCTGAGTAGTTTGCCCTTATTAGACTTTCAATTCGAGAATATACTCTTGATAAATATATATTACTCAATATATATATCAAAATGTCTTATAATCTGAATTGCTTCATATTTAAATGCTAAAAATATAAAAACTTATTGATAAAGCTAGGGTTTTTAATGAGTACGAGTACGTAATCAAAATTCACTGAGGTAATCTATAAGCAAGATTAGCTTCTCTAACCTTGATTTATTTTGAAGTTTTCAATTTTAATTCTTAATTCAGTTAACAATTTCACTTACTTCTTCGTTTACAACTCTAATGTTAGGATTGCATGTTTAGTTTTGTGAATGATTTTTAAGAGATTAAGGGAGTTATAAAACCTAAATTATATATCTCTGGCTATAAATGGGCATCTTATAAAACCTATTCACGGATGCTCTATTTCTTTTATATTATTGCTGGAATAAAACTTTTGATAAAAAAGATACTATCTGTTTATTTAATATTTTTTCCCTTAATATTAGACTTATTTAAGAACAAAGGAATTTATCTCACTAGAGAATTCAGACTCAGTTGCCTTATGGGGTTGCGATCTGACGAAGTCTGGTTTGAAAATTAATTATTGATACTGTGTCCATTATTTATTATTCTAAGAACTAATATAAATCTTACAGCTAAATTGAATTCTTATAAAATACTAGGGAATAAGGATTATAGTTAGTGAGGATCTATTTATTACAAGAGATCCTGTGATTGCTGAGAGGGAATTATTATTTCATCTGTTTCTCCAAATTTATCCACGCCTTCCATGAAGTCTCGGTAGGTATCGCTTTCCTCCTAAGCACTCGTGATACTCTATCTCAGCTCCCTCTCACTTTGCAAATAACCTGGTTAATGATGGAGTTCCTGCTTCTTCTTCATTAGCAAACATCATCTTTTGATTTGTGAAGCTGGAGTAAAATAAATTAAAAAATAAATTCAACTGCAATCTATCGTTGCCACTCTTCTAGGAATTTAAAAACAATATAAGGAGTTCTTGCCGCTATCTCCGCAAGATTCTTCAATAACTAACTCTATCTATTTCATTTAGGTGCCTAAGCGATCCTCCAAGTGCTAGTTATTGCTCTTTGCCTACTTCTGTTAAGCTTTTGATCAGAATATATAAAAAAATATAAGACACTTAAGTTTAAAGTTTGAATGCTGTTGGAGGAGAGCAGCTGCTCCCCTTGGACATCTTCCTAGATTATATCTATCATGTATTAAAATAGGAAGCAACAGAAGAGTGTTTATTTGTTTTGGGAGGTTTGATTTTGATGACTATTCATGCAGTTGTCGAAAGATATCCCTCCAATATGGATCTAGTGATTGCTCTCACTTTGCATTTACGACTGTGGGGTATTGTCATAGCCTGTGTATAGATTTGTCATTGTGGTGGCATTTTTAGATTTCTCTTTTTGGCAGTCTAACTTTTCCTCGTACTAAGCTTCGTTCCTTTTTTCATCCTGTAAATTTTGTGCTATCTTCTAGTGTAGAGAAAACAAACTATAATCATTATCAAATCACCATAAAATATTTAAATAGTGGTCAAGACTCTAAGCATGAACCTTATTAGAATCTCTTTCTAGTTTTTGTTTCCTCTTCTGAGAGGAATCTTCGTTTACAGGCTTATCTTCGAGCAGCCTTCCCTTTGGACTTCTTGCGAGTAGACTTCTTCTTCCTTGGAGCTGAGGATCTTCTTTTTGAATTATTCTTCTATGGGAGGTTGAAAGGATCAGCGACTGCTACTTGAGTGTTGTTAAATCCATTCACTTATTCCTATTGCTCCTTCTATTCAAGAATCTGATCCTCCAAAAATAATCAATAACATAGGATAGTAAAACTTTTTTATCCTCCAAGTTATTTCTAAGAGTGAAGTTGAAGACGTCATTCTTCTTTTGAAATGAATCGTACATGAGATTGTGGTTTTCGATGGCGAGCATCTGTGTTTTATTTTCAAGCATCTAGTTAAGATTCTTCTCCAACCTTATTGAGTTGAAATTGGAATCTCCCTAATACTAGCCAACGCTAAGAAGGTTTGTGCTCTAAGCTTTGTCCCTTGGCTGGAAATTCAACTTGTCGTCCTTCGGAATGACAGAGACGTCTGACTTGTTCTAATTCTCTTAAATAAAAAATGCATCCTTAAAAGTACATATTTCTCTTCTTTGATGAGACTCTTGAAATTTTTGCTATTGAGAGAGGGCTCTTAGCTCTTTTGCTTATCATATCGCTTTTATTTGGAGTCTAGAGGATCCTTTATTTCAAGTCGTACCAGTCGAATATCCCATCCAAGATAATTCCGTTTTTATCTGCAGCCTTGAGAAACAGACACTCGATATAGGTGTAATCTACATCGTTCCCGTTTTCCAAGTTCAAAACGTACTCCAGGACTTTTGAGAACTCTATAGGGAGGTCTTTGCAGAGTACTGTAGGTGGAATTGAAGAAAATAATAAGTATTTATAGCAAATAAGCCTTTTACAACATCAATCTCTGTAGTCTTCCTAGTTCTAGGCTCTTATACTTTGCCAAGGGAGAGTGCCTTTCGCCAGCTGCACGAGCACATACATCAAAGATTCGATGTCATCTTTTTTGTAGTACTCTAATAATAAATTAATTTCTAAGAATCGAATAAGTAAACTTACCTCCAGTTGCGAGATGGGCGTTAATTGAAGAATAAATTGGTGTGCCTGCCATTTTCCTAGATATCTATCCTTGCCCTGGATAGCCAAGTCCCATGGCTCCAAGTTTCTTTGTCAGGCCAAAGTCAATCAAGTACACTACGTTCTCTTTCTTCCCCAAGCCCATCATTACGTTTGCTGGCTTCAAGTCTCGATGCACGTATCCTAGTTCATGCATCAGCTTTAGTCTCTTAATCTGAAATAGGAATTTAGAATTTGGTAACTTAGAAAGTTTTGTAGTAGGCGGCATATTATGCTTTATAATAAAATAGTTTGGTCTTAACTTTACTTACCAGCTGCAAAGCTATCATTATAGTATTTTTCAAACTGAATTTCTTGGATATCTGTTCTCGGATATCCTTCAAAGAGAAACCAAGTCTCTCCATCACTAGGGCGAAGCAATCCTTAGTCATTTCATAGTGATAGAGTACTGGAAATCCGATTGAGGCCCCTTTGTGTTGGATTTGTAGATATGGTCTGTGCCTCCCAAGTTTCCAGATTCCTTCATGATATCCCTCATAATCTGTACCTCTCTTTAAAACTTGACTTTGTGCTTTTTATTCTTGGCCATCTAAATCAAAAGATGAAATACTCGGCAAAAGAAACATGGATAGTTGTAAGCGAGCTCTAAGCCACTTAATTTCAACTGCTTAATTTTACATTCTCAGTTTTTATTGACGGCATCAAAGGTGTCATTCATTCACAAATGCAAGAGTAAATTTATTTCTTCTGCTTTTTCAATACTCCACAAATTTAAGAGCAAATAGAAATGAAGATTGATTTTAATATTACTTCATTATTTAAAACTCTTTCTTTTATTTTATTAATCTTCACCACTTATTTTGTCTTTCATAAATCATTATTATTTTTCATATTCCTTTTAAAACTTTATCTTATAATAAAGCTCAGAAGAGCTCATAAACTTAAATAAGTATTCTAAATTCATTTAAATGTGAAATTAGATTTACAAAGAAAGAGCAACTTCGTGTGTTTGCTGTACTTACAACTTTGATAGCAACTGGGGAGTCAAGTTAGATGTCTTTTCCCAGATAAACCATGCCATGAGCACCTTGTCCAGCCTGCTTTTTTAGTTTATATCGCTTTCCAATAATTTCCCCAGATAGATCTTGCAGCTCCTCATCTGGCTTTTTCCTAACTTAACTTTGCATTATATTTATTTATAATATTGCTCAAGCATTATAAATAATTGAGAGGTTCTCAAGTATTTTTATTTTGGGGGGATATTAATCTGAGGTTATATATTTGTAATTGCTTTAATTGCGCCTCCTTTAAATAATAATAATACTTATTTCTCTACGGAGACAGAGTTAGTTCAAACGAGAGTGACATGTTCCCATAAATAAGAAAATCAATCGACTATATTTCTTCGAAACTCATTCTATTGCTTTTTCGTACTAGATTCAAGAAGACAAAAAAGATTACTATTAAATACTTATCAGAACTGACAGGTCTCAGAATAGATTGAACTTTAAAGATGGAGGAGGGATAGGTGGTGTAGGCGGAGGTTGTATTTCTAACTCAATATTTAAGACTGTTTCCTAAACGCATAAGAACTCTCATAATCAGTCTCTCGTGCTCATTCCCAGTAAAATTAGTGAGTAGAGTTCATAGGGACTCAGTATTGATACCACCAAAAATTCTTTACAAGTCGTCTCTAAGCCATAGTCCTCTATCGTCAGTTAAAGGTCACAAAAGAAAAACAAGAGAAGCAGTTTCTTGTAAACCAAAATGAAATTTCTCACCTTTAGTTTTAATTAATCTTAAGGAGTTTAGACTGATAGACATGACTAGCCATTTTTCCCTTTTAAAGCAACAGCGCCAATTGAACAAGAAGATAAAGTAAACCTCACAAGTGAAGCTTACTTAACTGCAAAAGAGAGCTATGGATATGATAAGTTTAGAGAATAGCCAAGTAAGAATACTGTAGAACCATTTTAACAAGAGAGATCTCCAACCTCTCAGATCAAAGCAAATTAACTTTAGGAGTTTCTCATGAAGAAAAGTGGATTCAGATTGAAGAGCTCCGCTCTAAGGCTTGACTAAGAGGCTCTCAAAAATTACTGTCACCAAAGTTCGCGATTATCAATTAGTCATAAGTAGAATTAGTCTACGAAGGGTAGTTCAAGATCGAGGCAGATAGTTTTCAGAAGAACGAATGCTGATAATTCAGAAACCAACAGAAGCTTAGTAAATATAGATGACTCTTTTACCAATAGCGTGAATTAAAGAGCGAGGGCATTTAAGAGATCCCCTTAGACAAATCTAACTTAAGTTAACTCGCCTCCAAACATTGGGCCAAATTTATCATTTGTGGACTTCTCGTCGAGCATATTTGACCCTGGTGATGACTCGATACTGAATTCTTAGAGCAAGTGTGAAAACAGCACTAGATTCCACAGAAAGAAAGCTTTGCTAAATCTTGAAAAGAGCGACACCTAGAAGAAAAACCTAATGAGGCTTTTGAATATTAACTCAAAGAGCAAATTCTTGGACTAGTTGAACTTTAAAACGAGAGATCCTAATACTGATTTGCAAAACAGAAGCTATATAAACTTGGCTGATAGCAGTCTCACTCAACTTCCTGAAGTCAAAAGGATCTGGATGCAAGAAGAATAGAGGAAAAGAAACTAGCAGCCCTCTCACCAGAGAAATCAATTTATGCCTGCTTCTGATTCTAACAGACTGTAAATGATACGAAAACTAAAGCAAAATTGTTAAGTTTATACCAATAGAAATGAAGGGAGCAGTTCTTAGAGCCCTGATAAGAAAACTGCAAAAGAATCAAAGGATGAATAATTCATAAAGTTCTTGATAAGCGAAAACTAGCTAAGTGGAGCTGAAGGCCTTCAAGAAACTCCTGCTTCAATTTTTAGGAACAAAAAGTTGGTTTCAAATCTCTTGAACACAAGCTAAAGCCCTAATTGATGATTTAGTGATTTAGGCTCTTAAAAGGAATAGAAATAAAAGAAAAGATTTATGATCATCAATCATTTGTTATTCTATTGCTTCTATAGATACTTTTATTTTAATCTATCCTTTACTTGATTAGATGATTACCCAATATTGACGTTGCTAAAACTCTTCCCTAACTTCTCTTGCTACTTAATTTGCTAATCGTTCATTCCCGAGATTAAGTTCGAGCTTTACTTATTATTTATGGCACATTTTCTTCTCTTGCGCTTATCAATTTTTAGTTGGTTATTGATGAAATAATTGGAGATTAAGGAGCTTATTTTCCTCTATGTTGATTGTTTAGATGAGTTTAATTTGAACCTTTGGCTCTTTGACGCTCAAGAGAAGTCAAATTTGTTTATGCCTAGGATCTGCTTTGACTAGAAACTGCACTTAATTTTAATGGTTCAAATTCCTTGTTTGATATTCCCAGCTTGTACATTTTATTTGGTGAAGCATTATCTCTAAGTTTCTCTGGTGATATAGTTCTGTCTCTTTTTGTTTGAGGTACGTTAATGGAAATGGCATCTTATGTGTTCTTAATAGGAGATTAGGCTTGCTAGTTAAAGCTTGTCTTCTCATAGTTGAACTTTGGCTATCTAGACTATTGCCTTGAAGAAGTTTTAGGCTTGAATGTTAAGTCTTAAACCTTGAGGGGCTATTGATTGCTATTCTGAAGCTCTCTCACTTCAAATAGCACAATATCTTGACTCTGTAAGCTTTTCTTAGTCCTATCGATTCTAATGTCTCTAATTTCCTCGATTCTTGGATTCTAAATTTTATATTCATCTACGACTTCTTGAAGCCCAGTATTTACTTGGCCTTTCTGGCTCTTTTAAATCAGATTCTTTAAGGTCTGCTTTTAGCCCTTAGGTTTGCTGCTACTAGTTTACTGAACATTTCTTATTGGGCTTGGAGACTACTTGAGTTTTTTCAATTCTTCACTGATGTCAAAATCCTTGCCAGCTAATTTGACTAGGCAATTTTCGTGTCTCGTGGCTTACTTACTTTGGGATTAAGTGAAAGAGTTGTCATTCTTATTTCTGCCTTGATATCCACTTGTATTTGGACTCTTGTAAACCATATTCTCCTTGCTTTTTTAAGCTTGGGAAACAAATCTTCCTTCTCTTGATCTCTAGGGCTAACTCTCTTTAGATTTTAATTAAAAGTTCTATTGTGGTAGTATTTTAGGCTTCAAGGCTTGGCTGCTATTCTCTATCATAGACTTGTCCTCAGAATGAATAAAGCTCTTTTGAGCCCCTAAAAGGAAATTTAAAGAAGTGAAATTTTTGTATTGGTCATCTAATTCCTTCATCTAAACCACATCATGCTTGCTCACACTTCTACTTCTCTTTTCTTAATTCCAGCCACTGTATTCTTCTTATTAGGATGCATTTTTATAGGAAGGCTGTGAGTGAAATACTGGCAGGTCATTAACTTCTAATTTTTGTATCAGCTTTATCAAATCTAGACAAGTTCGCATGAGAGAGGTGATGAGCATTCCGTACTCCTCTTCTTGAATCATCATTCCAAGTCTGCTCTCTAACTTTTGTCTAAGGATTTCTTTGACCTCTGAATTCTTTAATAGCCTACTCTCTATGAGTATGTCGTCAAATATGATCTGCAAGTCACTCTTGTTAACATGGAATTATAGCAGTAATTAATGATTATAAATGAATTTTTCATCTTGAGGCCGTGCTCTTTTGTTATAGTCATTCTATCTGTGCTTTTCATTTTACTGTACATACTCAGAGAACTGCAAGGTTAATCTTTTTGAGCTCAAGTTGTAGATGATTATTTTGGTAAGCTATGTTTTCAAAGTACTGCTTCTGTGTCTGCATTTACTCTTGTGCGATATGCAACGTATCCTTCATCAAAAGCTGCTACTTCAGCAACTCACAGTCTTCTTGCTTTCTCTTGAGTTCTATCTCAAGACCTTGAAGCTTATCAAACTTTGAATTCATAGACAAAAATTAAGTGTGAGAGTGTATAAGTAGATATAGAGGCTTAGAGGTCATCTGCTAGTGTCTGCTAAGAGATGAGTAACTCTTCCTTCTCTTATTCAAGGGCCTCGATGATTTCAAATAGCTACTGATTTTGTTCGTGCACTTGCTTGATTTACTCCTATACAAGAGAATATTTGTTACAAGATTTATTCTTTATTTTAAAGTACCTACCTCTCTCGTCTTCAAGTCAATCTATTGCATCTTTATCGTTTCATAAGAAAGCCCCATGAACTTAAAAAATTAATTCAACTTAAAACTCATCAAGAGAGCTCACAACTTCTAAGGTTCTCTAAATTGGAAATTAAGCCCAAGTGATTTACTTTAGTGAGTGTATTAGAATCCGAGCCTTTGTTCGCTAGAGCTATCAACTCTCTAAGTTATTCCCTTCTTAGCTGCAGCTCATCTTGAATGCTGTTTACGAGTGACTCTTTGGATCTATACTCATAATCGTCTGGCTTGAACTTGACACTCGATCTCGCTTTATCCTCTGTCTCTGGAGATCTAAGATAGGAAGCTGATTCGTTCGTGTGGTAGTTCATAATTTGTTTAGTAGTCAAGTTTTCAAATTAAATAAAGTGATGAAATTAGCAGATCAATCCTTATTTATTCAAATTAGGTGGGGTCCTAACGAATAAATTGCTATCTCTCCCTTGAAACGCTTTAAGAAGAGAACAAGTTAAAAAGTATTGATTCTTTGACTATGATTGCTGGCATAGCTGTCTCTCTTGTCTTAACTAAGGTTGAGAGGGTCTGGTCTTCTGAGTGGACATCATTCTTGGTTTGGATTCTTGAGTCTTGAGAGGCTTGACTCACCATAAAAGCAACCGAGTCTTCTTACTTTTCTTCCTCTTGAATGAAAGACATGCTTGTTTCTGTAGCTAGAATTTTCTTACCCTAAAGACCAATTACTAATCTCGAAAAATGCTTACCAAGAGAATATCTTTGAAAGTGGTCTCGATCCTAGTGCATCTTATCCTAGCTCTGATTGATATCTACTCTATCACTTCTATTGAAATCAGAGGTTCTCTAGATAAACTATCATACAATATATTCTAAATTTATAGTTATTAACTTATAAATATTGTTTAGAATCATGATGGCTTGAGTGATAGACTGAGTTTCTCCTGCTGTCGATGTAATTTTGTTATCGTTAATCCATTAGAGTAAATCAAATTTAAACTTTAAAATAAAATTAAACATAAATTAATCTACAATTCAATTTAACTATACAGCCAGGTAATTAAGCAATCATCAATTAGGATGCAGATTTATTCTTTATTTATCAATTAAATTATTTGAGTGTCAGTTCCGATGATTGTGGGTGATTTCTGATTCCGAGTACTGGGGAGTGAAGAAATTTATTAGCTTCTGAGTATGCTGATAAGATTAATTTGCTATTAAATAGGAGTACCACCACCATGTGGAGAGGGACTTTTCCTCAGCCTAATAGGCCTCTATTACCTCACGCTCTGATCCCCATTGTTTAGACAATTAAGGCCTTTCTTTTTGCTTGAACAATCTATTTAAACGACATTTAAAAATAAGGTAGATCTTTGAGGTAGGTGACATACTTGTCGAAATAATTTTCATCATAATCGTAGCTCCCCAGCAAATGAGAATTCTATTCGCATTTTAAAGAGCTGAAGTTTAAAGTTGCTTGCTGCTGATGAACAGATTCTTAAGTGTTTTTTTAATTAAGGGGTGGCTTTATACCAACAGAATCACTACCTATTTTTAGTTCTCTTTTCTCTGGACTCTAAGAATTGCGATTAATGTGCATGTACTGCATTTCTTTTAAACTTAAAAAGAAAGCAAAAAAAAATGTCAATATACTTTCATAAGTTAGTTTACTTCTTTTTTAATAATATTTCATTTACTAAACAATTAATATAGCATTTCTTTTTGCTACTTAGGCCTAGGTTATTGATTCTCCTTTGACCACTGAGAGCAAGCTGTTGAGCTTCTTCAGTCTGAGTTGGAGATTAAGTTTCTTGTTTGCAAAATTGGTCTGAGCAGAATTGATCTGGCCTGGCTGGAAAGTTTAAGGCTACTACTACTATTTTGTATTCCTACTTATTAGATTGCTCACCCCTAGCTACTTTTCAAGAGTTTATTTAGTCCCACTGCAGGCCACCTCTGCTTCCGACTACTGCTCGCTGTACATAGAGCTTATACTCTGGTTCACTAAAGTTCTGAGAGTGGAAGGGAGAAAAAATTTAGTAAGGATTTATATTTTATGTAAGGGAGCTAGACTTTTAATTTTTGATTAAGCATGTGGTCGTAACGAGAGGGACTGGGAGTTTTGGTGTTATAGTAAGCCGCCTACTAAGGAGTTATAGCCTTGAGAGCTAAGTGTCCATTACCGGAAGTCGTCATTTTTGGATAAGTTATTAACTCTTGCTCTACACAATACAAGTAAATTTTAACTTTATTCTTTCAAGTTAATTCTTTATTCTCTATTCTTGTAATTATAATTAAGGAACTAATTCTTTAATTACTCTCTCAAGATAAACTAATTTATTTCACTCCCGAGAAGCAACTTCTTATAGGAAGCGTCGAAATAATTGCAAATAGAATAACTTAATCCAAGATTAAATATTCGCTGAGTCGCTTTGGGGGTTGGGAGAGAGTGTATTTTTGGTACACTAGCACCACCATAAATCTTCGAAAAGTCCTCCGACTCAATTCCAGACTTAACCCAAAAGCTTAAAATTAATCACCAGCCGCTCCAATCTCTTAAAATTTAATCGACCACTTTTTAATTAAAGGTGGCAGCCACCTCGACTTAGAATAATTAATTCAAGATTAATTCCTAAAACATTCTAAACACAAAGATGGAGTTGACTTTCACTTCCTTCCAGACTTCCTCTTATTTTTCCTATTCATTAACAAGTCTCGATTCGTTCTTCATTTAGATTTCTACAATCTACCTAATTCACGACATTCGTCTCCTATTAGCACCAAGGTAAAAAATTCAATAAGTAGATAGTGTGTGTGATATTTTACTACAGATAAAAAGCAGCAAAAGATTTGGGCTTGGAGAGAGTGTAGCTGGAAACATCTCAAGCACCACCAATAAAACTTCGAAGAAGAATCTTCTCCCGAGGACTCTAGATTCCAGACTTAAGCCAAAAGCACAAAATATCAAGGGTTTTTGAGATGAGAGATATATCAGTTTATAAGATTATGTATTATTTTTATTTACTCTAAGTTTATAATAATCATGATCACAATTTTAAATTCAGGATTTGTAATAAAGGAGAAGTTATAAAATTGCAGTGATTTAAAATAGTAGTAGTAATGAGCGAAGCTGATTTAAGAGAGAAAATAAGGCACTATGACCACAAAGAGAGGGACCTCCAAGAAAGGGAACGACTTTTCGAAATCAGGATATAGGAACAGCAAAATACCTTTCTTGCCGATAAGGCTAAAACAGAAAGCGAGTTAGAACAAAAGAGACTTGAGTATGAAGCTATAATCGAGAAAGCTGTAAGGAAAAAGTTATGAATGCTCTTGTGCTCTCATTTATTTTGCATAGTCCCATTATTATAAAACCTAATAATTAAGGGAATTAAGGGCCCCGGCATAAATAAGATAGGCCGTGACGTCAATGATATTGCTGTGACTCACTTATCTGACGCACACAAACCTACCAGCCGAATAGGGATATTAAACACGTGCCACCAACCTCACATTCTGAGGCCCCGGCTTCTACAGACCATCCAAAAAACCTAAAAGGAGAAAAAAAAATCCGGTAGCTTCGGACCGAGACAAGGGTTTGTGAGAGAGTTATGGCTATAGTTGTATTATTTTTATTGACCCGAAATTTTTCCATGATCTTATCCCATTAGCATTCAGGATTTTAAAAGAGGAGAAGTTAAAAATTGCGATTTGTATATTAAAAAGGGGTTTTAAGAGAGAAATGGGACAACCACGGGGCTCCAAGAAGGGGCTTTTCGCAGGATTTAAAAAACCCTTGCCTCATTTGAAAGCAGCTAGAACACCAAGAACTTGATTAACTAAACGAGAAAGCCCTTAAGGAAAAAGTTAGATGCTCTGTGCTCCTCATTTAAATTTTCTAATTCAATCATTATAAAAACCTAATATCCACTCTAGGTAATCAGAGAGAAGGAAGCTGAAAAGGCAATTAAAAAGACAAATGCACAGATTGAAGCTATGAAAGTGGAAAGGGATAATGATAATCAGAAAATGCAGACTGAGTTCCAAAATACACTAAGAGAGAAGGAGGAATAAATAAACCAAATGAGGGAATAAATAAATGGATTCTAATAACTGATTGAAAGCGATAAAGAAAGAGACTCTTAGAATAAGCAAGAGATTGAGAGACTATAATTACGAATGCAAGAGCAAGATCATAAATTATTGGAATTATCAACTTCTAACTCCAAATAAATAGAAAGCCTCAAAGATCAACTGGATTCCCTTATTGTACAAAACCAAGCGCTTTAAAAAGAAATAAGCGAGAATAATAAGAAGGTAGAACAAATATAAAAGCAAGAAAGAGAGGTAGAATGCTTAATCATTCCTTCAAATCTCCTCAGCTAAGTTAGAGACACAGATAATTAACAGCAGCAGTAGCAGCAATCCTTACCAAAAGTAGCCTTCACTGACTAGAAATACCAGATTCTGAAGAAAAAGTTAAAAAAGTAAAAAGAGTAAAACTAAATGAACGAGACCAAATTAAATGAACTTACTCTCAAGTTGGAGGAAGCGAATAAGCTTCTAGCCTTAAAGAATTCAGATTTTAATAAGAATGAAAATAAGGTGAGGGAGCTAGAAGTGTCTTTATCTAAAGCTAGCTCTAATCTGAAGAGTATCACTAATTAACTAAGCTTAGTGAACTCTGAAAAAGATTAGATGGACTCTACTCTCAAAGCTACATCAACTGAAAAGACTCAGATGCAGTAAGACTTAGAGAGTTTGATATCTTATAAGCAAGAAATAGAGCAAGAATGTGATTAGATGAAGTAAAAGCTAGATCAGAAACGAGCCAAAGTTTAGTATCTGCAGGAAACCTTAGATTTCAGAGAACAAGAACTAGAAAAGAAGGAGTTGGTGCTTAGAAAGATAAGCTAAAGTGCAGAGGATTCTCAAAGATAGTTGAAACAGGCAAGTTTAAAGCTTCGATAAATAGAGCAAACTAAACTTAAAGACTTGTAACGCAAGATTCAACAGCAGGAATAAACTATTGCAGATCTAGGATAGAAGCTTAGGCTGTATCAAGAACTTATACTTCTATTTTTAAGGGGAAGATGCAGGAGCGACTACAAGCAAAAGACACTCTAAGCTGCGTAATGAGCCTAAGTTCCTAACAAAGAAGGGAGTATTTGGAATTAAGGAGGCAGAAGAGGATTTGGAGAGTACAGCTACTAAGCTCAGAGATAAAATCCTTTCTTAAGTCAACAGCATAGATGATCTGCGTTCTGCATATGGCGAGCGAAATAAGTTGCTTCCAGATATAAATTAAGGAAAACAGATGAAGAGTCACGCATCAATCCATAGCTCAATTGAGAGAACTGCTTCAGTTAAGAGAGGTGCAGCCTCACATCAGCCGACTTATTAAGACTAGTATGATTAGCAAGTTGACTCTTTTGTTTCGAAGCTCAAAGATCCAACTTTTAAAAATAATTCTGTCGGTATGCAAGGAGTGTTCGGAGGATCATCTTCCGCTTATCTTTCTCTTGAACAATTCTAATGTAAGTTCTTTGTGAGAGAGCTAAATTTTTTAGAAAGCTAAAAACTAGAATCTTTGTTGGGAAGAGAAGGTATAAGCAGCAGAGATTCTAAAATCAGAAGACTAATCGATGGTATCGAGACTCAAGATAAAGTCTTATAGCTGGTTGTATTAACCTCAGATTAAAATTTATTTCTTCAAATCAATTTAAGGAAATTTTCTTTCAGACTTCAGTATATTCTCTTAGAATCTTTCTCTTATCTCTGGTCACAGACATTCTCTTGCTCTCCATTATTTTCCTATCTGACAAATCCTTCTGCAGCTCTTGTAAATTTCTTTCCGCTTCTACAGCCATGCTCTTAATCTCCTTTTTAAGAGACTTTGTCTTGCTAGTTTTGCTTTTCCACTATGCTCTATCTTCATTTAGAAGCTCTTCAGTATCCTTAAATGACTTAATCTGCTAGGGTTTTGTCTCTTGATTAAACTTTTCCAAATCATTCCTTTGCTCATTCTTAGTCTAATCTATCAAAGCTCTGACTTGCCTTAAATGCTCTTACAGCATATCAACATTTCCCGAAATGATAGTTTGCCGCTCTAAGTTAGAGTTCAGAGCTACCTCAAGCTATCTATTCTCCTAAGTTGTTTTAGCATTAAATTCCTAGGTATCCTTAAGCTTTAAGTTTAGCCTCCCTACTTCAAATGCTAGCTTAGTTTTCTATTTGAGAACCTAGTCATAGCCTTAGTAGTTAATATTCATCACCTCATCTAATTTTATGAGCATGCTGTCTCTTATACCTACGTCTTTCAGAGTTGCAAAAGATTTTGCGTCTTTATTTCTAGCTGAGGAGCAATAAATTCTGATCAAGGAAGACTAGTCATTATCAAATGTATTGCCCTCACCTCTGTGTTTAATAGGACTTACGAAAGTTTAGGTTCCTTGCAAATTCTTGAGGCCTCCTATTCTTATTTGATTACTTTAAGCATTCTCATTCCTCAAGTTGACTTGCTTGCTTTAGCTTGCAGTTTTTGAATTTGGGATTTCTTGCCTGTTTTACTGATGAAAACTTGCCATCTCGTAAGGTATGCTAGACATGTTCATGAACTCTTCATCTTGCAAGTTATCTAATTTATCCACGGGCATGTCATAATTTACCATCTGCTAATTCATTATAGTTTTCTTAGACACCTTCAAATCTTTATGCACTCTTGATAGATTGCTTTCAGATTGGGCTTAGAAATGTACACCCTATCTGATAGAAAAACTTTGGCCATCCATTCCTTCTTCATCAAATACTGGCATTTCATCATCAATATCACCTACCATACCTCTATCGTGTTAAAAGGCAGTTGTCCTAGGATTTTTACCTTGATGCAAAGGGGTTAAAGGGAAAATCTAATCTGTGGCAGTCTCTGAATTGCTAATATATAGCTAGATGATGTCCTTATTATTTTTGGTGTGCTAAGGATTTTGCCTTGCGTTTACCTTCCCTCGAAGCTTAGGACTGGATTTTGATGAGCTTTTATGCAAGATGTAATTTCTCTGCTCGCTCTAAGAGCTGGAGGATTTCATCAATTGTGGCTCTCTAAATTCAGAGTCTTTATTTTGAGACTTCGAATTTGATGAGGATATATACTCCATCTTTCCAGCTATTAAAGTACAAATAATTTTCTTTATGACTTCAATTTTCTTGGAGTTTGAGTTAGATAGATACTCAGAGATTTTAAGGAATCCTTGTCTCTCTGACTAACTATCTTGATAAAGATTGAAATTTTAGGGAATGGAAGCGAAATTCGTATCCTCTGGTAAAATTTCAGAACTCATTTAAGATGATTGTACCCTATTGTAAAGAATCTGATCTTCATTTTTGGCTTCTTTTAAATCGTAATAAGCTGATGAATGGTTATGATTCAGTTTTTTGTGAGAACTTCTCGCTTTTATTTGAGAGGACTGAGCTGTAGTATGAGTGCCCTATGTTAAACGATTATCCACTCTAGGAGTTTAAGTCCTCTAAGTTTTTCCACGAGATTAAGATCTACCTTAGCTCATTTCTATTTTCTAGGTAGAAATTCAAATATAGAAAACATTTTTGAACCTTGATTCTTTGCAGTATTTCTACTCTATACCTTAGTGTTCGAGATAAATTTTGAGCTCACTGCATTCCTTGATGATGAAGGCGTTTAATAGAGAGTATTAAGTAGCTATCGAGGAGACATCTAATTTGGCCTATCTTGATTTGGAGTTTGATTGAGACCTAAAGTTGCAGACTTTCTTCTCTGAGTGTGAAGCATTTTATTTCTATTAAATTTGATTTATCGAGCTTTTCAATTTACTCGTCTTTACTTTTTAAAAAAGTTATCTACCTCTCATTCCTACAATCGAATATTCAACTGCTCTTATCTGTGCGTATAAAAGGAGTGTGTGCTAGTGAAGAATATAATAATAATAAAGTTTAGTTTAAGTAAGAAGAACAGAAGCGATGGCACCAATGGGAAACAAAGGAAAAGGAAAGGGAGGCAAGGGCTACGGCAAAGTCGGAGCCAAGCGCCACAGCAAGAAGCAGATCAGGGAAACCATTCTCGGAATCACAAAGCCTGCAATCAGAAGACTCGCCAGAAGAGGAGGAGTGAAGAGAATCTCAGCCCTCATCTACGAAGAGTCCAGGAACGTGCTCAAGGCATTCCTAGAAACTGTGGTAAAGGACTCAGTCACCTACTGCGAGCACGCAAAGAGAAAGACAGTCACTGCTCTTGATGTCGTCTACGCTCTTAAGAGACAAGGAAGAACCCTCTACGGATTCGGCGGCTGATCAGCTTATAAACCTAATGTTAATTTATAAATTTAAAACAAAATAATCTTCTCATTTTATTCACTTCTTTTTTATGATTTTCGCTTTATATAAGCAGGCTGATAGAATAAGCGAACTTAAAATCTTTTTAAAAATCTTTTAGACTATTATCAAACTAAAATAAGAATTTACTGACTAAAACAGAAGCTTTTTAATTCTCGAATTTAAGTAAAAGAATTAAAAATAATCATATAAAAGTAGGAGATTGAAATTTACTTTGATAAACAAAATATCATATAAGAAGATATGCTATAGAAATAGTATGTGCATAAAAAAGAAGTGAATAAAATGAGAAGATTATTTTGTTTTAAATTTATAAATTAACATTAGGTTTATAAGCTGATCAGCCGCCGAATCCGTAGAGGGTTCTTCCTTGTCTCTTAAGAGCGTAGACGACATCAAGAGCAGTGACTGTCTTTCTCTTTGCGTGCTCGCAGTAGGTGACTGAGTCCTTTACCACAGTTTCTAGGAATGCCTTGAGCACGTTCCTGGACTCTTCGTAGATGAGGGCTGAGATTCTCTTCACTCCTCCTCTTCTGGCGAGTCTTCTGATTGCAGGCTTCGTGATTCCGAGAATGGTTTCCCTGATCTGCTTCTTGCTGTGGCGCTTGGCTCCGACTTTGCCGTAGCCCTTGCCTCCCTTTCCTTTTCCTTTGTTTCCCATTGGTGCCATCGCTTCTGTTCTTCTTACTTAAACTAAACTTTATTATTATTATATTCTTCACTAGCACACACTCCTTTTATACGCACAGATAAGAGCAGTTGAATATTCAAATGAAGGTAGAGTAGAGATGCATTTCTAAGCCATGTTAATAATTTCTTTTAGAGGAGTGGTCGTTGAGGATATAGACTGCAGTCATTATATGAAAGATTTCGATGCCAAGCCAGTCCCCATCAGAAATCCAAAGGCAAAAGCCCTGCTTGCTCATATTGAGAACAACCACTCAACTCTAGCTTTCTGCAGAAGATGGATTGAGGATGCAGGTTTTGAAAAGCATCTCATCCCTCTCAAGTAACTTGTTGATTCAGGAATAATTAATGCCTATCCACCTTTGTCAGATATCCCAGGCTGCTATGTGGCATAGTGGGAGCATACCATCCTCCTCAGACCTACTTGCAAGGAAATTCTAACTAGAGGTGATGACTATTGATCTTAGTGTTTAGTTTCATTCATTAACTTATTGCTTAATTAGTTTAGGAAAGATATATGTATAACAACTATTTATACTTTATTTAATCCTATATCAAACTAAACAGTCTTCTATAAATTGGATACAAGCCAAATGTGTATTTATCTAATCACACAAGCACACGATTCATAAATCCTTTTATCTTGTTCAGCTAGAACTTGTTTTTAAGCTGCAAGCCTTTCATTTCCACTCTTTCTAGTCGCTTATTTGCCTAAAGCAGTGACAGCAAGCCGTCTAAGCACTTCTCAGTTAAGATGTTGTTGTTAAGGTCTAGTACTACAACCGAGTCACAATTTTTAATCTCATCAAAGAGCTCTAGAGCACCATCGTCCTTTATACTGCAATTTGCCAATCGAATTTCCTCTAAGCCTTCACAAAGTGAAAGTACAGCAGCCACACACTTAGCTCCATAATTACCGATGTGAGTCTCCGAAATATCAATCACTTTCTCATTATTCTCCATCACATCCTTCAAATAGTTTTCTATCTCATTTATCAAATCTTCATCTAGGTCTTCCTTAATATCTGTAGCCGATTAACTTGCAGTGGAAATAGTCTGACTTGCATGAGTAAGGCTATCATCGCTTGTAGGTAAGTTTATCATCTGCATGTTTTGAGGTTGTGCAGCCATATTTGGTAAGTTGGTAGAAGATAGTTGACTGAGAGGATTATTGACAGTATGCACTACAGTCGATTGCTTCTTCAAGGGCTCATGTTGAAGAGCCTTTCCTTTGTTAGGCAGTTTCACTGGCGAAATATTGTCAATAGTTGGGAAGTTCATATCTGACAGCAAGTCATTCTCATCATCGAAAACTTCATTCTTCTTGCTGTTATTCGTTTGTACTTTAAGGCCTGCGCTTGACTAAGGCGCTTTATTCGGAATGTTAGAGGTTAACTTGATGTTTTGCTTATCATCCAATTCCTCGTCTATAGAGCTTGATATGCCAGTGAGTGGATCGCATTTGCAAACCTCGTTAATTATCTTGATGGCGTTTGGATCAAATGCAACATTCAGCTGTTAAATCATTTGCTCAATCTTAGGCACAGACACGTCTTTCTGTCCCTCAAGCTATATCAAAATCTTCTCTCCCTGTCCAATAATGTCTGGATCTGAAGTGTAAATCTTTTGAAGCTTGTTTTCAAGCATGTCAAACGCTATGTAGTTAGGATTTTGAGACTGTATCATGAAGTTATCGAGCTATATCTTAGCGTTTCTTAGCCATTTCTCGGCATCCTCAAATAGTCTGTGTGGAACATCCTTGATAACTTGGAAGTTATTCTCGATGTGCTGTAAATTTCTCTTTAAGACCTGTTCTGTCTGTTACTCCTGGATCTTCAAAGAAGCTTTGAGCTCTTTGAATTTAGTTGAAACTAAGTTTTTGAGTTCTAGACTCTTGCCTCTAAATTGTTGAAGTAATTACTCTACTTGATGCTGGTCAACCTTCGCTAATTGGTTTACCTCCACCATTTGATACATCTCCATGAGGCATTCAGTACGCACCTCGATTTCACTCAAAACATCACTTTCCATGCGAATATCGTGATTTTTGTGGTTACCGAACAGAGCACAGTTTGAACAAATCCTCTCCCTATCGTCGATGCAAATGATCTCTAACTTCCTTTGATGCAGCCGACATAGCTCCTCCTCTTAGGCATGAGGAGTGTGATGAGAAAGCTATTAGCTTTGTTGAGCTTATTACTAATTAAGATAATGATATCTTTAAAAGACTCTGCAAATGTTTGCAATAGTACTTGCTAGCATTAGATTCTCTTATATTCATTTAGCTCTGCATTTAGTTTGCAAGTTGCTGAGCTTAGAGCTGATTAGCAGCTTCTAATTGCTGCATCATCATTTACTGTTGCTACTGCTACTAGAGTTATTGTTGCTGCTGCATCTATTATTGCTACTATTGCATCTAGCCCATCTGCTGTTGCTTTGCCTTGAGTAAGGTCTTCTCTGCCAATCTGAGAAGGGCAAAGTTCTTTGGATACTCCTCTGCTGAACCTTTTCTTGCGCAGTTGGTACTATAGAAAAGATGAATCAAGTTCTAGAAATGCTTCCTTCTTTTGAAACATGATGAGGATTTGAATACCATCTCTAGATGAAATAGGATTTTTTGTTCTTCACTTACTTATCCTCTGGGCAGTAGAAATCGCCCTAGGTTTCTTAGAGTAACTAGTCGAGACAGTATGTGCAGTAGGTGTGACCGCACTCAGGAAGCAGCCTGGGAATAAGTTCCCCCTAGTTGGAGTATTAGCGCTGGCAAAGGCCACACGTAAGCTCTTCAAACTGCATAATTATTAATATTTCTCAAATTAATTTATAATCCCTTAAACAGTCCACAATGATAATAATTTATCAACTACTGCTGCTTTCTTGATAGATTTAAATCCTTCTTAGTGTAAATTTGGTTTGATTGTAATTTAAGTGCTAATAATTATAAGTTAAAATATTAAAGCAATAATGGACCCAAACAGTGAATCGAGAGTGGTCAAGACCATCAACTATCCCAAGCTCGCCTACCTCGAGTGCTTGACTCTGTTCTTCGGCGCTAACTTCCTCTACCACCAAAACGTCTACAGACAAAACTGGAACCGCCCTCAGTTCGCACTCTTCCTCCTCGTCAACCTCTTCACCAGCTATCAAATCACTGAGGCTACTAACATTCATCAATCCTCAATTTATTATGAGGAATATGCTATTTTGGTATTTGATGATTGAGGTGGCTCGCTACTACGCTGCCCTCTACAATAATACTCTTGAGTTCAACCACAGAGCGCAAATCACTCAAAAGCTCAGACAGAGACTCTTCAATCAGTGAGCTGCAGAAGAGGCTGGGAGTATATAAATAAACCTCAAAATTGACTTATTCCTTATTTTTTTCTAAATCAAGCTAGATAGTTTCTAAGCTGCGCTGTGAGCAGTGGAATAAAAGCTAGAGTGAAGTGCACTTGAATAATATTATTTTCTTTTCATGTTATCTCTACGATGAGTTCCTTTGCTCACTGCATTTATTTAATATTTTCAATCAGAAGAAAGAAATCAGAGCACTCGAGAGATAAGCAGTATTTAAGCGAGTGCATTGGATTATATTAATTATAATTCTGAGTAGAAGCAATAGTAATAATGGAGGGACAGCAAAAGAGAGGTGGCGATCAACCTTACAAATCCAATCATCTTAAGTTTAAAATTAATTTTCTTCTTTAATCATGGATCTGGCGGCACAAGCTAATAGAGAAAGCAGATGGCCTAAGGCGGCTAAGATGGTGGGCCTAGGCAACTTAGGGAAGTAAAGCCTTAAGTAGTGTCAATAGTTGAAAAGCTGATGGAGAGACAAGCAGTATTTTTATTTTTAGCAATTGAACACTACGAGAAGAATGTAGCAAATCAGCTTGTGGAGTTCATGCAACAACATACACACAATTGTTGTCTATTCTTTTATGTATTCATGCACTACTATGTGACAGAGTTGCTGCAGGAGGCTAAAATCTACAAAGAGTACGCTAATAAGAAGCAAATCGATGTTAACGACATCAAACTGGCCATTCAGTCCAAGAGCTACAACTCTTTCACAAGACCTCTGCCAATGAGTATTCAGAAGCAGATTGCTAACAACAAAAATCACATACAGATCAACAAGAGCGAGGATTAGAGCCATGCGCATCAGTCAGCTGCCATATAGATGAATACTGCAATGATGGGTGGCTAGAACGCTCTACTTCTAGGATCAGGAGCTGGCTAGTACTCTAAAATTCCTAACCAGACTATCCAATAGCAAATGCAGCAACGCTTACCCCCACCAGAGCACCTGAATATGAATCCAAATGTGCAAGTCTATTCTGAGGAGATTCATAAGAAGCTAGAGAGTCAAGACATTGCCATGCTTAGAAGAAGGTAATTGGAAAAGGAGTAGATCCAAGCTTAAATCCTTAGAAATTAACAGCTGCAAGCTATGCAGTAATAGCAATAGAGAGTCGTTGATCCATCATATGGTCTTGATGTTAAGAAGTTTTCAGACAAGCAAAGAGGAGATGTTCCTTAAGCATTTCTCAACAATTAACTTGACCCGAGCTATTAAATGACCAATGGATCAGGAAATAGAGCTTAATAAATGGAGGGAGGAGTATCTTTTGAGCTTTCATCTTTCCAGAATCAAGGAGATAAGTTCAATCAGCCGAGTAACTAATTCTAGAGAGATGATTTTGAAAGTATTGGCAAAAAGCCTCAACAACAGTAGTAGAGTTTTGCATCAGAGTCTGGGAATTATTAATAGTTCTATGGAAATAATCAGTTCAACTAAATGGGTCAACCTGCTACTACTATGCTCAGTGGCAATTAAGGCTAGTACTTTTATGGAGATAGAGCACCTTACTAATAGGATCCCTTCTCAAATAACTAAATGCAGTACAATAAAGGGTAATAGCCTTTCAATGAAGATATATTTTATCTTAAAGTTCCATAAAGCAGTGGCTTGCCATACTAGATGCCCATGCAAAATAAGGGTGTCTTTGATGATGTGAATTTTGAGGATGAAGAGGATTCAAACCTTAAAAATGAGAGCGACAGAGATGCTGACTAAGATCTTTTCAAGGACTGAACTAATTTTTTGTTATGCAGATTAATTCATAAATTTTTTCTTCATCCTTCTTCTGAATATTTCTTTACTTATTTAGAAATGCATACTTTCCAGTCGAGCCGAAGGTTTCAATGGCGTACTGTTCTCCTTCTTCCATCCTAGTTTCTGGGCCTCCCTTAACAATTGGAACACTCTTGCCAGCGTGGATGTGGAAAGGAGCTATGGAGTGACCACAAAGATTTCTCACTGGCTTCACAGGGTAGACCTTGCCTCCGATCTCAACTTCATAGCTCTCCATAGTTTCTTATATAGCTTCTCCAATCTCGTTGAGTCTAGCATCGATACCTGCTTCTCTGATTCCAGTATTTGTCGCATCCTTCACTGCAAGTAGAAGATTATCGTAGACAGGGTTAAATGCAACAGTGAAGGCACAATCAACCAATAGACCTCTCACATGAGTTCCAAAGTCTATCTTCATGACATCATCTTAATATAAGTATTACTCTATAAGAAATAAATCCATCTTTCTCTAGAACTCTATCATCGCCAGGATTAGGAGTATAATGAGCAGCGCAGTGATTAATTGAGCAACCTGTTGGGAAGGCAATTCCAGCCTCTAATTTATTTGCTTCGATGAGTCTTCTATTGGTGTCCTCAATAGCTTTGCAAATATCCACCAGCTTCATTCCTGGCTTGATAATTTACTGCGCATACTTTCTGACTTGTCTGTGACACTCAGCTGCCTTTCTCAGAGCTTCATAATCTGACTAGAAAAGTCTCTCTTTCTCTCTGCACTCAGCTGAAGTAATTCTCGATCTGTTGTAATCTCCACCCTTAGTATGCTCTTGGATCTCATTCACTGGATATCTTCCATCTGGGAATTGCTGAACAATGGGGATAGTAGGAGGGGAGGTTTGCTTCCATGGGCCAGGCAACCAGTTTCCCATAGTTCTGAGGAGAGAGTTATCTTATTCGCGAGCCTCATAAATAATCTCAGTCTTGCCAGTCTTCTTCTTTTTGTCTAAAGTTAAGGAGTCAAAAAGAGTGAGAGCTTAGAATTGCATGATAAAGACCTTGGCTATACTTACTCTTCTTCTTTTTCTTTTTCTTGGCAGGGTCTGCAGCTGCACCCTCAGTGCCTTCATCCCCAGAGTCACCCTCTTCATCATCCTCTGCTTTTTTGTCTTCCGACTTTGTAGGTTAAGCCGCTGCTGCTGGCTGCTTTTGCTCTTCACCCTGATTCTCAGTCTCGCCTGCTTGATTTGCAGCACCCTTGTTCTTCTTCTTTTTCTTTTTCTTCTTTTTCTCCTAATACGAATTTAACTTCTTGTTTATAACCAATCAATCTTTGTTAGACTACTTACCTCATTAGCAGCATTGTCAACTTAGTTATCGTCTAATTGCTAGTTCTCTAGCTTGGTTTTAAGATCCTCAACAGCAGATTCCATTCTATCAAATAATACCTTAAATTATTATTCTTTGCAATAAGCAAATCGCAATACACCATTCAAACTAGTTGAGCGTTCTAGAAGTTATAATTCAATTTAAAATGAGAACAAGAGCTCAAAAGTCACAAATTAATACGCTTGCATCTGCAACATAGATAAGTTAGATCTTGCCATAAGCATAAGTAGCAGCTGCTTAACCTAAAGCACAGGCAGGCAAGAAGAGAAAAGCAGATCAGATTTCAGCAGCAGCTGCTATAGTTCCTCCTCCTAATGCTTAAGTGCTTGGCTAAAGCCACTCAGCTCCACTTCCAAAAAGATAGAAGGCTAATCCTGCTCAAGCAATTTAGGCCAGTAGCTCAGCTTCTGGTCAGAACTTAATCCTCCCTGCTAAAAGAATATTAAATACCACTCTTGTTTTCAATATTTTGCTGCAAGCTCACAGACTTAGGTCCCCTAAGCACAAAATCTTTTTGCCTAGTTGCATCTGCAGTAGCAATTAGGATAGCCAGGACTTTAGAAAACACAGCCTAGAACATCTGCTCCTTCAAAGAAGAACGCGAAACAGCAAGAAGAGGAAAAGAAGAAGAGCAAAGAAGAGGAGAAAAAGTAAAAGGATGGTGCAGATCCAGCTGCTGCTGGTCAAGTTTAGTAAAAGAGTGTATCTAAGCACTTTCAACCTAAGGTTTTCACTGATCACTCAGTAAACAACTGTGCAACAGTTACCAAGTATATCGAGGTTACCATCTTAGAGCTTCTAAACAAGGTTAAAGATGATCTTATTTAATTATAGTAAAGTAATAAAAGTTAAAGAAGAGGAGACTCAAAACCATAGGAAAAAGGGAGAAGATGAAAATTGCCCGATCTGCATGTGTGAATTGTATGATGACCTTGAGAAGAAGACTGAAAAAGAAATCTAAGAGATGCATGATAGGCAAATGAGAGGAGAGGAACCTATCACTGTGGTGCTGATGAGTAAATGTACTGATCATTGCTTCCACAAAGAATGCTTGGAAGCTTAGATAGGATAATAAGATAACATTAGATGTGCTGTTTGTTCTCAGATCTATGGAGTGTTGATGGGACAAATGCCTGGAGGGCTAATGGAGTGGCGCTTAGTCAAAGATAAGAATAGATTCTGCGATGGGTATAAAGGACATGGGATATGGGAGATAAGATACGATTTCCCAGATGGAAAACTTCCCAACGGCACTAAATATCGAGGTACAAGGAGGCATGCTTATATCCCTGATGTTCCAGAAGGAAGAGAAGTACTTGCCTTGCTAGTGAAATCATTTGAGAGGAGGATGTCATTTATAGTTGGAACTTCTGTGACTACTGGCCAGAAAGATGTTGTAATTTGGAGCATCCATCATAAAACTAATACCCATGGAGGTACTAGTAGTTTCGGTTATCCTGACCCTACTTATTTCAATAGAATAAAGCTAGAACTAGCAGATAGAGGAGTAACGCTAAATTATTATTTTTCTAGATGGGCCTCATGAGGTGGAGCAAATTACGAAATCTCACAAAGGAATGAGGAACCTACCTTGAAAAGAAATGCTCTATTATTAATTTAGAAATTACTGATATTCTTGTCTACCTTAGCATATTTCTAACATCCTTTTAAGGCTTGAACTTCAGAAAGCCTCAAAGTCATCTTCCTCAAAGTTGAACTTGATAGCTACTGGATCGATCCCTAATTTCTTAACAATATTGCTCATAGTGTTCCTATCACCTGTTTCCTATACCACTGGCTACCTGCATAGTATCTCATTGAGGAGATCTTAGCATCTCTCTCCATAGTACTTCTTATTGGATCTTACTAACTCACTCTTTTCCAAGACCTTTCTCTAGCACTCTTCTGCCATTGCCTCACCCTCGCTTTTCTATTTCTCTAGAAGATCTCTTATATCCATCTATCGCATAAATTTAGAATAAAATTCAAGTAAAGAAAAGATATCTTACCAATGAAAGCTTCATTAGTTCTTGCATTCTGACCTTTTCCTTGGTCAGTCCTATACCTCCTCCCCCTTAACCAAAAGCCTAGTTCAACTTAAATCTCTTTTGACCTCTCATAATGCTTGATGTAGCCTATATTGAAGCAGCTAATTTATTGCCTCCTCCGCTGGATTGAGCTGAAATCCCTGATCCTACTGTGCTAGCTCCTCCAGAAATGAAGTTAAACGAGCGCTTTTTTGTCTGCTAAGGCAAACCTTTGGTGTTTTGGAATTTGACTGGAGATGAGTTTGACTCATCAGTGGTTGAACAATAGATATTATTGCAGAGAGAGGTCGAAGGATCGCTTGTGGCAAAAGGATCGAGCTAATTTGAAGTCTGTAACTGGGTATCTTATTGTTGTTACTGCATCTTATTTATCATTTTAAGTTTGCACTCGCAGTTTGCAAAACCATTCAGAGCGAAAAACTTCTCTGCTTCTTACTTTTCAGTGAAGATCAAACCTAAAGTGAAAAGGTTGATGATTATTGATATATCCTACACTACTATGGGTCAAAGACAATAGTTTCTCCGTCCTAAATGCTGATAGACTAAATAGTTGCTATGTCGTTGTATTCGTCCATTCCTCAAAGAATCAAGTTAAATTTAAATGCTCAGATTTTGTAAGAAGATATTTTACTTTACTCTTAATTGTGATTATATTTTCGATGCTAAATTCTCTAGACCAATATATCTCTCTGAAAAGCCGGAGTTAAAAATAATTGAAATGTAATTGGCAAGCAGATTTATAAAAGAGGGGCGTAGGTTAACTCATTATCATAATTTATTGCTTACTAGCAATTTTAAAGCCCCCCTTACACTCAACTCTTAACTAAATTTCTCCCCTTAAAGGAAAATTTGCCCATCTTTTTTCTCACCTAATACGTACAAAAGTTACTTCACTATGGAATCAACCCAAAAGCAGATTTCCACTGAGGACAAACAGTAGAGTCGCAAGAGATTCGATCACCTAAGAGCAATTGAAAGAGAAATTAATGCAGTGCATCTCTAATAGAAGTTGGGAGAGGGACATCCTCTTGAGGGCTACTAGAACCTTTCAACCGAAGATAAAAACAAAGGAAAATTCTTCACTACTTTCCCCTACCCATACATGAATGGTCAACTCCATCTAGGTAAGTCAATCTTGCATTCATTCACTTAGCTTTAATTATGGCTCATATTAAATTTCTTACTGTATGAACTGCAAATACAAGAGCTTAGGAAGAATATCTTTTGCTTTAGCGGCAATTCAATCTAATGTTCACGCAATCATCTTGCTCCTATTAGATAAACCTTTCAACATCAATTTAAAAAGGATGAGGATATAGGTAAAGTTTTATTTAATATATAATTAATATTAGGTCATGCTTTCTCACTTTCAAAGTGTGAATTCTCAGCAAGATATCACAAGCAGACTGGTAAAAATGTGCTCTTCCCATTCGCCTTCCATTGCACAGGCATGCCAATTGAAGCCGCAGCTTTCAGACTTAGAAAAGAGATGGCAAGTGGAAAGACTAGAAACCCTCCCTTCGTCAAGGATCCCAGCAACCCTAAGTAAGAGCCTCCCAGGCCCACCCAATACGAAATTTTGATGGCATTGGACGTTCCTGAGGAAGAGATTCCTAGATTCGCTGATCCAGTTCACTGGCTTGAATACTTCCCACCTCAAGGAATGCAAGACTTGAAAGACTTCTGCACTTACACTGACTGGAGACGTTCCTTCATCACCACTGATAAGAACCCCTTCTATGACTCTTTCATCAGATGGCAGTTCAACACCCTTAAAAAGCAAGACAAGGTTAGATTTGGAAACAGACCTACTGTTTTCTCAGAGATAGATAACCAGCCATGCGCAGATCACGATAGATCAACTGGCGAGGGTGTTGGCCCTCAAGAGTATACTCTTATCAAGATCAAGTGCCTTGAGCTCCCAGCAAGCATGCAAGAACAATTCGCAGGAAAGAATGTCTTCTTGGTGGCAGCAACTTTGAGACCAGAGACCATGTACGGCCAAACTAACTGCTATGTCCTACCTGAGGGTGAATATGGTGTTTTCGAAATGCAGAATGATGAATACTATGTATGCTCTCAAAGATCTGCAAGAAATATGGCTTTCTAAAACTTGACAAAAGAGTCCCGCAAGTATCCTTGTCTTCACAAGGTTATGGGAACTGAATTGATCGGCATTAAACTAAAGGCTCCCTTGGCTTCTTACGACTATGTTTACGCTCTTCCCATGCTCACAATCTCAATGAAAAAGGCAACTGGAATAGTAACCTCTGTCCCCTCTGACTCTCCAGATGACTATGCTGCCCTCAGAGATCTCAAGAACAAGAAAGCTCTTAGAGAGAAGTATAACATCACTGATGAGATGGTTCTCCCATTCGAGCCTGTGCCAATTATTGAAATTCCAGACCTTGGAAACTTGGCTGCACCTAGATTGGTCGAAGAAATGAAAATTCAATCCCAAAATGACAAGGTTAAGCTTGCTGAAGCCAAGGACAAAGTTTACTTGAAGGGATTCAATGAAGGAGTTATGCTAGTTGGAATTGGCCAGAATATGAAGGTAAAGGATGCTAAGCCAGTTGTTAAGAAGCAATTGATTGATGATGGCTTGGCTTCTCTATACTTCGAGCCTGAGAATGAAGTCACCTCTAGATCAGGAGATGATTGCATTGTTGCTCTCTGCGATCAGTGGTTCTTGACCTATGGAGAAGAGAACTGGAGAGAATTCGTGAAGGAGCACGTCAAGTCCTCAAATTTCAATGCTTACAACCCTAAGACCCAACAAGAGTTTGAAGAGACCCTTGACTGGCTCAAAGAATGGGCTTGCTCAAGAACAAAGGGTCTTGGTAATTCTTGGCTTAAAAATTTAAATTTTAAGGAAGTTGCTTGTGATTTACCAAGCTCCCTTGGGACACACAATTCTTGATTGAGTCCTTGTCCGACTCTACCATCTACATGGCTTACTACACAGTGGCTCACTTGCTTCAAGGAGGAGTCCTCGATGGTTCTCAACCTGGTCCCCTAGGAATCAAGGTTGAAGACTTGACTGATGAAGCTTGGGACTATATCTTCAAGAAGGGAGCTTATCCTGCTGGAAATGGCATTCCCGAGGAAGCACTTGCTCAACTTAGAAATGAATTTGAGTACTGGTACCCTCTTGACTTGAGATCCTCCGGAAAGGATTTGATCAGAAACCATTTGACAATTAGCATATAGATTTCAATTTTGTGAGAGAGTATTCCCTATTTTTGAATGTCTCTTTACAACCATGCTGCTATCTGGGAAAACCACGAGAAGATGCCCCGCAGCTTCTTCTGTAATGGATGGATCTTGGTCAATGGAAAGAAGATGTCCAAGTCCGAGGGTAACTTCCGCACAGTTCGTCAGTGCATCGAAATGTACGGAGTTGATGCAACCCGTATTGCCCTTGCTGATGCAGGTGACTCCTTGGAAGATGCTAACTTCGATGAGCAAGTAGCTAACTCTGCCATCCTCAGACTCTTCGTCCTCGAGAAATGGATCAGCGAGGAAATTAAGAAGAACATTCCAGCAGAGGGATTGGACTTCAGCAAGCAAGGCGAGTACGACTTGTGGGATCAAATCCTCGAGAATGAACTCAACTACGCTATCGAACAGACCACTGAGAGCTTCAATCCTTAATGATAGTATATTTAAAGCAAAAAAGACTAATCTGTAATTGAATGGCATGAGATTCAAGCAGGCCCTTAAGCACGGATTCTTCGAGCTCTCCAACTTGAAGGAAGATTACTTGATTGCTAAGCAAGGAAACGTTAACCCATTCTTGTTGATAAAGTACATCGAGACTCAACTCATTCTCCTCAACCCTATTACTCCCTAATGATAGTTATTTCAATTGTTATCCCAACTTCTCTGAGTTCTGTTACAAGACTCACTTGCTCCCCGTTTATCAACGCTCTCAAAACCTCGCCAAGGTACCCGCTGCTACCTTGATTGACCAGGGCTGGCCAGTTGCTTCCAAGCCTTTCGAATCTGGAAAGATCCGCAGAGTCTTCGATTACATGCGCTCTGTCAAGTCAAATGTGAGAATGGCAATGGAAAAGGCAAAGCACGGAGGAAAGAAGGGAGCTAAGGCTGCCTCAAAGGGAGCTAAGCCAGCCACTGAGGAGAAGCCCTCTGGACCTGAGAACTGTGCTCTCTTTGTTGCTCTCGAATACCCAGAGTGGTAAAAGACTGTCCTCGAGACTCTCTCCTCCTTCGAATTCGTCGACAACAAGATTCAAGGAGCTTACATTAACTCCATTAAGGAGAAGATTCAAGGACCTAAGCAAGGCCTTGCTCTCAAGTTTGCAGCTCACATTGCCAAGGAGGCTGAAGTAGTAGGAAAAGAAACTGCCCTTGAGATTTCAACTCCCTTCAACGAGGTGGAGGTGATCGACAGCAACAGATTGTTCTTGTTCGAGAACATGCCAGGAGTCAAGAACATCAATGTTTACCCAGTAAGCGACCCAGTCGAGATTGCTAACTCCTAACAACCCAGAGAAAGCGCCCTTCCAGGAGCCAAGCTGCATGTTCTTCTGAAAGTTAAAACTAACCTAGCAACTTAATGATGATTATTTTAATTGAGATTTAATTTGTAAAATATTTTAGCATTTATTGTAGTGTGTAGTGGAGTGAGGAACGTTGCTGCTGTTGTGTTAATTTATTTTATTTGAATAAATTTCTGAAAATCTTGGTGTTGTTGTCTTTGAATCCTTCTTCAACTGACATTCAATGATGATATCAGTCAGTTCATTCAGTTTAATGTCTTTTTAAAGCACGATTCCTCCGTATTTCTCAAATGCGCCTGTGAAGACAAGAGATGTGATGGCCATCAGCTTAATCAAGATGTTAATTGAAGGTCCGCTGGTGTCCTTTAGAACAAAATATATGCACACTATGAAAAAATATTAGAGGGTCGCCAACTGTATCTCCGATAACTGCTGCCTTATGAGCCTCAGTTCTCTTGGCGTGAACCTCACCGTCTACAATGAGTTTTCCAGCTTCAATGTATTTCTTAGCGTTGTCCCAAGCTCCTCCTGAGTTAGAGAAGGAAATAGCAATCTATACTCCAGAGACGATTGCTCCAGCCAAAAGTCCGCATACACCTCTAGGTCCAAACAAGAAGCCCATAGCCAAAGGAGAAAGGATAACTAAGAGACCTGGTCCAGCCATTGCTCTCAAAGATGAGCGAGTAGAGATCTGGATGCATCTTTCATAGTCTGGTTTGTCGATGCCCTCCATGATTTTTCTCTCTCTGAATTAACGGACTATCTCAAGAATCATCTCTTGAGCAGCGTCTCCAACAGCACTCATTGTCATGGCTGAGAATGAATAAGGAAGCATGGCGCCAAGGATGAGGCCTGAGAATTCCAAAGGTCGCAGGATATTCACTTGGGTCATGTTAGAGCGAGTCACGAAGGCACCAAATAGTGCCAGAGCAACAAGACAGGCTGATCCAATAGCAAATCCTTTTCCAATTGCAGCAGTGGTATTTCCAGCAGCATCGAGAATATCAGTAAGCTTTCTTGCCTCCTCAAGATCACTCATCTCAGCAATTCCTCCAGCGTTATCAGAAATAGGACCGTAGCCATCGATGGTCAAGGCGATAGCTAAAGTGGAAAGCATTCCTAGAATTTAATAAGAAATATATACTTATCGCTATATAGAGCAGCGAGAGAGATACCATACATGTTTGCAAGTGAAAAGGAAACAAAAATGGTAACTGCGATAGCAATTACTGGAATCACTGTAGAGTGGAAACCTAGAGCTAGACCTCCAATAATATTAGGAGCTGCTCCAGTCATACAAGATTGAGAGAGCTTCTGCACTGGAGAGTAAGCATTTGAGGTGTAGTACTCTGTGAAATAGCCAATAACTAAGCCGCTCCACAGACCCACAGCAACGCATACAAATGCGGAGAAGTTAGTCACATGACCTCCTTCAACAGCTGTGAAATAGAAGTTGGCTGGTAAGTAGCCAACTGACAAGTAATAAAGGACAGGTGTCATGAATTAATAGCTTACAACATATATTTCCTTATATGAAGATAGTAGAGAAGATGAGTTGATATTTGAGAGTTCTCTCAACCTTGTATCCTTCATCAATGGTCTATAAGAATTTATTATTCAATAGGATTTAGCTTACCATTAAATGAGAGGAAATGAAGGAAGTAAAAAGGCACACTATGATTCCACTGGCGCTGATCAATAGAGGATAGTAGAGTGCACCACTATTCACTAGCTGATCTGAAGTTGAAGAGATAACTAAGCAAGCACAAGTTGCCTCAGCGAACGAGCCAAATAGATCTGATCCCATACCTGCAATGTCTCCTACTTAAAATCCTTGATATATTTAAATGCTATTGTTAATACATTATCACCGACGTTGTCAGCAATGACTCCTGGATTTAGAGGGCTGTCCTCATTAAGATCCTTAATGACCTTTCCTACCAAGTCTGAGCCAACATCAGCAGCCTTAGTGTAAATACCACCTCCCACTCTGCCGAATAGAGCAATCGTTGACCCTCCTAAGCCATAAGCAGCGATGCACTCGAACATAGTCTTCAAGCTGTGGCCTGCAGTTCCCAAGTAGTACTGTTTATAGAACATGATGATCAGCATAAGTACTATCAAGGCAAGTCCTACGAGAGTAAAGCCAAGGACCATTCCACCTCTGAAAGCTACTACAAAGGCCTCATGTAGGCCAGTCATGGCCTTCTTTGCAGTGCGTACATTAGCTCTTACTGCGATCTGCATTCCAATATAGCCAGAGATAATTGAGGTAACAGCTCCTAGTACGAAGGGTGTCACATTCCAGAACTCTCCAACGTTCTTCTCAACAGTGAAGCTGATGATGATTGAGAATAGAACTACAAAGATTCAAATCAATTTTAATTTCATTCTTTTTTCTTAGATACTCATGTAGATGTATTCCTAGTTGAGGAAAGTGCTCGCTCCATCAGCTATGAGTTGAGCTATCTCTTGCATTTGCTGGTACTTCGGTCCCAGTCTTTCGTTATTTTTCAAGGAAGCTCCTTCCTCATCTTCCACTACCTTGATACGCAGAATTAGGAAGGCGTTCAGGAGTCCGAAGGCGATTGCTATCAGAGAGGCGCCTATGATAAGAGACTCAGAGACGGAGTCTGTTATTGAATTCTATGAAGAGTTCATTTAAATTTAAAATTCTTATTCTTATTTACTCGTAAAATAAACCACTCTCACCTCCTATCAAATATCTTCCCTCGAGCATCTTGGTTTAATAACCAAAGCAGTTAGTTACTAGAATGAAAAGTATCATCATTTACAAATAGGAGCTTTAATCTCTTGCGATCACTGCTTTCTGATCTTAAGTAAAGGCTCCGCAGATATATTCACAGTCTTTTGATTAGCATGAGTTGGCATATCCATGTATTCACCCTCCAAGAAACCGTCCATGAAATTGATTCTGTGTTCTCTGGCTGCTCTTTGCTCCAAGCCAGTATCGAAAGAGCCGATAACAATATCTTATTGACTGATGTCGGTGATCATTCTAATGACAGGTCCAAACTTAGCTTAGTAGGGTGACTTGTGGTAGAAGTACATAGCGAGGTTGTTGGTTCTTCTACTTCCTCTTGCAGGTCTCTGCTCCTCAAAGAGCGTGCGGAGAGGTGACTTGGAGAAAGGTGAGTGATCGTAAACGAACTCTTAGAAGTACATGAGCTTCCAGTTGAAGGGGAAGGGTCCTATACGCTAAATTATATCTTCAACTGCCTTGATGAAGACGAAGGCTAGGAACTCGTGGCAGTTAATAAGGTAAAATCACACTTATCTATAAAGTTATTGTCGTTGCCAAGCTCTTCTATTCTGCACCACTCTCTCTTTGGGTTCTCTTCCTTTGTCCATGCTTAGATCTCTTAATAAACGAAGTTATCGAAGATGATGTTCAAATAAAGTGAATTGATAAATATACAAAATTATAGATTGATTTTAATTGCTATGAATAGCTCTTCTCACATCTACGTTATCAATCTTGCTTTCTTGGAAGTAGGTAGCTAGACTAAATTCAAATGCAAGCCATATGACAGCCTGTTTGCTTTCGTATTCAAACTTGAAGTCCCACTTTTCCATATCTTTAAGAAGCTCCTTCATCTTCTTCTCTTGGTTTCTCTTTTCAGTCCATCCCTTGAACATCTTCTTAATAGTCCAGTCAAGTCCCTTCCTCACGTTTTAAACGATATGAGGAGTAGATTCTCTGGCTTGATAGTCCAAAGTGTCCATTTAGATAATCTTCATATCTTCTACTGTCAGCTTTTCTCCTGCATCGATTTTGGATTGGAGCATTTCAGTTATGCGTAGGAATCTATGCTGGAATTAGAAGCCGTGAGTGATTGGGAAGTCGCCATGCTTACTTGTGGCTAGATTGTTAGCGCTGACTATGATTCCACTACGAGGATTAGTGACTCTTGGGTAGTCCTTGGTTGGGATGAAACCCTCCCATTAGTTCTCACTTAGCCAACCCTTCTTAATGTAGGAGCCATGAGGCACTTGATACTTCCTCTTTGGGAAGAGCCCCGTTAAATGGAAACCTATGTCAATAGAAGAGATAAAATATAGTATTATTCACCCTCCTCAGTTGCGAATACTAAGTTCAAAGGGAAGTGGATCTGATTCTCCAATTATTTTTGAAGCTCTTCTACCGTGTACTTCTTGGTTACTAGTTTTTTAACTGTTGAGGCTTAATCAGCAGTAACTCCTTCAGAATATACCCATCTTAGAGAAAAGTCGTCATCATTTTGATTAAGGAATTCCAGAGGGAAGAAAAGAGAGAAGTCCATCATATCGATTTCTGGCTTGAGCAAGACCACGCCATTTGCTGTGAAGTTATATTCCATCACTACATCATCGGAGAATCTGCACTTGATTACCTCAGTTATTTTCTTAAGGGGAATCCACTCTCCATCGTAGAGATATTTTCCATCTTTTATCTTCTCAACGAATAAATCTGATACGTCTGGGTTAACGGCAGTCGCTCCCCAAGCTATATGCTTAGTTCTCGCATAACTAAAGAGAGGAAGTCCGATGTGACTACCTCCCATCACGAAATCACCGTCATCACCCCATTAGAGAGTGATCATATACCACTTAGATTGAAGCCATTTCATCAGATGAGGATCGCAAGCTAGCAAAGGCTTTCCACTCTCGGTGTGTTATCCATGAACAGCCCAGCAGTTGCTGCCTAAGCTCCCTCCACTACCAACTTCGATATTTTCCTTGGCGTGCCAGTCCTCTTTAAAGAAGTGAAGTTGTCTATCTTTTCTTCATCATCCTTGCGATAGTAGAGCAAGTCTGGGTCGTAGTCATAAATGTTAGGGTAGGGGTGGTACTTGCCTTGGTCCCTCAAGTCTTCGTCACTTATCACTAATCCGATTATTCAATACGTATTAAAGAAGCATCATTTAAAAAGATATGACGTGGATATTAGAAGTTATATAGTCTAGTGATAGCCGTGTGGCTGTGGTTAACTTACAATTAGTGTTTTTGAAGTAGAGTAGGTCCTCCTAGTAAGGCATCATTTTATCTACTATCTCCTTATCGTATATTTCTGTCAGCTTGGATCTCACGAGTTCCAAGAACCAATCGAAAGACACGAAATATTGAAGAAGTGTTTGAACTGAAAGGGAATCGTAGGGAGTCCAGGGCTCAAACTTATCCCAAACCACGTAGAATTCATGGGATAACTTAATTTCTTTACAAAGTCGTTGATTCCTTAAGCGTAAACCTCAAGTCTATATTAAGATTAGGATTTTTGTAATGGCAAAAAATTTGCTGCTATTTAAACCAGGAATAGCACCTACAGTTCTCTTCTCAGGGAAATTTTCTTCTCGTGTTCTTTAGCTATTCTATTCATGCCTATCATTCTGACTATCTAGTCTACCATCAAGCTATCTTTGCCTCCAAACTATGAACTAGCATTAGCCATCTTTCAATTTATGTATATGCTGCGAGCAATACTATAGTTTAACTTACCTCGCAAACTCTTCCCTACGAGAGGTATCTGAGGAACTGGAGTTGCCAGAGTCTGTCTCTAGCGTGTACAAGCCAAGCCCATACATGCTCCTTCATATGTCTTTGCTTTAACGATCTTATATCCATGTTCAATCTAGTGAATGTCGATATCTTGGTAGAAGGAGGGTCCTCTAAGTTCGGTAACTCCACCCAGCAGATCTGCGTTCATCAGCTTGTAAATGAAGCTGGCAATGAAGACTGGGATGACAGCACTCACAAGGAAGAATTTTGAGAAAGCCATTTGTGCCCTTCTAATTTATTATAATGAGATGACGGTATTTACGTCGATTTAGTGATATTTTTAAATTTTACAAATCTCCAAAATTTTAAAAGGGGGCAGTCAATTATCCCCTATTATTTAAAGTGTACTATGTTCTTAAGTAAAAATATTGAGATTTGCTTTTGATCTTATTGTTATAAATAATTCAAATTTGTTTGCTGAATTAACAATGGGAGCAAGTGAGAGCAATCAAAAAAAGCTATCTCCAGAAAAGAAAGCTCAAGGAAAGATAAACTTAAACAATTTATACACTAAATTAATCTTAAACATGGATAATTTACTAAGAGTAAGAAAAAATGAAAATAAACTTTTAGATTGGGGATAGGAGGGAAGGAGTTTGATGGAATCCTTCAAGCCTATTAGGATTACTAGTGTACGCTTTCAACTACGAAATAGTTTCGAAAAGGAAGTTAAGGAGTTCAAACTTCATCACTCGGAGGGAGTACGACGCAATCTGCTAAGGAAGCATTCGAAGTCTAGTGCTTGAGTCGAGTGATTGGGAGCAATAGAGGAGGGTGGTGATAGGTGCTGATGGAAGACCTCTCGCGAGTGAGGAAGTTATTGACCTCTAAAACCAATCTTAAGACTAGATTTAATTCGTATAGTTTGTTTAAAAGTGATTAAGATTAGAGCAATGGATGAGGAGAGAACTTAATTCATGACACCAAACCATTTAACGGATCTTGAGGGGCAATAAGAATAAGGCATCACTCCTGAAGGAGGCTAAGATCTCATCACTCATTTTGAAAATGCCTAGTAAGATTTAAACCAGATAAACTAATTTTTACTTTAGAATAAACTAAAGGGCCGACTTAAAGTCCCTGATATCAGGTGGCTATTCCTGCAGCAGTTCTTGCTCCGATGAGAACACAGATGAAGTAAAGTTGCCTTTTGAAGATTTTTTAATGCTGATGTCCCACAAGATTCAAAGTTAAAAGCGAATCTCACAGCTCAACACAGTTTACGAGTCAAGTAAAGAAAAAAAATAAAAAGTTGCTTTTTCTGAGATTTTTTAAAGCTGAAAACGTTTCTTGCTTCATTTGGCCTAGCTTGATGAGCAAGGAAAATGAATAACTTGGAAGGAGAAAAAACAGAATAGATAAAACGAGGATTGGACTTTCATATACGGGAATGAGGAGAATAGAGGGCCTTTCAATCAATTAGCAATAGCAGGCATTATCTTACTTTAAAAATTTATTTGAAGGCAGAGAGGAATATTTGCGCATGGGCTACCCCGCAATGAAATCATATAATTGCTATATGTTTTAATGAAGAGTAAGATGGAACTTAAAAGTTTAGTAATTAGAAACTCAACCCTATAACTGAGGCTTTAGACAGCCAGGAAAATAGAATAAACTCTTATGGGCTCTAAGACTTGAATACTCAGGCTTTTGGCAATTCCCTAGACAACTTAAATGGTAAGTCTTTAAGCCTCAATTTGAAGATGATCAGATCTAGTATGCTAGTTCTCATTTAGAAGCGGAGTACCCAGAATCAACGATTTATATTTAAGCAACTATAATTTTATATAATGCTATATTCCAGTTTAGAGCGACAAAAAGAGAAAAAGAAATAGAGACGGAGAGGTTGAAGTACGAGAATTTCCTTTTGAAGGTTCTGATTAGAGAGAACTGGAGCAGGAGTTTGAATTGGTGGATAACCATCTCTGATTGATTCTTGAATTTAAATGGAAGTGATCAATAGTTGTATAATTATTCACTTAAAATGAATAGAAATCCACTATAAAGATTCTATATTAAAGGTCAAACATTAAACTACTCACTTAATTAACATCTTTCAAGTATTTTAATTTCTACAATCTTCGCAATCAATCGTCATCAACTATTTATTTTTATAGGATGATTGATAATTTAAGAAATTATAAAAGTGACAAGTTCAAATGAATCCTGTATTGCTTATATTAGTCTGATAGAGGAAGTTATTTTCCTGTGGCTTGGAGCTTGAATTGTTAAGAATTATGAGCTTGAAGTTGGAAAAGTTTATCTTGACTGCGTCTTGTTGAAGATTAGAAGTTGATGGTCCAGCCATGGACTAACTAAGATGCGGAAGTTGCTTGTTTAGACTTCCTGTGAGGTACTCAATCGCATCATCTATAATTTTCTAGCATTGCTCGTGTTCTAGCATCTTGCCTCCAAACACCCATAGGTCTTTCGCACTTATATAATTATCACCGTCTGTGTCCATTAAATTGAAGATCTTAAAAATAAAAGTTGAATATACATAGTATGCATGCATCAATAGATATAATAATCTTGATGAGCTTTTGAGAGTTGCTGAAAAGCTTTGGTACATCCATCATAGCAACCAGGAACTCAGAGAAGGTGATACCTCCGCTCCCTCCAAAGTCTAGTTTCGCTACTGTCTTCTTCTAAGTCTGTAGAAGGATTTCTAAGTCTTCTTCCTTGTTAATTCTTTGAGCGAATTTGAGCAGATCTCTCTCATTCATATTCGCAACGTGGCGAGAGTCCATATAAGAGTAGAACTTAGAATACTTGTCTACATAGGAGTCAAAGGGAAAGTAGCGGAGACAGAAGTGCAGGGTCAGGATCCTCAGTCTGCACCCAGGTTAAAAGCCCTCCAGAGTCTTGATTGTCTTGGCAATTTAATGCATATCTATCCTAAAGGATCCGTCAATCTTTGTGAGCATCTTCACCCAGGGAGATTAAATACACTGCACTAGAGTCAGCCTGTTCTTAGTGTTTACCTCTAACATTTGCTTTATAAGGATCTTAGCACGACTTGAAACAGTCTTCCATTAGTTTTCTTCAAAGTTCACTACAGCCTTCAACACTCTCTCTAAGATCTCATTCTCATCTTTTCCTCTGAAAGGTGCTTGCCCCGAAAGTAGAATAAAGAGGATGACTCCACAAGACCAGACATCGCACTTCATGATGTTATCTTCTTTGTTTATGATTTCTGGAGCCACATAGTATGCGGTAACAATGCGATTAAGATTCTTGGTCTGATTGTCCACGTAAACAGCAGAACCAAAGTCTATGATCTTGATTTGAATTGAGTCCTCTTGTGTGAATAAGATATTCTCAAGCTTCATATCTCTATGCACAATATTCTTCTGATAGCAGTAGTTCAGAGCCTGTATAACTTGCTTCATAATATAGGCTGCTTCTCTTTCTCCAAATCTATTGATTGCCTTGAGCCTGTCAAAAAGACTTCCTCCACGCAGGTACTCCATGATGATATAGACATTTTTGTCGTCTTAGAAGTACTCATAGATCTGCACTATGTTGGGATGATCCAGCTGTTTCAAGATCTTTATCTCGTCATAGACACTCGTTACCACTTTGTCAGAGTTCTTCTTTATCACTTTCATAGCCCTGATCTGGTCTGTAGCGAGGTGCATAACCATGAAAACTTCACCACAGCCTCCTTAGCCAAGCTTCTTAATTTGCTTGTACTGCAAGAGCAGGTTAGTTTTCTCTACTATGAAGATGTTCCAGAAGCTGAATTTGGTCTTGCGAGCTTTTTCTGCAACGAGCACAGCTTTCTTAGATAGGATGTTCTTGTGCTTGCCCATTCGAGAGCGACTGAGGTTTCCAACGGTCTTCGTTTTCTTTTGAAGTAGTAGTTAAGAGGAGTTAATAGAGTTCGACGCCCCACCATTAACTGCATTATCACCTCCGAAGTCCTTGTAAGAATCCATACTTAAGCCAAGAGTATTACTCTCCTCATCTTGTGACTAGGCTATCCCCATTTATGGCATCAGCACTCCGATCCCCTAAACCACTGTGCCACTTCTAGGCATCTGCATGGCCATTCTTTGAGGCATGCGACTGCTTTTCTTAGGGCTGATTACTAAATCCTTATTAGGGTTTTGCTATGCTGATGAAGTTATCATGTTCGCACCTTTACAAAATTCAAGAGCAATTAAATATCCCCTCTTCTATTATAATGGTCTTCCTTCTGCTTCTCTTCTTTTAGTTGATTGCATTCTTATCCCCCAGTTTATTAGTGCTCTTAACTTAGTTGAGCGCCCCAGTTTTCATGACCAAGTCTCCAACTAAGCCACTAACCATAGCTCCCATTTCAGCTCCCTCCTTCACCTCCTCTTGGACTTTATCCCTGCCGGCCACTTGCTGCATCCCAGGTTAGACTTTCTACTTATTCATCAGCTAGGACTTATCTCTCTTTTTGTTTCTAGGTAGCACTCCTTCTGACTTGATCTTGGCTAGCATGTTAGCCTGGGTATTGTTGTGGTTGCTGCTCTTCTTCCTTCGCTTCTTTTTGAAAAGTGTCTAGTTCAAACTCACATCTTGGGCCTCGTCACCCTCGCCATCACCATCTCCTCCTATCATGATATTTGAGTTGGAGTCCTGGTCCTCGTCTTCCTGTAAACCGTGGCGCCTCCCTCTAGACTGAGGTTGGCGACCGTAGATCATTCCTAGATTTTCGCTGTTGGGGTCTACGATCCCAGACATACCTAGGCCGAAGTGCTTGCTCTGCTCAGTCAAGAATTTCTTACTCGTTGTGAATAGCAGACTAGGATTGGAGTTATAAATAAAGAACAATAAAAATGAAGTCTTCTGGGATATAGGCAGAGCAAGCTTCGTAAGACTGGTGATCTGGGTGTAGATCCAAGAGTAAAGTATTAGATATCTGGTCTGTCTATATTCTACGGGGAGGTGTCTTAGGCCCTCTGTACAGTCGCTTTGAAAATATCCTCTTGAGTCTGTCGTGATGAGCTTGTCCCCCTTGCTCATCATTAATGATGTAATTGTTCCTGCCTCCTCCGAATCTGTAGTTGCTTTTGACTCCAGTTGCGTATATGTTATTTTCACCATCGTTCTTATCCTGAAAGTTATAGTTGTTGCTGTCGTCCTGTTCCTCCTCGTTGGGATCCTCGTCATTGTCGTAGTGGTAGGGATCTATTATGTCCTCCACCAGCACCACCACCTCCTGCTGCTTCTAGTTTGAGTTCTTGTTGTAAATTATTTATGAAGATGAGTTATATTTAAAAATTAAAATAATATCCTTAATAAAATGAAACTATAAAAGAAAATATGTTTGAATAATAAATAGTCTTTTGAGAGATGGGTTTAGTTGTACTGCTTGCTGTTTGCAGAGAGCTGACTCTGATTATCATTCTGTAGTAGTTGCTGTAGCTTCTGCTTACTAGACTTTTGTTTCTGCTTGCCGAGAAACCCACAATCTTAGTTGCTGGTGTCCCTGATCTCCTCCTTTTCCTACTCCAGGCTCTTATTCACAAGGACCTTATTGGTGACTATTTTGGCATTGGACTGGTTGGAGAAGGTCTTCATGAGAAGGTTAGGGATGGCACAGATTCCTCCAGTATTCTGATTAACTATCTGGTTGTTCTTTGGGTATTGGAGTTGGAGGCTTGCTTGGCCAGACTGTTCATGGGCATGCCAAGAGTGTTGTGGGTGTTGTTGGACCTCACCTTCTTGAGACTGCGGTGGAGGAGCGTGTTATCAGTCAGTCTAAGTCTGTCCTGCCTCTTGGTGTCGCAGTACTCGGAGTGCTGCTGCTGGCCATCCACCTCTGCCAGCTGCTGGTTTTCATTGTTAAGAATGACGTTGTTTGTGTTGTAGTTCATGTGGGCAGCGCCCATCTTGTAGAACTTGTAGCCCTGAAGGGAATTGTGGATTCCTTCAGTGCCCCCGCCCTCTAATATGATCTTGGAGTCTGCGTAGTTGTTATTGTCAGGGTTTAAGTCGGCCACCAACTAGAGCTGCCCTGCCTCTCGGCAGCAGTAAGTTGATTAAGAGAGTGCTTGCCCCATTAAGATTATTATTAATTTATTTTTCAAATGAGGAGCAAGGAACATAGCCACCTACCACTCCCACTACGAAATTTACCAAGCTTTAACCTCTAAACCCTAACTAACTCTATGTGAATTTAGCTCAGTGAACAGCCTCAAGGGCAATAATGTTTTCACTTTATTTGTATCCTCAAAATGAAGTTCTATGATGAAAGATATGAGGAGGGTGTGGAAGAAGAATATGGAACAGAGTATATTAATTAGTGAAGATAACTACATATAACTCATTCACACTACTACCTTAGCGCAGCAGCAGCTAGAAAGCATACACATTATATTTATTTATTGGTCACACTCTGCCGTCATCGCTTCATCGTCCACCTCTGCCTCTCATGGCTCTGCCCATTTGAGGTCTGGGGCCGCCTCTAGGTCCAGTTTGGCCGGTAAGTCTGCCAGCTGCCTCAGCTTGCTGCTGCTCACTCTTGGGGTTCTTGATGGTCTGGTCCACAGATAGAATGGTGCATGCAGCCTCAGTAGCAGCGCTGATTATCGCTCAAATTAAGTTACTTGATTAAAAACTGTTTCATGTTAAACTCTAGAATACATTGATTCTAACAAGTTCTGGCTCCCAGACAAACTGCTTGTACATGTCTTCAACTTTGCCGTTGATCACGTCAACTCCGTACCAGATTCCCTCCTCGGCTTCAAGGGTGTGCTTCTGTCTGAGCTTGTTGAGGACGTCGGTGGAGTCCATTCCTGAGTTCTCAGCTAGGGTCTTGGGAATGATCTCAAGGGCCTTTGCGAAACCGTTCACAACCAACTGCTGCTTTCCACTGATGGTTCTGAGGTACTCTCTTAGATAGCGGGAGAGCTCCATCTCGATGGCACCGCCACCGGCAACGACGGCGTTAGCCTTGACTGCTCTTCTCACGATCATGATAGCGTCGTTGAGGGATCTCTCAGCCTCGTCGATGTATTGATCGGCACCTCCACGGAGCACGATGGTGCAGGACTTGGTTCCAACGCAACCAGTGAATACGTTGTAGCGTTCGTTTCCGAGTTGCTTCTCTTCGAAGACACCGCAGGTTCCGAGCACGTCCTCAGTGAGTCCGTTGACGGTGGTTTGCAAAACTCCACCAGTGGACTTAGCAAGTCTCTGGAGATCTTCTTGAGGAACTCTGCCAGCGCAGAAGAGTCCGCGGTCAGCGAAGTATTGAGTGGCCAAATCTCCAATGGGAAGCTTGGAAAGAATGACCTGAGAGCCTGACTTGATGATCAACTAACTAATTCATTCAATAAAACATAGTGGGAGTTAGTGATCTTGTCGAGCTTCTCATAGATGATGTTCCACTCGGCATCGACGATCTTTTGGTAGTCATCGGGGGACTCGAGTCTAACTTCGGCGTTCTCCTTCTCTGACTTTAGCTCAAGTTCGAGATTGAGGAGACAAATCTTGGGGTTAGTGAACTTCTTGGGCTGTTGCTCGAAACCGGCGTAGGAGAAGGTCTTTCTGAAGGCCACTCCCTCGACGAGGAAGGAGTCAGTGACGGAGCCACCAGTGACCTTCTTGATACCGATGAGGTTCTTGTCCAAGTCCTCCTCGAGGTGCTCGACTGCCTGCACCACCATCTCGGAGAAGAACTCCTTATATCACATCATCAAAATGACATCCATCAACCAAGAAGACTATAAGTGGATAAGAATACTTGGAGATAATCTTGGAGTTGAGGGAGGTCTGGGCGCACTTCTTAAGGATATCGCGTCTTCCCTCCTGATCAGCAATCTTGATGGAGCACTCTCTGATTCTCTCAACAGCCTTGGCCATGGCCATGCGGTAGCCCTTGATGATGACTGAAGAGTGCATGCCCTCCTCGATGAACTGCTTGGACTGGTTGAGGAGCTCTCCTGCGAAGAGAGTGACTGAGGTGGTGCCGTCACCAACCTCGTTGTCCTGGGACTTGGCGATGTCGACGAGGGTCTTTGCGGCGGGATGGACGATGTCGAGGAGCTGGATGATGGTGGCGCCATCATTGGAGATGGTGACTTGTCTGTGCTGGTGGATGAGCTTATCCATACCTCTGGGGCCTACAGAATATAAGTTAAGAAACTTCCTTATGAAAGAATATGCAATAAGCTGTGCGGGGGAGTGTGTGTGACTACTTACCAAGGGTGGTCTTGACGACATCAACGATGGACTGGCAGGCGTTGATGTTGGAAATGATCTGGGACTTGCCGTGGGAGTCTTCAGTGCCTTCTCTGAGGATGACGATGCTTGGGTTCTACACAAAGTATAAGCAAACCAAAGGTAAAGGAGGAAGAGTGAACTAAGAGCGTGTTCACTGTGTGCTTGCGGGGGAAAGATCCCAGAAATAATAGAGCGTAAAAGAAGAGGCAAAATAGATGCTTACAAGTAAATAGCTCATATTTAAATCTTGAATATTTATTATTATTTATTGCTATAATTTAAATTCACTCACTTATCATGCCCACATGCTCGAACATACGCATACACACATACGTATTTACTATCTCTATATAGAAGCACAAATAGGAATTGAAAAGGTGAAAATGGAATAGATAGATGAAAGCACCGATATCGTACAACTATCATTATAAATTTACTTTATCTCTTATCAACTACTACCTATCAATTCTTAAGCATAATTTTTTCCTTATTCTAGTTATCTCATTTCATGATAGTTGTTGTTGTGATTATTCTATAGGATGAAATGTATAATCACTCCTACTACTACTACTCGTTTTATTTTATTATTGTGATTGTCGATTAATTAATTATCTGAAAAGACAGGAAAACTTACACTCACAAGTAATATGTCCACTTATAACAGCAGCAGCTTCCACACTAACAACCAAAGCAGCTCACACAACAATACCAATCTTAAAAATCAGCAGACACTTCCCCAGCAACGCTACTCATCGCACGCTCAATCAAGTTCACAGTAGCCGCTATAATCGCCTCACACACCTTAGTAACCCCTAGGCACTTAGTTCAAAAGCTAAAGCACCTTTCACAACAATGCTACTAACGCACATTGAAGAAATGTTGGACTAGATCAAAGCAGACCTATGAACATGAGTGGCGCTAATGATAGCGTCTCTAATGACAACTCGAGACATGCTAGCTAGGATAATATCGCTACTAATTAAACGCCCTCTCATCTAGGTGCGAGTATGAACAACCTTTTCGAAAAGAAATCCACTCTCAGAGCGTCTCACATGCAACATCAAAACTAAGGACTCAGTGCTTAACAGTTAGCTGCAGCTCAAAATCTTAATGTAAGCACACAAACTTTCCTTTCCAGGACTAATGCCTTTTCTAGATGATCATTAGCATCTTAAAGAAGCCACCTGAATTCAGAACTGAGAAGGACCTTATCAACCTAGCTCCAGTTATCAAGGAGATCATGTTTTTCAAAACAAGGAATATAGAGGGAGCGCATTTGAATGACATTTGCATGGAACTGCGCTACGAAAAGATGTATCAGAATGAGTTTGTCTTTCGTCAAGGTGACTATGGCGACAAGTTCTTCATCATTTAAAGATATTAAGTGTACCATGATCTTATATGATTGAGATTGAATATATTTTGAAGGGGAAGGTGCAAGTGCTAATCAATAATCCGAACCAGTAGAAGAAAAAGAAAGCTGCAAAGAAACAGCCAAAGATGAACCCGGTTTACAAACACCAGAAAAGGCAGATATCCAAGCAAGTAGAAGCCTTTACTAATGAACTAACTTTACAATTTATAGATTCTTATTTGAGCCTCCTAATCTTAGGTGAGAGGGCTGGGAAGTAAGAAGAGCTCGATGGGTGTTGAAGAGCAGCCGAAAAGAGAACTAAGTCAGAGGAGAAACACACGAGATGTGAAGGACATGTTCGTTTCAAACTTAAAGAGTAGTCTCTTCTCGCCCAAAGAGAAACCCTCTGCCTCAAATATCGAGCCTCACTCTGGAATCCGACCCAAAGACTCTTCAGCTGCCATCTCTCATCAGTAGTCGATCAGCAATCTTAACAACAATAATCAGACAAGACAAATACTTCATTCTTTCATAAGAGTTTTAAATGATGGATGATTTAAGCAGAGGTAGGAGTGCTCTCTCAAATACCAGTGTCAACATTAGTAATAAGGACCTGCACAATAAGAGTGACATAAGTGGGCAGGAGAATATGATCCTCGAGGCTGATGAAACCTTCAGCCACCAAAACAACCTTTCTTACTATGATAAATTAATAGTAACATCATTTTTGTTCTAAGAGTCCAAGACTGTCTCAAAACGACGTGCAGTAAACTCAGATGATTGAGGAGGAAGAGCACTACAAAGTATATGAGGAAGATGAGAGGGATTCAACTCCTCCAACCATTGAAGAGGAAGACATGGAAGACTTTTGGCAGAGGTATGTCGAGCTCACTTAACTTGCAGATGGCAAGTCCTTCGGAGATCTTGCCCTCATAGAGTAAAAACCTAGAATGGCCTCCATCAGGTGCGTTGCAGAAACTCACTTTGCTTAAATGCAAGTCTTTATTCTTAACTACTTCACCATTATCTTTTTGCAGTACTTTCAAAGAAAGATTTCAATAAGGTGCTTGGTGTGATCGAGAAGAAGAAGTATAACGAGAAAGTGCAGTTTCTTCGCTCACTCCCATACTTCAGCCAGCTTACTAAAACCTCTCTGGGAAAGTTAACTTATCAATTCACAGATGTGCCCACTATAAGAAACCAGACACTCTATAGGGAGGGTGACGCAGCTGAGTTTGTATACATAGTCAAGAGTGGCTAGTATGAGGTTATGAAAACTTTGCATCTAACAGAAGACAAAAGCAATCTCACCAAGAAGATATTCGAGAATCCGATGAGGGCGAACAAGTTAGGCAACTCACAAGGACTAAATCACACTAAGAGGGTTTAGAAGACGCAGATTCATGTAAGATAAAACATATGTACTTATTCTAAATATAGCTTTTGAAACTAGAAAAGGGGAACATTATTGGTGAAGAGGATCTCATGGATTTCAAGTAGTGCTACACCACAACAGTTACTTGCACTTCCTTGACAGGCTTAGTTGGCCAAATGAAGAAGGAGGATTTCCTGAGGCTTGAAAACTAAGCCTTTGCTTGGACTCAACTACTCAAGAACGCTAAGCTGAAGCAGATAGCAATCGCTAAGAGAATATCTACCAAGAATGATGTAGAGATTCAATTGAACACACTCACAGACAAAGAAGCTCAAATCCTCCATATTAAAAATCAAGAGAAGAGACTTAGAGCCTAAATGCAGGGAAACTGAAAAGAGAAAGAGTAACCAGCAACTCATTCTGCTAGATCAGATAACTGAATTGAATTCTGATCAGAGATACAACTCTTCCAGCTTTAGAGCTAGCATCTAAAACGCGAGAGCTTCAGTAGAGGCGGCTGGTCTTAATAGATCCTATGAGGGCGGAGATATGAGCATTCTTCAAAAACTTCTGCTCTCTAATTCAGTAGGCAGCTCAGAATGATCAAAGTCTGAGAAATGCAGCAGCCTAAAAAATACTTGCTATGTAGAGTACACTCAGCAGTAGGATTTAGATGACTTAAAGCACAAACCTGCCCTCTTCTTCTCATTTGAATCCCTCTTATCCAAACACCCTCTCTCCAAATCTTTCTACCTCTCAACTCGGCCCTCAGAGTAAGCAAATCTCCTATCCTCAAGACTCTAAGAAGATGATTATATAACAGTTCTACCCAACAGTGGAACATAGTGATGAAAACCAAGACTTGGTGAGCCCAAATTAGCAACTTAATCATATCGATTCTGGAATTGACAGTGGCAAACTTAACGGCAGCCCAAACCCACACCATCATAGAAGGGTTTAGACTGCTTACGTCCAAGCAGGGAGAAGACCAATGACAGCAGTTAATCAAAACAACCAGAGCAATGTTAGAGCTCCAAGTCTCGGAAATGCAGAGGAGTTCAACAGAATAGGAGCAGGATAGCAGAATGCAAATTACAACTTTACCATTTCAAAAGCCCCTGAAGAGAGGAACAATATTTTATGAACCAGTTTTATTCCCCGACTTCTAGATTTCCCAACAAAGGAGGGCGGATTATAGTCCAAGATGATCACTTTACTCCAAATAAGCTTCGTTCATCTTACGGTGGCCCTCATTCTTAAGTTAGCAATTACTACACTTAGAATAACACGACTCGTTTCCACTTGAGGTAGCATAGCGCTCTTAATTCTTCAATCAACGGCTATATGAAGCAGTCAGTTGCACCTATAGGCGGCTCTATTGCTTTCAGTCCTTAGACTAAAGTAAATTAGAGTTTAGCTATCTCTAGCAACACGCTTCTTCAGGCTATGATCTACAAGAAAGGAAAAGACGTTTTCAGGCCATAGGCAGTCACAATAAAGCACAGTCAAGCTGCACTGAAGGACTAAGTGCTTAAGCAGATGAGATATCAACAAATGCAAGGCAACTATTAATCTGGTATCGCTCCTGGAAACAACAACTTGCAACTTTTCTCTTCTTAGGTTCAACTGAAGCCAGAGTCCTCAAAATATACTACTTCTCCATAACAAGAACCAAAGATTGTCTCTTAAATTTAATAAAGAAGATGATAGATTAACTAACAGTTTTCACAAGTCAATTATCTGACACGCAGTAGTTAAGTTGAAATGCTTTTAAATCATAAATATCAATAGGTTATTTGTTAGGCAAGAAGATAGTTATTCAATCCTAATGTTCTGGAAAGAACTCGACTATGCCCTCTTTATTTAAATTAGAAGTTCCGCCACTTAAGACTTGCTCTGGTGATAGACTTTGCTATTTATAAATCTGAATTCTGCTAATCTCATTCACTGAGTTTATACCTATTGCACTGCTTTCGTTGCTGTTTAACTTGCTTTCGCTTGCTATTCCCTTCATTTCAGTCTAGCTACTACTGCTATCCTAGACTTTGAGTTCCTCCACTTCTGGGATTTGAGGAGATACAAAGCTCTTACTCTTAATTTGACTTTAGCTACTACTTGTATAGGGAATTATTTAAGCCTCATTTCTTGATCTATTTATGGAACTATGCTCTTGCTTCTGAGCAGATTCTTCTGTCTTAAATTCCTCTACGACTTGGGGTGGGTTACGATCCATCTTGATTTAGTTTAAGATTGAGACTATTTCTCCACACATTTCTTCTAAGACAATATCTGCTAAGTCTATCTTGGCTTGAGTCTCCTCGTACTCGTAGTCAACCCAAAGAGCCTCATTCTCTTCGGCCTCTTAAATGAGGATTCTTGCAAGTCTTTCTTCTCTCCTGAGCTCTAGGATGTCTCGCTCCCTTTGAGTAAGAGGTCTCTTCTTTCCCTATTCATTGAGGGCTATTCGAGGTAAGGTACCTGCTTAAATGCTACTCCAATCCATAACTCTATTCTGCATTTATAATAGATATTTATGGTTGCATATATATTTGCACTTTTTGAAGGAGGAAGTCAAATGTCTCCTCTTTACCGAACTTGAAAGTCAAAGTCTTGCTGTTTTTACTCCAAGGGAGAGGAGGTCCTCTAAGACCGTAAGGTCTGAAACCGTCCAAAGCCTCGTTAACAGCGTCAAATATAGCCTTGTTGTGAATATTTTCCATCTCGTTTACAAAGCTTTGTGAGTTAGAGTCTTCCCCATTGAAAGAGTCTCTCATCTGCGAGATCGATAGCCCGCCTCTTCTTTCCTTCTCAATATCTAGGTAGAGATCAACAGAGAGGACTGACTACTGGTAGGGGATCGATGATTCGTAAGGGTTTGGCTAGCTGGATAGCTGATTAGGGTCGTCACTTTCTTGGCTGATCATAGGCGGCTCGGGAATCGAGTTTTAGAGATAAATAAAAGATGCCCCAGGATCATTAAGGGGTCCTTGTAGAGAGGTTGACTGACGTTTTCAAGCACAGAACTCATAGCTACCTTATCAGTCTTGAGTCTTTCAAAGATCTCCTGCACATAGGTATTAACTTGAGCCAGTCCTGCTTCTATCCCTTTCTTGGAAGGTGACAGCTAAGGCTCCTTAATCTCCTCATCATCCTTTATAGCTTACCAAATATTATTAATTATGTTTTAGCTTACTCTGCCTTAGGCTCTACGAATTGGTCGAAGATATTTTTGGCACTAATTTCATCGAGTGGGTCTGGAGAGTTCCTGCTTGAAGCATCTGAATTGGTGCCCTCCTTGGGAGTTTCGTTTCCAAGGTCACTCAGAATATTATCTAGAACCTTTATCTACTCATCTAGCTAAGCCTCAGCAGCCAGTTTTCTCCAAATGTATGAAAATTAAATATCGAATATTATTCTCTCAAGAGCAGATGAGAAGGTCTGATCTTGGTGGCTATTCAAATCAGAGAGAGGCTTGTTATCTTGGACCAGGCCTGCAGTCGCACTACCTAAACTGAGACTGCTACTATTGTTGGACTTCTATTTGTAAATTAATTTAATAACTTAAGTTATATAGTCAATTTCTATTATGAGAGTTAAGACATGAGCTTGCTGAGTGGCCTTCTTGGGAAGAGTCTCTCACTGATGTCTCTTAATAGGATATGCTGAAGAATCTCCTCAACGAACTCATCTACTTTCTCAGCCTGTCTTTTCTCTGCCTCATCAATAGTGTCTATGAAGTCAGGGAACTTTATCTACTAGGCATTTTAGTTTATAGGTGTGTCACTTAATTGCAAGTTTTGGCTGTTTCCAAGGTCCGAAATTGATTAAGGAAATTTATAAAAATCTATTTTTATATTGAAAGTTGGATAATTTGGAAGTAGGATTAAGCTTTTCTAAGTTTAGAAGTTCTTTAGATTGATCCAGGTCAAGGTGCTCGATCTTCAAATCACTAGTGTTGCTTACATCTCTGTTAGGAGAGTTGTTAAGCTACTTCCCATGAGAGTTGAGTTCTTCTAATTGATGAAACTCCTTCTATCTCATTCATGGGCCTGTCCTCTTTCAGCCATTTATAGTCCTTTAAGTCCACAATTTGAGATACCTTATCCTCATTCTGGTCTTGCACCCTGATAGGATTCTTGACCTTCACTTCTATAATTTTCTCCTCCTCACTATCAGCTGACTTTTGCTATTTACCAGACTTTTGATTTTGCAGCGATGGTAAATTTCTTGTGGGCTGAGTGACCACTGGATCAGGATTGTATTCAAATGGTCTCGCGCTCTATCTCTAGTCAGTCTTCTCGAAGTTTAAGTTTAGCAGCTCGACATCGTCATTACCTGAGCTGAAAATGAAAGCCTCACTTTGTTGTTGACCAGGGTGCATAATACCCACAAATGAAGAACTGTAGCCACTAGAGAGTCTTCTCGCACTCACTGTGTTATAGCCTTCGCTCATATCTTGCTAGCTTGAAGTTCCGAAAAGCCTCTACTGAAACTCCTCGCAGTGCTTATTTAGCTCACTATCGAAAGAATGAGGCTTCTTGTTAGAGGAGAGTTACTACTGATTCCTTGATTCTTTAACTTCGCTCTCTTGCTTTGGAGCAGTTGGATTCACTACGATGCCTTAGTGAACTCTTCTTATAGTGTTCACTGCATCTTTGATCCTATCTTAGTCTTATACAAAGTTATCCAGTAGACTCGATAGACGCATATAGCCTTGCATAAAATGCTTCTTAGTCATTTTAATTTCCCTCTTCTCCTTTTCAACCCATTTGTCAAGCTCAAGCTTCTTGCGGTTGTAGGTTCTTACTGAGAGATCGCCCTCTTGGAGCTCTTGCTTCTTTTATTGCACTTTTTACTTCAGGGCCTTGTTTAGATCCTTAATCATTAGCTCCATCTCAGTCTCAGCCTTGATCAAAGCTTAGGGACCTCCTGCAGTAGGATGATTTACCATAAAATTTAATAAATGTACAACATAGATGAAGGTTCTAATGCTCCCTTGTAAAAGTCTAGAAGGAATTTTTCTCAAATACAGAGTTGTTTATACTCATTGATTCATCTCTCTTCCCTCCTTTGTTGTAGTTGTAAAGTATATTATATAAGTTGGAAAGCTGGGTTATATGCTACTGAGTTGGAGACATGTCGTTATAGTTAAATATCTGAGGGTTTATTAGGCTTGGACTCTGCTGCGTGTTGTTATCTCTAGAACTGTTTAAAATGTTCTCTTTCGCCTGTGCTTTACTTATCTTCATTGGGGGATTTTAACTCTCTCTGCTATTATGCTCCTTGGAATTTTTCTCTTCCTCTCCATAGTTAATGATTGAACTTTAATCCTGCTCCTCTTACTACCTTGAAAGCGTCTACTCTCTAACCTTCTTTTAGGATGAATCTTGATTCTTAAATGGATTCGCGGTCTTCTGTTTGAACGCTTGTTCAGTTTGCGATATCTCTTCAAACTAAGGAGAGAGCTCTTCGATATTCATCGGTGAATCTAAGTATTCCTTATGTATGCCCGCCCTTTATTCTTTTCCAAACTTCGTCTCTTTATTTTAACTCACTGGCTATTCTTAATAAAAAAGTTGGCTTTGAGCTGGCAAGTTGTTCTGCATTTTCAATTGCTGGTAGAAAGGCTTATAGTTCTGTGGGATAAAGGGAGACTCCTCTTCTATGGGCATTTATGATCTTTGGGAATTAATCTCTTCATTAGTAAAGCTCTCATCCTTTTATTTACCTTATCTGTCTTTGGGGAAATACTCTTACTCACCCAGGTCTTGAATGAATCTATCGTGAGACATTTTCATATCATTTAAGATTGGTGCAGTTAAATAAGCAATTTTAAAAACAAGTTAACTCACTATCTTTCAGCATATTCACGTTCATTTGACTATCTTTGAAGTCCAATCTTTAAGGCTAGAGGAATTGAGATTAGAGTTCGGCCTGGGGTTCTTCTTTAATAGGATTACTTAGTAAATCTTAAACTTCTATTGGAGCCTGCTTTTGTTCTTCCTACTCCTACTTAATCTAGTTTGTATTCTCAGATGCATCTTCAATAGTTGGACTCTTAAAAACTGAGGCCAGGCCTTAGTTTCCAGGATCCCCTGAAGCATAAAACTAGTCAGTTTCTTAAATTACATTAAGATGAGGGTTATTGAAGTCAGTTTAGTTGCTGACAGGTGAGTTTATGAAATTAGACACTATCAAGTTTGAAGTTGCTTGCATCTGCGAAAAGAGAAGTTTCTAGTGAGGCTGAGTCATGAGCAGTTACTCGAGTTTAGAGTCGTTTATCTAATTTTACTTAGAAACTAAGGAGCCCTATCTGAAAGGATTAGTTGGCTTGCTCTGACTAAAAGCAAGGCTTGATAATGACTGCTCGGAGATTGGATGCGACTTGACCTCATATTTCATTCTCAGGACTCTGAACTCTCTATCAATCCTCAACTTCTCCTTCATTATCTTTCTGCAAACATAACCTCTGTAGTGCTTCTATATCAGAATGGAAGCTCGAGTTTCAACTAAAGGTCCTTTAGCAAGTCGAGAGTCTTAGATCTACTTTAGACTTATTCTCCTCTTGCTTTGGAATTTCTTGAGTCTTTGGTTAGCTAATCTTTTTAAGTGCTTCCTTTAAGAATTTCTTTTATTGTAAAGTAGGCTTTGTTTGATTAGAAATTTAATGTGTTTGTTGTATTGGTTGCTAGAATTGCGGAGTTTGAGCAGTCTAAGGAGCAGAGAATACTTGGTTTTGCTGAGACTGTTAAATAGGCATCATTAAATTTGAAGAGAGCTTCTCTTGTGCTTTATACATCTTCTCAAGGATTTAATTTTTGGCTTGCATTATAGAGTTCATATTTGGTGGCTCTTAAACTTGCAATGCCCCTAATTCATAGAGTAAATTAGCTCTCTCTGTAGAGTTTGAAGCCTTTCTTTCCATTAAATGTCTTTACTGCTGTTGGGATGGTTGCTATTACTTCTGAATTCCAGATATCTTAAGTGGAAGATTTGAAGTCTTGGGCCTCCTCTTAGATGTTGACTTTTTCTTAGTGACTACTTTCTTCTCAAGGTTGAAAACCTTTCCTAACTCACTTTCTTATTCTACTGGTAGTATCTGTGGTATATTATTAACACCCAAGTCTTGCTTAAACTTTTTGAACTGCTGCAGCAAGTGAGATGGAATCTTGCTTTTCATTTATACCCTTTAAGATGCTGCAGTTTTTGAAGACTTCACCTTCAATTTCTGCTTTGGGAAAGAAGGGTGCTAGATATTATCAAAAGCAAAATATAGACTTAGATATTCTAGTCCTGTTACTAATATTGCTCTAGCCTTAGTTAGTCAGCCCCGTTATCTGAAATTGCCCCTAGCCTTAGTTAGAACTCACATAAATTCTGAATAGCTCCATTGGTTAGCTTTGATGAACTCTCATCAATTTAATTGAGTTTAATTGGATAGCTTGTCAACTGGCTCATCTTTAGTGGTGATTGATTAAGGTTGCCTTCATGGGGCCCCTTAGAGGTAAATTGATAAGTCACTTTTCCTAAGCTTTCTCAGATTCTGTATTTGGGGAGAATGATTCATAACTGGCATGCTATTCCTTTGCATGGTAAGATTATATTCCACATTTGCTCTACCGGGTGGAGGTGAGAGTGAACTCTTTTTCTTCTACTGACTGATGAGATTCTAAATGCTTAGCATCTTGCTTTCTAAGAGCTAGTCTTTGAACTTTAAATTAGATCTCTTAGACTTCTTTCTCTTCTTAGATTGACCTTTCTACTTAGACTTTTTCTTTGAGTTCTATTGCACCTCTAAGGCTTTTTCATTATCCTCTAGCCGCTTTTTCTCCTTGAAATCTTGGAGTCCCTTGAAATAATCACTCTGCAAATTCAGTAACTGCGTCTTAAATAAGATCATTAATCATTCAACCATGGCAAGTTAAATTTATCTTGAGCTTGACAATTTTCTAAGACTCATGAATTTCTTTTTGCTTTTGCTCCTTTAGTCTCTTATGTTTCTACTCTTTCACTAGATTTTCCAGAGACTGGTGTCTGTTCTCATTTATAGCTGAATCCATCTCCGCATCCTCAGTTTTAATTAAAACTCCTCTACCTCCTTGACTAGTGAGCTCATTAAAAAAATTTTACTATAAAAATCACTCATAGTTCTGGCCATTCATCTTTACTCTTTTGAAGGGAGAGAGCTTGTTTGGAGTGAAGTTGCGAGTCATATGGTTCTTCTCGTCTGAAGTTTAAAGTCTCATCTGGTCCTCTCCAATACAAAAAATAATAAAGATATTAAAAATACTGTGTAGCATAATTTCATCAAGTCTATCAAGATCATCATTGCTTGTGCTGTTACAGAAGCTCTTCTCCTTGCTTTAGTTGCTTTGTAATGGCTAGGGATAAATCCTGTTTTCATATTCGTCAACGCTTTCAATTCTTCATGATGAAGAAGAATAATGATAACATATATTCTTATCTTTTTCTGACTTTTCTTTGATGACCTCGTTTGAGGTGATTGAGAGAGATGTTGATCTATCCTTCTTCTGTTTAATAAATACAATAATTTTTATAAAAAATAGTTTGGTGAGTTACTCATTGATGATCTGAGCATTTCAAGGCACATTTGATGCTCCTTTCTTTCTTGCTCTCTTTTGAGCTTAGCTTCAAGCTTTCTTTTTTGTGCCTCCTCTTTCTCTTATCTTAGTATCTTGGCCTAAATAGGTTCTCTGAGTTACTTTGCTAATACTTGGCTTGGTGAAGTTATGGGCATTTCTTAGAATGCTTACAAAGGCTAATAAACCGAATCTGGAGCAATAAAGTTCTGATAATTTGCAGTTTACTGTTGAAGAACACTCTAGCCTGGCATTTGTAGCTTCTTCTGCCTCATTTTCTATCTCATTTCATAAGGCATCACACTCGAATGGTGTTTGGCTCCTCTATTTTCCTAGCCTTGTCTGTTCTCCTTGTCACGGTCTTACTACTTCTTTTGTATTTACTTCTTCACCTCATTTTTCAACTTTTAAATGACATCATCTGTCATGATGAATTGAGTAGCAACTTTGGCTGTCTTAATCATCTTCTACTGTCTTGGATTCTAAGCCAGAGATTGCTGCTTCTATTAGGTAGTGGTGAATATATTTTATGCATTAGTAAAAGGCATGTGGTCATTTTTAGTTTGAGGTTTACCTGGCTTCTTACTTTACCCATTATTAGGTTCTCTCGTCTTGTGATGGCTGTTTAAGTTAAAGTTCTCTTTGTCATCACTGTAGAGATAGAGTTGACTCTGCTTGTTTCTCTAAGGAGAGAGACTACTCTTCTATAAGCCTTATACCTTCCTGGACTGAGTTTGCTGAATAGTCAAGGTATCGGCAGTTTTCTGGGGTTAAGCTGAGTACTTCTTATTGAACTTGGCGCTTTAAGGCTAGTTGGGAGACTGAAGAAAATGCTACTGCTAGTTATGAGCCATCTACTACTGCTTTCTTCTTAAGTTTGGAGGAGATAACAGGCCTATAGGTTCATAGTTTTATTGATAAGACATGGTGGTCATAGCAAATTAGTCCTATTCATGTGAGTGATCCTTCGATGGTCTGATTGTGGAGAGCTGCTAGTTTTAGTTGATGATGAGATTGTTGAGAGTGGTGGGGGAATCTAGCATCCTCATAGAAAACTCACTTTGCTGAGCAAATGGGTTGACCCGACTTTTCAAATCAGTTAAGTGAAGTGTGTTCATAATCTAAGATGGAGGAGCATTCGAATGCTGATCATTTGATGGCACATTTTTATGCATCCTGACTGTTGCTTGCGAGGGATTGCGATTGCTTGAAGAGGAAGGTCTTTTTCTTTTAAGTTAAGACTGACTCTTTTACTTAGTTTTTGTAACTGCTTTTTAATTTTCTAAGATGGGATTGTGAAAAGTGCTACTCTGAGAAATCACATTTGAGGAAAGCGGTCTTCCTCTTTTATAGTGATTCTCTTCCAGAGAAGTACCGAAGGGATTGTTTTCTATATTTTAACCTGGAGCAATATTTTAATCTCCTCTGCTATTATAATTCATCTGCAGATTTGGATTAGCATTTTCAAAGTTAATGGATTGGTAATAAAAATAAACCAGTTTAAGATTGAAACTCCAAGCTCTAAGCATATTTGGCCATGCTTTTGACTACTTCAGATTTTGGAGGGAAACTATTCTGGCTTTGACTTTGCAAACTACTTGTATGATAAGTCAAACTGCCTTAAGATGCTTGCTAATTAAGTTTTTGTGTAGAGTGTGCTCCTTAGTTCATGATCTATTTCTAGTGTTCATAGTTCTATGCCATCTTCTTTACTTTGCTTGCATCATTCTTTTTTGCAGATTTAGCTTTATTAGTACTCTTTGATGTGGAAGAGACTGGCCTTTAATTATGAGTTTCGATGTTGAATATATTGTTTGAGCTGATGTAATTGGGCTCTTGGTTTCTAACTTATTGCTGAGTCTATCGGGTGTTGGTTTTCTCCTAGGTATTGGGAGATTGAATACTGTTGATGGATAGAAAGGCTGGAGAGGAACCCATCTCCTAAATGTTTTAGAATGATGGGGAAGTTAACTGAGACTTTCCCTTCTACCTACTCTTGAATGCTGGATTGTTTGCCTGAGCTATAAGTTGATTTAGATTCTCATAAATTTGATTTGGTGGCTATGCTGCAAGAGGGTTCTAGTATTATTTTCCAGTCAGCAGATTCATATACACGCCTAGAAAAAACGTATTAAAGGTAAAGAAAAAAATTTACTATTGTCTTTGCTTGAATGGAGGGAACTTTTATCTGAGACAACTTAAAGTAAGAAAAAATTTAATTATTCTTAATACTCTAAACTTGAATTTCCTTTCCTTTCTCGAATCTTTTACAAGAGATTGGAGCCATTTCAGAGAACTTTTTGGAACTGTTAGAATTTACTCCAGCTACTTAGTTTGGGGAGGCTTTGAAAGTGTCCTTAAAATTATTGAACTTTCCTAAAGATTGGCCTAACTGAATGATACTCGAAGTCCCCCCTGATTAGTGCTATCTTTTAAGTGTGTATTAGAAGTACTGTTTTAGTTTCTAAGTGTTTGCGATTGCTAGAGAGGTTGAGAATTGGCGGTATTAAGTTAAGCTTTTTACTCATGCTGCTAAATTGGTCTCTATTTAATGTTTTAAATTCCTTAGAAATTCGATGTAGATTAAGAAACTCCGAAGGATGGAGCACCTTATCTGATTTGGTTATCATTCAAGTTTGCTAGGAATTAGCTGCTAGCCATTGAGCTTGAGTGTCCTAAAAACTACTGTTGTGAGGGCTACTTACTGAGTCCTTGGTTTTGAGGGGGTTATGAAAAATATTGAGAAGTCAGTGGGGCTTCTATTGATGACACCTTAGGTTACATTTATTTTTGGAGAGGCATGTCTGATGAACGCAAGGTCTTAGACTGTTTAGAGGAGCCATTTTTAATTTCTTTCGTGGAAGCATTTTTGTTTAAACTTTGAGGATGCATATCGACCACATGCTTAGTCTATAAAATAATTAGCAAAGGAGTTAATTTAAAGTCTGTTGTGGATAGAAATTAAGTTCTTGAGTTTGGAAATTCTAAGGGTATTAAGAATTTTTGGGACTCGGCATCAAGTTTTGATTGGCTTTGCCAGTGTTCATAGAACTATTCTTCACTTATTGTAAAGATAAAATATATTATTCATAGTTATAATTGTATCTGCTGCCCATAATTATGCGCCTGCAAATATTAAGCTTCACTAGCATTCCTTAAATATAAATGAGTTCGATTATTAAATTCTTATCCTTTGGAGATTTTGCTAGATGTGGGGTGAAGTGGCGATGATAGGCGCCTAGTGCGGGAGTGGGTGGAGAGACTGGGGATATTGGTAAGTTGCTCTCATATTAGTTATATTTGAATTTATATTTTGAATTCAACTTCATATTTCGTTGAAACTAACTTCACTACATATCTACATTATCCTATCTCAAATTTGAAAAATAAATGCAATGATCAATAAAATTATAGAATGTACATACCTATGCACTGCAGGTATCCATAATTGAAAATAGAGTGGCTAATTTGATTAGGAGTGATTGAATTGTTGTTTAAGTAATTATAAAATGGAGGAAAGCAAACAGAGGCGATAGAACTAAGCTCTCCTCTCAGTTTCAAGCAATTCACGATCCACAGCTGCCTTTTCAGCCAACAAGTAAAATGCGTCCGCAGGCACTAGTCCTAACTAGGCAGAGGCGGAGGACGAGTATGAAGAGGATGAACAGTACACAGTAACTCAACTGGCCAAGCAAGCGTGAATTTATCTGACATCGCCCTCTGCCCAGAAATAAACTAACACCAACAAACCCTCAAACGCTCAATCCACAGAGAGCCAGAGATCAAATATATATTTCTGCACTTCCTTACTATTTATCACTTGAGCAACTTGGAAGAGCTATGAGGTCTTAGACGGTCAAAGTGCCCTTAGCTAGTTAGGCTAAGAGTGGCAATACCGTCGGGCAGAGTGGCAACTTCGATTCATAGGGATCAGAGTTCATGAGGAATAAAAATTTGAAAGAGCACCCAGAAAGTCTGCGCTATTCGCACAAAGATAAAAAACTGCCACCTAACTTTGCAGAAAGAGTTCTTGAACTAGAAATGGAAATTGAAAATGACTGCACGAGCATAGACTCAATCAATAACCTTCTCTACCTCTACTCTGTAAGTATTCTTTAGTGAGTTATTTGAACCTACTTTAAATAAATTCAAATGAGGATAGGGCCAAAATAATGCGTAGTGGGTTTCGTCTTCGCACATTTCTCTCACAATTTTTGAAATGAATAGTCTAACTTATTTCTTAGTAAGCAGTTGAGTACTATAACGGGATGAACAACGACAGATACTAGCTTTACGCAGATCGAATACAGAATTTCCTGCTCAAGCCAGAAGTGCTGAGAATTATGCAGCTCGCCTCTACAGATCCAGAGGGTTACCAGAGGGAGTAGGAACTGAGAAATTAAGAGAAGTAGCAACAAATGCAGGATATGAGTTAAACCTCTACAAACGACCGACAGCAAGCGGCAAGAAAGGCTATTAAAGAATAGCAGGATAAGAAAAAGAAAGAGAGAATCAATAAGATGGCTCAGAATATGGAGGAGATTCAGAACATAGTATATGCTGTAATTCATTGACTCTACTTTTTAAGAACGCATCAGAGGGTGGAAGTAGTTCTCAAAATAGCCCTGATGTAAAAGTGCAAGCTTATTTTGAAGAGCAGGAACAAAAGATAGAGAAGATTCAATAAGAACTTAAGAAGGAGATGGTACTTCAGAATGAAAATTTTCATAAGAGACTCGCAGAGAGAAAGAGGAAGATGCTCCAGAAGCATTCATTGTATAATTAATTCTAGAGATCACGAGGGTGAACATGAAGAAAGCAAGAATGACAGCCAAGGTTTCTCACTTGGGAAGATTGGTCACAGACCAAGCACCATGAAAGGATCCACTCAGAAGAAATTCCAGCTACCTAATTTTGACGACGATTTGATCAATAACAAGGAATTCAATGACATATCGATACAAGAAAAATTTAATGGTGACTTATATTTATATCTATGATTAAGGGATCAACTAACTTTGAAAACACGCAGTTCATAGAGGAAGTAAGCTTTAACACTGATCTGCAGCTTGTGAGAAAGCTATAAGAAATAGAGATTGAAAAGATGCTGCCAAACGCTAACAACAATCAAAACTAGTTTGACACAATTTTCGAAAACTTGGACTAGTTTGAGGATGGAGAAGGCTCTCACTCGGATATTTATCTCTAACTTTAATAAGTTTTTCAAGATAACGAGTCAGAGGAGGAAGCTGCAAATTTAGCTGAGCAACAAGAGGAGTATCAAGAGTCTATGTAGTAAATATGGCGCAACTGCGAAGAGATTATGGAGAAACTCTAAAAGGAGAAGTAGGACAAGGTGGAGCAAATTATTGAAGAAGTCACATAGCTCAAGTTCGAAAAGATTAAAAGCGAAATGCTTCTTTGTATATGGCTTATAGATTGCTGAGGTGAAGGCAAGCTACGACTTTATGATTAAGAGACTGGACCAGTAGAAGCAAAAGGAGAAGAGCGACATTAAACGCAAAGAGAAAGAGGAAGAGATAAAACGAGTACAAGAAGAGATGGAAGCACTCAAGAAGCAAAAGATAGAAGAAGTCAATCAGTAGTATGAAGAGAGGAAACGCTAACTCATGGGCACTCATAAGGACACTCAGATTGCTAGTGAGACTAAGAAACTGGCTCAAAACTCTCAACACAGATTAATGAACAGCAGCAGAATCAGCGGCTAGAGTGCAGCTAATAGTGCTGCAAAGAGAAAACTCCAACCCATGACTGCTCAAATTACTCCTAAAAACTCAAGAATGAATTTTAACTATATCATTCATCTTTTTTGTTTGAGTTGCTTTTTCTTCTTGTTCAGTTATTTATTCGGTTACAGATTGAATGAGCAGAGGAACAGAGACTGCGACTACATTATTTCAGTAAACTTCGTGACTTTCCTCATACTTTGGAAAATTGGAAAGTTTCAGGAGGCGAAACGCTATCTTGAAATAAACCGAAAGCTTATCGAAGTGCTACTTGATGAGAAGAATAAGCTGGTGAGTGAAAGTGGTCTTGACTTACCTCCCTGGGAAATGATCAAGAATCAAAGCTTGTGAATATTTATTAGCGATAACTTGAATACTCTGACTTATTCTTTGTATGGAGGTTTCGGGGGTGGAATCGGTTCTCGACTGGGCAATTAATCCTCTCTAAGTGTGATAATGGAAAGTTCGCATCAAACTTTCAACAAGTAGAGTTTGACTTTGGATGACAGAGGAGCTGAGAGAGATGGAGCCTAACTTTCATTTGGAGATAGACTCGTTGAAGCTGAAGTCGAAGGTGAGATGAGCAGCAAGTACAGTAAGAAGAGCAAGGATAGAAAGAAGAGGAATAAGAATATATTTAAGTTTAAATTTATAAATGATATGAATGCAGACTTAGTAGAGATAGACTTATTTGCGAAGAAGGCAGACAGAAAAGCACTCGCTCAATTGATGGCCTCAGACAGTGAAGATGAGATAAAAGGAATTAATCTCTCAAAATATGTATGTATGTTTTTACAAGCAAGCTTCAAATGCAAACTTGATTGCTTACGAATTGCTGATGGTTCCACTAGTGATCATAGCAAATTTTTTCTTTCTTATCCTTATATTTATATCTAATGCAAAAATCTTAAATAAGATTAATCTTAATATTATTTAGTGACAGTGTGGCTCTGTGGGGCTGGAGAGATACACGTGTGCTTTGGTACTGTCTGATGTTTGGATATGCAGTTGTGAACATCTGCTATTTCTTCACTATCTGGGGAACAGATCTCAAAGGAGCTAAGTTCTTCAAGGAAGATCTTCCAGTCACAAGTCCTCATAGTGATTATAATTTTCCACATCATCTATTAATCGTATCTACGATTCAAGGCTAGCAAGTGCCTTGCAAGAAGACAAAGAGCTCTACTCAATAAAAAGCCATCGCCATTCTTCTTACAAGAAGAGGAGGAAAACGATGATGAACTTTACTCAAGCAAGGACAGAAAACACAGAGAGATAAGGGAAAGCCTACTCAGCGACAAGCATACATACTCAAAACGCAATCACTGCAAGAAATCTTCCTCTTCCTCTACCACAGATCACGACAGCAGTTCAGAGGGAGAATGACATCTCCTAGAAGCTAAACTAAACTCTTAATATTCATTAAATTCCACATAAATAAAGCAAAGGATCTTAAGTGATGAACAACCTAGATAGATAATAATAAGTATTTCTTTAATTTCATAAGTTCAAGTTTAGACAGAGAGATAGATCAAGCGGCGTGATAATATGATTGAATAATAAGTGGATATTACTAAGTCTATGTGAGAGAAATGAGTGTGAGTGAGAGTGCTCTATCATTAAATACTAAGCATTATATTTTAAAGGAGATTTAATGTCCAATACAGCATTTAAAAGACTCCCAGAGGACAGCAAGACTAACCTCAAATCTCAGCTTGAAATGGTGAGAAGCTAAGATTAGAAAATTCCCTTAAGTGAGAAGCTCTCAGAAATCTCTGTGCTATCCTTTCCAGCTATAATGTCTCAACTTCTTTCCTGGCTTCCTGAGGTTGTCAACTTGCATCTCGTAGGATAATGATAAGTCTTTAATAAGGAAATTTATGAATTGTTTGAAGGAAAATACGGGACCAGAAATGAAGTAAATGGAGTGGCAGTGGGAAATGTGGTGCTGTTTGTGATTCCACTCACTCTCATGTACGGTATAAATGAATGAGTTTTAAATTAATTTGACTATCGAAAATGGAAGTCTGGACACCTTATTGGGAAGAAACTTCGGAGCAAAGAAGTTCGACGAGTGCGGTCACTACATTAACACGACGAGGTTGATAATGTTTATCTGCTGGTTCCTGATTTGCCCTATCTTATTCTACAGCGACACCCTACTAGTGTTAGTTGGCTAAAATAGTGAATCAAGCAAACAGGCCCAGATCTACCTCACCTACTTCTTGCCTTCTCTCTTCGCCATGTTCTATTTGGACTGCCAGAGGAGTAAAATTTAGATTCATTCATTCAATATAAAGTGGTGGAGGAGACTATTCCAATCTTTCAAGCTGGTGAAGATTCAAACTGTAATTATGGTGGTGTGTGTGATAACTCATTACCCACTCGCATCCTACTTTGTCAGAGATCTCTAAATGGGATTCTTAGAAATAATATTTCTTTCTTTATTAGGAGTGAAGGGCGTCTCCATAGCTACTTCTATAGTCTATGCGTTATGTCTGGTTATTGCGATATCAGCTAACATTTTCCATCCCATGCTCAGAAAAAGTAATTTCTATTAAGAAAGGCGATCATAAAGTTCGATTTCTCAAGGCTTAAGTTGCGAGAGGTGTTGGGACTCGGATTCTACAACATGCTGATGAACAGTTTGAAGTGGTACGCCTTCCAATACATGTCTCTTCTAGCTGGTAAACTTTATTTCCAATTTAAATCATTCCCTTCCTATTTCTTAAAGTTTGCCATTCTGGGAATCGTTGCTCAGACTTCCTTCGCAATTACATTCCAGTTCAGTTATCTCATAATCATGACCTCAAGTGGCATCTCCAACTCCTTCTGCTAGATAATTAGTTCCAGAGTGGGAGCTAAGAAGTACGATGAGGCTTTGCAGTTTGGTCAATTTCTTTACAAGCTTGGAGTTCCTGTGGCCCTATTCTAATTAAAGCTCATTCTGTATAAAACCTAAAGTTTTTATTCTTCTGCACTTTGAGTTACTTGATTCAGAATGAGATCGCTCACTTCTACACGAATGACGAGGAGATTATAGCAGACATGATACTTTGCTTTTCAATAATATCTGTCAGTCTTTTCTTCGACTATTTCTAGCAGCTGTAACTTGGAATAGTCAGAGGTCTTGGTCTTTACAAGCAAAATTTTTAAAAGTAAACTTCAATCTCCTAATTATAATGCGAACTTAATCAAACAATGAATCTGTAATAATAAGTTTGATGGATTTAATTTTTATAGTCTTTATTTAATTTGCGATATCATTTTTGTTATTTCTTTGTCTGTGTTCCTTAATATCTATCAATCTATATTCTTTAGAAATAAAAGCACATTAGAATTTTTATAAGAACATTTAAATCAGGTTTTATTTTCTGATTTAAAAGATGATTGATGAGTATTTGATCTTCTTTTCATCCTTTTACAATTTTTCTATGAGAGAGAATTTAAGTACATTATTAAATTTGGTTAATTATAAATATTAGTTTAAATAGTTAGGGGAATGAATACGAACAACACCAAAGGCAACATGTTGGGAAGTCTGAATAAGAACAACGTTGTTATAAAAAATAACCATTACCATTTCTATTTTGACAAAAATTTTGAAATAAAAGCAAATAATTCAGTTGATAGCGATAGAGATATACTGCCGCCTTCAGACGAAATAGAGTAGTAGCGAGAGAGAGGACACTCAGCCTAGAGGGGTCCAACAAGCAATGACAACCAGACCTAAAGGACTGCAGCCTTATAAAGACAACAGGATGGGAGAGCAACTTCGCAAATAGACATCTATCAGAGCGAGCTAGCCTGTCAACTCAGTTAAAATAGTTTAAGGAAACTGATGAGCTAGAAACTGGAAATATTGATGATGTTGTACAGAGATCAGAGGCAGTCAATCCAAAGCTAAAGGGGAGTGGTTTGGGTAAATTTGAGGACCTGGCTGCTCATAATTTAGACCTAGAGGTCTCTGCGCACTCTATTATTCAAGAGATCTGTAAAAATAATGATATTCATTAATATCATTTTTGTTTTAGAGGGGGGAAATGATGCCATTCAGCAAATGCACAAAAGCAATTCCAAATTTGGAGAAGGGATTATTTCGAAGGATAAACATACTTAGTGGAAAGCGCAAGACGATTCTTAAGAATGCTTAGGAGAAGATTAACAATGTAACACTATCTTCAATTCTTCGAGTCAAAACCTAAATCAATCTATAAATCTATTGCATAGATATTTCATTTATAATAGAATAGAATGATTTTTATTCTGCTATAACATTCTTTAAATTTTTATTTTGAGTGGTGCTGAAATATTACTCCTTAACAAGAAAGAATAAAGCGCAATTATTAAGAAGCTGTGAAACAAGTGTTGCATAAACGCAATGGTTTTTTATTATTGCTGATGAGAAAAAAATATCTAAAAGAGGAAAGGGAGTTTTGCAAGATAAATGGAATTATTATTGATGAAATGCCTGCTCTTAAGATTCATGAACAAAAGACTCCCAAAAAAAAGAAAAGCCCTAAGTCTCCAAAGTTTAAATACGTAGAGACTGAGAGCTTAGAAGTTGATATAAGCGATGAGGAGGAGGAAGACGGTAACTGTTCTTTATAAACTCAATTCATAGGAGAAAGCAATTAAAAATACTTCTTTTAAATTTGATAAAGAACACATTTAATAACTCAAGAAGTTTGGGGTTTAAGAACGTTATTTATTTTAGAGTTCCGAGTACCTTCCTGAAGAAGAGGAGGCGTAAAAGCGGGTTAGAAAGTAGAGACCGCTCAATAAGAATGTTAAAATCTTCAAAAAAAGATGCCTGATAATTGAAATATCTAAAGAAGCTGTGGAGTCTACTGAGTAAGCTAATGCACGATTAATGAAAAGAGTTGAGAATGAGATAAAGGAATTCAACTTGAATGAAGCAAGGAAAGAAGTTAAAAGAATCAAAAGGTTTCAGAGTGATGCTCCTAATGAAGAGGGAAAGTCCAGTGTAGAGGAGGAATCAGAGGAAGAAGGGAAAATAGGTGAAGAAGAAATGGCCAACCTTGGAACTACGATGAGCAAATTTGTAAAATCTAATAGAAATGCTAAAGCATTAAGAAAGGCACAATCAATGACTGCAAAGGAGTACAAGAAGGAGCTAATTCAAACCTATAACTATCTAATAAAATAAGAATTTAGTATTCAGAGCAATTATTTAATAGTAAATCAGAGTAGTATTATGGGATTATGATTGAGGAGAAGACTTAGTTTTTTTTTAAAAAAATATATAATTTACCTTATATTTATTTTTTTAATTTAGACTATTGTTAATTTGAAAAATTATTTTCTTATATTTAATTTATACATCTTTAATTACATCTTAAATAATTGAATTTCGAATGAAGCGATTATTTTTTAATTATAGTTCTAAGTCATGAAGGCTATATTTGACAAGAAAAAAGGAAACCAGTGACATAAAGATAAGTTTGGATTAGAAATGACGGATGAATGAAGTACAAGCCTAGAGATTAATTATTCTATTCCTAAATTTTAAAGGAAATTAGATATGTCTTTTCTTATTAAAGATTAATAAAAAATTCTAAAACTTAAGAGAGTATAGAAGAAACTTTACTCCAAACTATATGCATATGAAACTTAAGAAGAATTTTAATCGTTAACTTCGTAGTTGTCAATACAATAACTACTAGACTATATAGTAAAGCAAATTTAAGAAAGTATAAAGAAAATGAATGATTGTTTAAGCGCAGGGGGAGGCATATTCAGTTCCTTCTTTCCATTCTAGATTTGATAACTTCCTTTATGTATTCTTAATAAGAGTTATAAGAAATATTCAATATAAATGAAATTCTTAGTCCATCATAAGCGCAAACATCTTAGTTCTCATTAAAGCAAGTGTGAGGTAGTTGCGAGGGTTGAAGCCTGGCTCCTCATCCCTAATGAAATTAATGGCCCACATTATGAAATAGACGTGCAGATATACCATCCCTATTATAACCTACTCGTATAGTCTCTATCTTCTTAAAGCCACATACTCATCCTACCCAATCTAAAGTTCCTTGCCTTCTTCGGTAGCTCTTGGCTTCAAGACGAGTTGATAATATGTCTTCAGATAAAAGTCCACGTAGTAACGCATTTCTCTCTCAGTCATCAGGTTCATCGGATAGAACTTTATCTCAGAATAAATTTAGAAGAGATTTGTATTAGATACTATTGGCTCAACAATTTTCCAAGTTTGACTCATGTAAAATTACAGAGCAGAGCCACAATTTGAAATGAATTACAATGCTTGAAAGACCAAGATTTGAATTAGGAGTCACCTAGCTTGTAAAGTATTTTCAATTTTTTTAATGCGACTTGAATAAATTCTTGGTCCACCTTCGCATCTGCTGAATTTAATCTCATCTCGAATTCCTCTCAGCAAATCTTGGGATACTTAGTAAAGCTTCTTTGACTTCTTTGCAGTTCCCGTATTTAAAATAATTCCTCTTAAAAATACTACTCAATTCTATATTTGATAAACTCGGTGATAATCTGCTCAACATAGTATGGATTTCTCATTTCGAAGATGGATAAGTTTCTTGCATCCTCATACTTCTCGATTCTGAAGGTCTCGCTAAGATAAAAGATTTCTGGTGCGAGGCCCTTCTCAGAAAGGATGGGCATAATCTTCAACTCTAAGTCTATTTACTGTCTGCTGCCAGAGTCGTAACTCTTCACAACTAAAGGGTTCTTGTCTCCGAGAGGAGCTGCTTTGTTTCTCACAATGAAAGTTGTACCTGTCCATCCACCTGGAAAACTCAATTCCAAGTCTTAAACACTCACATATAGATTATTAATCCAAATCTCTTATAAAATCTTAGATATTGAGTATTAGTAAGGTATTAATCTTCAACAAAATTTAAAAGTGAGCTTATTTTTATCATCGGATAGAACTTTATCCCAGGGGGCTCTGGATGATAGTTCTCTTTGATGCAACAGCCTAGATAGCTTGAAAGATCCTAATACTCAGGCCCCATCGTGCTTAGTTCATGGTCAATGATCAATACCCTTGACTAGTCTACGTTTGAGACTAAGATATTTCCCTGTTGCGCATCGTTGTGGCACACCACAAAATTTTCAAAGTCTGTGTCTTCTTCAAAAGCCATTCTTAGGAAGTCTTGGTCCACCTTCGCATCAATCAACGCTTTTATACTCTCTAGGTTTTCACTGTACTCTGAGTAGTATTTGTCCCATATCCTATTCAGCTTTGAGACAAACTTTTCGAAGTCCTGCTCAAAGGATTACTTCAGTAAGCTCGACTTCCTCTCACATCAATTTAAAAGGGATGAAAAGAATGGAGAATGGATATCTTAGAGGGAATGAAATGAGGCTGCTTTGTTTCTCACTATGAAAGTTGTGCCTGTATAGCCGCCTGGAAAACTCAATTCCAAATCTTCAATACTTCTCAATTCTCCAAACTATAAATTTATTCGCTTAGTTTCCTTATACATCGATATAATTTGATAATCAATCAAAACTCATTATCTCCCAAAATAGATATTTTAAGATCTCTCTTATCAAAATTAATTGAGAGAAAAGTTCTGAAATTTAAAATCATATGTTTATTCCTCTTTTCCTCACAATATCCTGAACATATTTTTGACTGAGGAGATAGTCATTCATGAACACTCTTATTTGAGTATTCGTGAGGAAGAATTCCAAACTAAATGAATATATATAAGCAAGATTAGAATTCTAATTTCTCCTCTCTGAGTCGGACTGTGCTCCACACTCCAAAGAATATATTGATGAATACCATAGCGGCTATTGTATTTTCGAAAAACTTTCCTCCAGATTTTACTCAATGTAGCTTTCTAGTGTAATCAGTCCTCTATCTTGGTAAAACTTTTCATGATAATAGCTCAGATAGAATCTAAACTTATAGGATTAAAATATTTAAGTATATATCTACAAGCCATTCTCATTTCTCTTTCACTTGGAAAATTCTTAGATTGGAATTTAATACTGATCTCTTCAGGATGACAGTTTTCCTTCTGCAAGCTTCCCAAAAAGCTGGCTAAGCCGAACCACTTCGGGGCAAAGTAAGGGTTCTCATAATCGATAACTATAACTTTCGTTTGGTCCTCCAAAAGCGTTAAAATATTCGTCTACTGACAATCGAAATGGCAAACCAATATGTCCTCATCTTATGCTATAAATTAAAATCAAATTCTATAGACTTTTTCATCTTTTACTGAAGCAGGTCTGATCAATTTTTCTCTCCATTCTTCAAAATCTATGTCAAAGATTCCTTTTTAAATGTTTCGAAAGAATGACTTAATCTTCTCGTCCGCTTCATCAGTGTTATACTTCTTCTGGAGGTACAAAAATTTAGCTACCGCCTCTGGGTAAAGATCTTCAGAAACATATTGATCTAGAGTAACTTTTTTCCCTCCAAAATAATCTTTCAAACGCCTATTAACTTCCGGGTTATGGTCAAACTCTACCAATTTATGCACAATTTCTTTAAGGTAGAACAATATAAAGAATTTATGTGATTTAGAATGGGTTCCTCATTTCGAAGTTGGTAAGTTCCCTCACTCTAAGGAATTACTCCACTCGTAATCTATTTAAATTATTGATCAATCTGAAAATTTTTCATTCAAATAATTAATGAATGCTCACACTGATGATAAACTTTGGACCATATCCACAGTTTGAAAGTTCCTCTGCTACTATCATTTCTCTTTCAAGGCCCAGTCTAGTTGCCTTATCATAAAACTTCACGATAACTTCCTTTGAAGGTACATCTTGTTTACAGTCTCTGTTCTCAAGATAGAAAGCAGTTGCCGAGAATCCACCAAGCTGAGAGTAGTAAAGATTTTCGAAGCTTGTTAGATCCTACCAGCCAGGAATGTTCATAATCAGATCTCTCAAGGAAAGAAGGCTCAACAGTAGGTATTGCCTTGAACCTTATTCTTCAAGAAGACATTGCTATACAGATGATAAAATCATAGGATTAAATATAGGATTATTACACCAAAATCATAGTCTGACTAAGATCTTAAAAAGAGGAGTAAATAAACAGTATGATATTGAAAGGAGTATAAAATAATGTCTTAGAAATTTGAAACGAGTAAATATATAGAGGATCCTTTTGCAGTAAAAGTTAAGACTCTACTAGAGCTTGCAATCCCAGCAATTCTGGCTCTATTTTTCAGCTTCTCTCCAGAGTTTGTAAACATCCACATGATTGGTTTGTATGGAACTAAAGAGCAAATCAATGGGATAAATCTTGGAAATACTGTGCTGATTATCTTTGCGTTCACTGTAATGTGGGGTTTTTGCGGATCCTTGGACACATTTATGAGTTAAGCTTTTGGCGCAAAAGATTTTTAACTGGCAGGAGACTATCTCAATTCTGGAAGAGTACTTATGCTAGCTATATTCATCCCGATGATACCCATAATGATGCTTTCTGATAAGATTCTACTGCTTTTCGGGCAAGATCCAGCTTCTGCTTATCAAGCTAGGGAGTACTTAGTGAATATGCTACCAGGAATATTTTTCATGTACTTCTATGACGCACAAAGAAGACTGCTTTAAAGCTTTAAAATGGTCAAACAGCAAGCAGCAATATGCTTCTCGTCTGCCTTGGTTCACTATATTTCGGCCTTTATTTTCACGAAGCATTTTCAACTTGGAAATAGAGGACTTGCTTACGCGACTTCTTTGAGCTACTTTATGAACATCGTACTTGCCTATTTGGTCTGCAAGCATTATTCTATTCTTAATAGAGCTGAAGTGCCCTTCAATTTTAACAAGCTGAGACTTGGAAACTTGATAAGAGTGGGCTTTTACAACGTGACTATGATTGGCCTAAAGTGGTACTCCTTCTAGTACATGATTTTCATTGCTATTAACATTGGAATTGTGGATCAGATAGCTTTCAATAACATCTTCAACTTGACCTACCTCTTTATAACTATAGCGAGTGGAATATCAAACTCCTTCGCTCAGATAATAGGTAGTAGTATTGGGGCTAAGCAGTTTGAGAGAGCCAAAAGCTACGGGATCTTCGTTTACAAGTTCGGAATTCCACTTGCTCTTGCTTTTTGCGCTTTGATGTACATTTACAGAGAGTAAATAGTTTTCATCTTTGGAGATAACCCAGACATAAATCAGACTATGCTGAATACTTTCGATCTTGCAACAGTTTCGCTTTTTGTGGACTTTTTGCAGCAGCTTCAGCTTAGTATGATTAGGGCTATTGGACTCTTTAGACTAGCAAGCTTAACTAATTTCCTAGCTTATGAGCTGATCTGATCCCAGTATCTTCAATACTGGTTTTCTCGCTTGATGGAACAGTCAGATCACTGTGGGTTGCTCTAATTACAGCCTATACTATGGCCAATATCATGTACTATTTTGCGATTTGGGGCTGTAACTGCAGCGACAAACAGTTCAGGAAAAATTTCAATAAATCAATGGAACGGTTAATGAAATTTTCTTACACTTATTAAAAGTTTATCCTGCCAAAGGATGAGGACTATGATAAAGAAAGGGAGAAAAGAGTATACATGGATGACAAAACTATTGATAAAGAACTCAAAGAGAAATTTAGGGTGATAAATCTAATTTATAGCATTTTAAATTGTCACAGTTCCAAATATGATCCCACTTAAATTAATAAACGAGTGATCGAAAAGTTGAGTGATTATAAATGAGTTATTGAGTAAGCTATAATAATTATTAGGTATCAAACATTTAGTCTTTTATTTACAATCCTTTATACAAAGTCCTACTTCATCATATGTTCTACCATCTATGTTCTCATGTGCCCTAGCATTAGAAAATTACTTGGATCATAATCAGGGTCATCAATTCTTATATAGTTTACTCCCCATACTGCAAACTGTACGTGCAAATACAACATATGGCAAACTATGTTCTCATAAAGTCTTTCTTAATTCTCTTCTACGTATTCAATAAAAGTTAGAGATTAAATAAATAATTAAAACTGAAAAAAATTTAAATCCTCTTACTGAACTAAATAAAAATTTTGTGTAGAAACCCTAATTCCTATCATTTTAAAATTAATTTAAATTAAAAATTTGCAACTATTTACAGGTTTTAATTGTTGTTGTGATAACTATTATTCCCCTTTCTATGAAAGAATAGTCTCGTAATACCTTTGTAAATAGTACTTAGAGTACTCTTTTAATTCAAGCTCTGTGATTGTGTTCTAAAGGTAAAGTTTAATGCTTGGAGGAGTAGGGTTATGGTTATCCTTCATGAAACAGCCAAAGAAACTCGCCAAATCCTAATAAGCAGGTCCAAAGGAAGTTTAAGTGTAGTCTATTATGTAAACCTAACTCTAGTCTAAGTTTTATACTAAGATATTCCCTTACTGTGCATCGTTATGACACACAACAACATCCTCTTCTTACAAAGCTTTTATCTTCCTCTCCTACTAGTTTTAGCAAAAGCTAGTCAATCGATTTATCAATCCAAGCTTAAAGACTTGTAAGTTCCTTCTTATAAATTGCAGAATCAGCTCTTTACTCTAGCTACTTCATTTTCTGAACAAAAGCAGGATAATCTGATTCAATAAAAGTTCTGAAAAGTGTAAGCTAACTCCCTCCTTTCTTATGCTTTGAGATGATTTCTCTTAAGGTTGGATTATTTTAGTACTGGATGAGTTTATCAATGATGGTTTGCACATAGTAAGGGTTCCTCATTTCAAAGATCCCCATATGTCTAGTGTCGAGGTATTTCTCTATTCTGCAAGTATTAGAGACATGAATCACATGAGGTCCCCAATTCTCTTTAGAAAGCAAATCTACTATCTCTATTTCCATTTCAAGGAAAGGCCTCGTATGTGTAGTGTAGAACTTAACTGCTAAAGGATTGAATTCACTAGGAGTAGCTCTGATATTTCTAACTATGTAGGTAGTTCCACTGTAACCACCTGGTAGTGAGATCTCTATGTCATCCTATGATTCAACTCCAAACTAAAAAATATCAGAGAGCCAAATAAATCCTTAAGAGATCTGTATTTTAAAATAATTTAAATAAGTATCAATCAAATCCTTTTCTTAGTAACAACAGCCTAAACATATTCCAAAGAAAGCATATAATCTATCATTTAAGTTCTCATGAGAGCTAGTGTGTAAAACCTTGAGGGATCAAATTCAGGATCGTCTTCTCTAATATAATTGATTGCCCAAACACCGTAGAATAAATGGAAGAAGAGCATTCCACTCACGATCTATTCATAGAATTTCTGATGATTCTCAGATACATACTACTCCTTGCTCATTTAAGAGCTATCTTTGAGTATCTTATCATAGTAAGTTGAAAGATAGAAGTCAGTGTAGATGCGCAGCTCTTCCTCGCTAATGGTATTCTCTGTGTACAGTTTTATATACGGAGGAGAAGGATGGTTGTTTTCCTTCATGAATTATAAAATATGAAGCAGCCAAAGAAACTTGCAACATCCTGATATCTTGGGCCGAAAGAGGTGTCTTCATAGTCTATGATAATTATTCTCTCTTGATCTCTATTGAACACTAAGATATTTCCTTGCTGTGCATCGTTATCACAAACTACAAGCTCCTCTTCCTCAGTTTCTTTAAGTAATTCATAGAGAGTTTAATCCAACCTCTCTGTAATCCACTTCTCTACCTTCAATAGGATCTGATACTCTTAGCTCTACTTAGGCTCTTCTATCATCTTCAACTTCTAAACCTTTTCTAAGAATATGGGAAAGTCCTCCTCTAGGAATGTCTTATGCAGACTCTGCTTCTTGATGCCTTCACAATTTTCAAGAGCTTGGTATAACTCTTTGTTGTTATTGTATTCGATTAATCTTTCTAGAATTTACTCAACATAGTGTGGGTTCCTCATTTCGAATATCCCCATCTCCCTCACATCTAGATACTCTTCTATTCTGTACTCGTCACAGACATAAAATACTTTAGGCCCCCACCCTTGCTCGGAAAGTATCTTTACTATCTTCATCTCCTTATCTAGACCAGCTCTCTTTGTCTTATCATAGGACTTAAAAAGCAAGGGATTAATTGGGCTTTTAGGAAGGTTTGTATTCTCAACTACATATGTAGTTCCTGTGAAGCCTCCAGCTGGAAAAGTAACTTTCAAGTCTTCTACTTTGCCTAAATTTGACAAAAATTCAGTTATGATAATCTGAGAATCTTTATATTTAATTTAAATTTTCTCCAAACTCAGGGACATGCTTTGGTATGAGTTCAAAGCACTACTTTGCTATTGATTCCATTTTATAATTATATTCTTGTATAGTTTTACCGCATATTCTTTAATGATATTCTTTTTTTCTATCTACTTTGACTCATAGAGTTGAATTTAGAATATAATGTTATGCAGAAATATTAATTTATAGATTGAATTAAATTTGAATAATTTTAAGATTAATTTTTCTATTGTTACTTTAATTGCCATATTTCTTTCTAAGATGAGATAGAAGATACTGGGTTATTCAAACAAAGAGATTCCTCTATAGTAGGGACTTCCAAGCATTAGAATTAAAGTCAGAAGAGTTAGCTGGATCAGTTCAGGAACCTATCTCGCCTCTCAATCCTCTCTAAGCTGAATTTGCTTGGACTGATTGAGCTTTCACTCATCGCAGCAGATTTGAAAATTTCAAAAGATGTTGACGTGGCCATCAAGAACTGCCAAGAATCAATCGACACCTTAATTATTTCAAACAACGCTCACAATGTGTATTCTTTCTTATTAAATAATGAGGGAAGTGCAAAGGATAAATTGGGAATTGCCTCTCAGAATCTCATAGAGGAGTTGAGAGATAACTTACTAAAGATTAAGGAGAAAGACTTAGATATAGAGGATTTACATACACAGTCACCCCTCAAGGTTAAAACTTCTTCCAATGGCCAAAAGAATCCCTAATTTCAACAAACGCAAAAGACTTATAACAATTCAAATGCCAAGTAAACATATCCCGAGAAATTGTATTATAGGTTATGAAATTTTGAGCCTTAAAAAGACTAGCCAGTATCATAAGAAGAGCTAGAGAAGTTGAGAGGAATCAGAAAGGGCAACAAAATCATCAACTCTAAGGAATTCAAACTCGTGTTCTACATCACTTGCTTCATCCCATTCATCAGGCCTGAAATGCCTAGTGTCAGAGAAGCAAGTCTTCAGCAAGCGAGGTAAATACAAAAAGACAACATCAAGAAAAGAAAGCAAGCTCAGGCCAACAACAAAGAAGAGACAGAGGAATCTCTATAGATTATTTATCTGACTTCTATAACTTAGACTACTCGACACTAGAGTTACTAAAGCAACATAAGGAACTTCTGAGTCCCGACCCTCAAGCTCAAAGTTTAAACGCTCTCTCTGGATAAGAAAACAAGGATCAACAATTTGAGGAGCCCTTACTAGTTTCCTCCACTTCTCCAAGGGAGCCATTAAAACGGGTTTTATAACCAGGCTTCTCAATTTTAGTTAAATTGTATGAGCAACAAAACTTGAGAATTCAAAAGCACAATCATGCCTTCTAGGACACTTTACTTAGCAGTAAAAACCGTTAACCTAATCCAAACTAGAACAAAACATTCACAACTTAATCGAATCAAGATCAGATAGCCAACTCTATTCAGCAACTTAGATCTCAACAGCAGCAGTCTGCTAAGCCAAATAGACTGGCTTCTAATGCACCTCAAAACTCTACTTACTACTCCCTTGGAAGTGTTAAGTCTTAAATGACTCATCTTACAACTGTTAATTAACCTTGAAAGCTATTTCTTCTTTATAAATAACTGGGATGCCTGCAAGTATCTCTTTAAAAAGTAATTTGAACATGAATAGAAGGAAACTACTCTAAACTAGTGAAAATCAAACCAGAGAGCGCTTACTCACACAGCAGAGAGATAACAGAAAAAGAGGAATGCTTTACAAAGGTTAAGATTAAGAAAGTCTCATTGGGATAGTAAACTAGTCTGAAATATTGTCGTAAAATTCTAATAAAAAAGCCATGCTAAGTAGAGAAAGCAATCTAAATAACATCAGCATCCAAGATCATAGCAATCCTTCAATCAAGATCATTATGTACTGTCAATTTATATTAGTATAGATACTCAACTCAGAGATTAATGACGCGAAGAGTTAAGGTTATTTGCTGCAGTTCCAAGTTAAATAAAGAGGAAGAGAGTAAGCATTTCAAGCCTCTGCTCAAAATAATACTGGCTCATTTTTCTTAACTGAGACTAACATGAATTACCAACCTGAAAATGAGGCACCTGCTACTGAACAATCTAATAAATAAATAAGCTAAGTAGCTTATAAACAAGTAAATAAAGCTACTTTTATGTAACCAAGTATCCAATAAAAGGCCAAATCAGCTGGCAGCTACAGCTCTTAGAATAATAGAACTAAAAGGTTCATATTAGGTAAGCAGCAAGAATTGCCAAGCATTAAATTATTTTTGCCTAATAAAGCATCTAAAAGGAAAACCTTAATTAGAGTATAGTTAACGATTCTAATGCTAATTTCATATCCTCCAAAGTGCAAGACTTAAATCTCACCAACTAAACAATTCTTTCTCAATCAAGTATAATTACTGATTTACTTTTAAAGTTTAGCAAAGTTCATCCACTAATAGAAAGACAAGCAGCATCAAGAGCAGTGGCAATTAAGCATATACTGGAAGCTTAGGTCGTTAAATTAAAACCACTGTCCACAACGAACAGAATCCTTCCTCCTCTGTTAATAAGTAGCACCATTACATGAATATGTTTCCCTCTTATGTGCCTAAGCACAAAGTTTTCACTTAGCCGAGTGTATTAAAAAGAAACTACATGAGTTTAATTTCCAGAGACAATAAAGTAAACCAGTATTCTGCTCTTTTAAACAGCGAATACTCTTTAAACTTACCAGAACCCTCAACTTAGGTTATTCATCCTTTTATAAGCAAATTATTTTCTCCTTTGGGATAGCCAGATATTATCCTCGCACAAGTAGCTAAGCCCGAAGATTAAATAAGCAAGTAATCACCCGAGTCTAAAAACGCCTTAAGAGAGTCAGCAGATGATTAATAAATAAACCTACACATACAATATGAGAGCGACGAGAATAAAAAGATGAAAGAGAAACTAACTTCCTACAAATAAAACTCTATCATCCTAGAAAATGACTATTCCGCCTAGTAAACCAAACTACCATTGAGTCTCCAGGCTTAAATACAAGATCAGAACGGGACGCGGTCAAAGCAAAGTTAAGGAATGAAATTAGAGGGAATGACTGAGGATTTTAGTAATTTCACGAGTAAAAATGCTGCTGCGGTTAATGTAAAGTAAAATTTCCAAAAGAGTAACTTTGGCTATCAATAGAATCCACCTCCCAAAACTTCCTAAAATCAAAGAGATCATCAAGTCAACAGACCGAATCACTTCTACTAAGATCCTAGTAGCATAAAGCATAACAGCTCAACAAATATCTCATCAGCCATAAACAGCATCGATTAGAATGCTAGTTAGCTTTACAGCAGGTACTAAATGCCTACCTCATAATACAATACGAAAATAAGATAGAAGACTCAGTAAAGATAGAGGCGAGACAACAATGAAGAAATTTCTAAGCAGATTGGAGTTCTACTCTAAAATTAAAATCAGATAGTTTCCTCTGATAGAAGCAAGTAACTTGCTCTCTCTTAGATTGAAGCTCAACTAGCTCAAAACAATAAGAGATTCAAGATAATTAACTCTCAGGCAAATGAGTATATGAATTTTAAAACCAACAATCATCCAAACATAAAGATATCCAGCAAGTAAAACCTTCTTAGCGGGTACCTGGATCCGAGAACTTATCAAGGAGTCAAATCTAACAGTGAAAGATCAAATGAAAGCTAGGGTAATAGCTTTAGATAACATAACTGAAAAATTTATTTCATTGATGCATTTGTTTTTTATGCATAGAAGCCCTAAATTTTAACTATTTTCATGGTCATTCTCAAATCTTCCATTTATTATATCGAAATCTCTTTTAGCATTCTTATCTTTCTTTGGCACTATCTTCTTGCTCTCTAATTTTATCTCAGCCTAAATTATTTAAAACTCATGACAGTGAAATACCTTTCCTTCTTTTTAAGGCCTTTGATTTGGAGGATTAAAATGGTGCTCCATTAGACTTAAGTTGCTGAGAATGTTATGATCCTATCTCGTGTTCTTGATGTATCTAGGCTTCCACTCTTTCTCGATAGGATAATTTGGCTCTTTCTCCAGACCCTTAAGCTTATTTTCCAAGTTAATTATATTGAAAGTCTGTTCTACTCTCAGCTAATTGTCCTATAAATTCATCAAAATCTTCACCAAACCTATCTTACTCTGTTCTGAGCTATCTTCTAAATGACTCTCTCTGAATCCCGCTATTTCTACTGATTTTCTATTTCTTGGTCCTTAAAAACTTGTAAAATAGGGTTGTATATAGAATCTTTCTCTAGAACCTCTTTGTGGCTGACTATCTTCGGCTTTGTAATTTGATAAGGATTGAAGTCAGGCGATCTATATGCCTTCAGCTCTTAGGACCAATCTAGCTCTTGCTTTTTATCTGTGAGATTTAGATCAGAAAGCTTATGAGAGGAGGAGTTAAGCTACTAAGTCTTTGTATTGGGACTGATATCGACCTATGAAAGTCTCTTGCTTTTAAAGAAGTTTTAACTAGGCTTTTAAATTGTTTCAGGTGAAGAATTCTATGCATTTGACTTTATTGCAGATAGGTTTGCTCTCTAAGACTATAGATAGTTTTTGTTCTCTTGATTGGAATGCATTTTTTAAACAAATATTTTGTCCTATAAAAACCTTCTGTTATGATTAATTTTATTTTTATTTCGCTTTAGTATCCTCCTTGTACCAAAATTGTAAAAATTAGAGCACAAAAAACATATTCTAAGATTCTCAAAAATAAGCAACCCTAGTCATTCATTCTCACTTAAGCTCATAGTAATTAAACTTTGAGACATGTACGCTTGCTCCGTTGTTGTAATTAGCTCTATTGTTGTTCATCCCAGTGAAGTCCAACCTCCTTGCAGACTCCTATTTGCTGTGAGAGAATTCGTAACCTGTACCATTACTACTGCCAGTAGCGCCCACACTTATGAAGTTGCTGTTTGGGTTTTAAGACCCCACAGGCTGAGATGCTTAAGAGTTGTAGTTGTAGAACTTTTTATTCTGCTTGTAGAGGTGGTTAGAGCCACTGCCATGAATCTTTTTGACTCGTTGGCTGCCTTGCTTGCCTCCATAGGCGGAGTTCACATTCTGATAATGAGCTAGACCTCCCTAGCTACTATAATTTGAATTTTGAGGGGTACTGTGCCCGTAAGAATGAGTGTGAGTTAGTTGGCTATTGCAGTTTGAGTGAACACTCTGAGAGAAGCTTTGAGGGTTTTGACTCAAGACACTGTGGTAGTAAGTGTTGGAGCTACTTGGATTTTGAATCACGGATTAAGAAATGTTCACCAATATAGTAATGCAAACGATATGAAGTTTATCCTATATCTAATATGAATTTAAGAGATTTAGATTGCTTGGCCTCTAGCTGCTTAAATTATTGCTATCTTGCTGATTCTAAGTGTTTCTGTGGAAGTTGCTTTGATTACTTGAGGGATTATTTTACAAGAAAGACTGTGAAATAGTCTGAGACACTTTACGATGACCAGCCATAGGTTTATCATAGCTAAAGTTCGACACTGAATGGTATTTCGTGATGCTTGAGGGTACTTCACTCCTCTTAGGGACTGGTGTTTCATTATAGGAGTTTGAGATGATCTGATCTTTCTGCGTGTTGAACTACTATCTAGAAGTCGATTGCTTATTGTATTGGACATATCTCTTTGTCTCTTGATGCTGAAAGTATTCTTAATACTTCTCTCTTTATGAGCCGGCGCCTCCACTCACCTAAGTTTGAAGTTGCTTCATAATTGGTTACTGATATCTTGGATTGCCAAATTTCTACTACTCATGAGGGACCATCTATCTTTTAGTATTAGAGTGCTTCCAATGATTGATTATGAATTCATCTTCAGTCTGTGTCTGTGGCCTCCTATTGATAGACGTCTCTTCATTAGGCTGTGTAGGTATTGTCTCAACCACAACCCTATGCTCATTTAATTCATCAAGATTCTAGCAGTCCTCTTCATCTTTAGAGTCATCATCATAGTTTTGAATCTCAGAAATTGTTGAAGACTTATTGTCATGATACTTTGAATAATCCAAAATGCTATTAGGTTAGAGATCACTCTTAGTTGCATCCCTGATGAAAGTTTTCTGGTCATCATTTAAGTTGAAGTCCTAAGTAAATAGAGCAAAAGCTCCCTGAGTTGAGTCTTGAGCTTATTTTGACTCATTCGCATCCTCTTCTATCTTATAGGGGCTTCTCCAAAGCTCGTTTTAAGATCCTGGCCTCATAGTTTCCAGAGCAGATGAAGTGAAGTTTCTTGCCAAGAGATTTTAGCTCCCCTAATGAATCTAGGTTTTCATCAGAGACTGGTTGAAATATTCTTCGTTGATGAAATTCAGCTAAGCAAGGCTGTTGTCACTCTACATCATAGTATCCAGAGATGTTCTGCAGTTTCTCTTCTGTAAATTGTCTTGCATCACCTACTGAATTTGCATATCATCGATTTACTACTCCTTCAAAACTTATTCAGTAAAACATTACAATATTCTCCTTCATTCTAAGCTCTTTCTAAAGCTAAGAGTTTTAAATTTCTAGCTACCTAATCGTTTCATAGTGCAACTTGGTCTCATCTTGCATGTTTTTCTCTTTCTAAATGTGTTTCTCAGTCCTGTTCTTCCAATAATCGTTAGCATATATCTCTTGCTTTCTTGCAATTGTTGAATTAGTTCTATTAGTGGATAGAGGCGATGGCTATTCAGCAGTCTTGCTCTCTTGCAAAGCCCGAGCAAACAGTTTCTGTCCACTTGCATTAGAAAAAGATTATTTCTAGCTTGATCTTCCTTAGTTAAGCTCCTCAGATGAGATTTTGCTAGGCATTGTGTTGTTAAATAAGGCATGGTCTTTAGGCAGAGGAGGTATCTTAACTTTCTGTATAGGCTTAATTGCATGGGACTGAGACACTTGGGGATGCGCAACAAAGTTTAGCTCTTTGTTAAAGTTTTCTCTACTACTTTTGTTCTCCTTGTCTGAGCTTCCATTCAAAGGCGTCCCAGCAGCTGAGCAATCATTAAATGGCTCAACATTGAAATTTTTAGGGAAATAAGTCCTCGCACCTTGATAACTGAACCTGCTAATCTGGTTGGAGTTAGTTAGGTTGTTGTTAGAGAGCATAGGGGTTTCAGACTAGTCCTCTGAAAGTTTTATAGAAGGAGACAGATTGAAGTTATCTGATTGAGGTAGTAAAGAAAGACTTGCAGTTGTTCATATCAATCAGAGAAGTCTGGTTAACCTACAGCTGAGCCTGAGATTTTTCTTCATCGTCAAAATCAGGAGTAGCCTCTCTTGAGTTCTTTTGGATTGCTGATTAAAAACCTCGAGTAACCCAGTGAACAGCTTCTCGTATCTGCTTCTTTAATTCTTCTCACGCAGTAGTCTTGAAAAATCATTGTCAGAGTTTGTGATATTATCAAAAACGTTAAATACTCTAGTTGGGCCTTAAACTGTAGTAATGTTTGAGCCTGTGATATAGCTAGAGTGCTCTCTTGGAGTTATCATTGAAGATACTTGGTTTTAGGAGTCCTCAATTCTGACTATTCTCGTACTCTCCGCTAGGCAATCTAAAGGATGAGGTTCTGCACTGCTCCTTCCAGAGCGAATAAACTACCTTTCATAATCCAACATACTACTGAGGTGTCATATAGTCAGTTTGGACCACTACTTCTACTTTCCCATTCGTAACTTTATTCTTGCTCATTATAAGTTCTTCGTTGATCCTAAGTTGCTCTTTCAGTTTAATTTACATCTCCTTGAAGGCTTTGATGAGCTTTATCTTATCTGTCTTTTGCTTTTCAATGATCTTCTTTGCTTATTCAAGCTAATCTTAAAAAAAGAATATTACACTTCACATCTATTAAATCCCTGATGGATTGCAACAGGAACCCCATATCATTCTGCATGATGATATCTTTCTCAACAGTTCTATTAAAATTCTTCTCTTATTAGTTTTGGGCCAAAAGCTAGAAGAACTTTTCTTAAGTTGATTAGAGCTGATTTTGATGGAACCTCATGTAATTCATGAAATCTTGGAGGTAATTTTGAGTCTGATTAGCCTCGAAATGCATTTATGGTTTTCTGAAAAATTCTAGAGAGTACTTTCACGGTTAGCAATTGAAGCGATTGTGCTAAGATCTTTACTTTACTATAATTGATTTGAATTTAAGGTGCTTATAGTTTCTTCAGAAAAGAGACATCAATTTAATTCCTCACATTCAAAAATACTCTTTCAAATCATTTGAAGCAGAGTTATCGATCTCTGAAGTATTATTGTTGATAGCACTGCAGTTTGCGCCATGAATAGGCATTACAGTTAAAGGATGTGCATCAAGCTAGCTTCCACTGTTATCTCTGCTTATTCTTATTATCTCACTCCCGTCCAAGCCTTTACCTCCAGAAGAATTGCCGTTTCGGCTGCCATCAATCATAGTTTACGCAGCTGTAGTAACCACAGTCGATGGTTAACGTGAATGTTTCTGCTTGCACTTTCTAGTAAAATACTCTTGCTGAATCACTTGACTTGCTTAAGGGTTGTTATTCATTATGCAATGGCCAAATTTCTTCCCTTAGAAGTTATTCTCATCTTAATCTGGATTATTTAATTGAGACCTTAGGTTTAGTAGGTGATCTTGGTCTTCCCGAGGAACTTGCCTCATCCAATTCTAAGTTTGCTGCTAGTTCATTTTTCTTTGATTTGCTGTTTAACTAGTCGTTTGAGCTGATTCGCTGTTTTAATAATTCATTACTCGTTTGATTTATAAATTCTGCAACTATCAACTTATTACTGCTACCGCTTCAACTACTATTGTTGTGATGAGTATGAATATGGGGAGTGTTTGGGTAGAAGAGATATATATAAGTTCTATAATATTATTGAAGTAGAACAAGATAATATAATAACATGGTCGAGAGTTCCTCAGACTCATACAAAGTGCAATTCGTCAAGCACGAAATAAGCGACGGCCACGCAGCCTACTTAGTTAAAGTGGTCGCACCTGGCAGCATCACCTTCCACATTCGTGATCGCTACTCCTCCATGCGAAAATTCCAGTCCATGTTCAAGACTCAGTTTATTACAAAAGTGAAAAATATACAACCTCAATTATCATTATCTTCTCGATATTAATTATTCAGCAATAATTTGAAGACTTACAATGGGTTCCCCAACTTCCCTCCTAAGAAGGCCTTTGGAAACACATCGAATGAGTTTCTGAACACGCGTATGAATCAGCTGCAGAACTTCTTCAACAACTTCTTTGCTCTGAAGGAGGTAAGGGAGAGCAACAACATCATCCTCTACTTCAAGGAGAAAGTTGCAGAGCAGCAGTCCAAGAAAAAGGTGGAGGAACTCATTGAGTACCTGCACAATAGAACCAACGCTTCAAACAACCAACTCATACACGCTTTAATTTAAGTCTTGTGGTGATTAATTTTCTAACCAAGGAAACTAATAGCAGAGGTAGAATGCAGGAGGGCAGTAAATTTCAGGAGCTATGGGTTAGGCCATGAAGCAGTAAATATCTGGGGGTCAGAAGGCAGAGCAGATGAATGGAAACAAGGGCATTTTCAGAGAGGATATTGAGCCTACAAAGGTCCAAAATCAAGTTGCTCCTTCTCAGAATTCAAGTAAGTTTAACCTACAGTTATTCACTCTATTTCATTCTCATTCTCTCAATAGACTTCGACTTGAAGACCTTTGAAGCCGAGTGCAGGAAAATTGTCATGGAGACTTCCTAGAAGTTCCTTGACTTAGGCTTGGAGGACGGCAATCAGTCAGACTTCAACAACATGATCCAGAAGCAGCAGATTTTCCAAAAGGAGTGCGAGCGCCTTAACTTCCACTTCGACTCACAGGCCCTCACCATCCCCAAGGGATCTACCCAGAGCAGTGAAGAGATCCTCTCTGAGATGGAGGAGCAGCCAGAGGACCCCAAGATCGCCAAGCACCACAAAGAGCTAGGCCAAGAGCTGGACAAACTCCACGATCTGCTGTTCAACTCCATCAGACATAACATTATGAGCGAAGGCCAAATCATTCAGTCCTCCAGACACCAGTGAACAAGATAGAGAGTGGGTCAAATATAAATTATCAGTAACATCAACATCATCATCATCGTGATTTTAATATATATCGAGCAGCTATCTTTAATTACATATTTGATTAAATTTTAGCACTTTCAATTCTACCTCAGAATGCTTAAGTTTTAATAGTCAGAGAGAGAATTATAATTTATTAAAACTATCATCACCACCACACTTGGTAAGTTAAACGACCAGAATACCTAAACTCTCCTTTGCTTTCGCTTCTTGTTTCAAATAAACTATGGAAGTACTAAACTTGTATAGTAGACTTTGAGTTTTGCTTTTGAACCCCACTTTGAGATGCAACGAGTGAAGATCCTGAAGGACGAGACTGACAGCGACAGAGATGTCAAGGATGAGGACCTCTTCGACGAGGATGACTTGTCTGAGGATGGGCGCCGCAAGTATCGCAAGCCCAAGAAGCTCAAGTACGTCTCCACCAAGCCCAAGGTAAGTTAATATAATCACTCTCTCTCTCTCTCTTAAAGGCTTATACAATTCATCAATTAATGCTTTGGAAATCCCTTATGTATGTTTTGAATTATTTCTTTCGAGACTTCGCGAGTTATTAAGTCTAACTTCGAGTTTAGATCATCGACGACACCTACCTTCCCTCCAGCAACGTCAAACTTCGCGCCTGCTTGACCTGCCAGCTGGTCCTCAACCAAGAGAAGTGGTCCAAGCTCAAGTGCTGTCCCAACTGTCCACACAGCAGCGGCCAACAGGAAGAGACCACCGACAACTTTGAGAGCCTCATCTCCCTCATCCTCCCCATGAAGAGCTGGGTCTGCAAGTGGCAGCGCATGAAGGACCTCATCCCCGGCATCTACGCTATGGCCGTCCACAACCCCAACGCATGACCACTCCCTACTGTCTGACACCTCTCTGAGCCCTCTCTCTACTTTGCCTTGCCTTTTTCTTTGCTTTTGGAGTTTGCGGATTTTACTTTGAATGAGATTGAGAGTTTGCGAGAGACCCCTTTGAGATTTTAATTTGCTTTGCCTTGATAATTTGACTTGCCTCTCAGATTTAAACTTGATTTACTGTCTCCCTAAATATATTAAACTTCTTCTGCTGTTAATTTAAGAATGAACTGAGTGATAATATTTAAAGTTACATAACTATATCGGTATAGAATAAATTAAGAGTAGTGACTAAACTACTCCTCAATTAAAGATGAGAATGCTTTCACAAAAATGATCTTGTCCTTGTGGACGAAAGCACCTGCTCTCTCAGGATCATCTTCTTCACAGGACTCAATGCATCAAGAAATATTTTAGTATATAATTATTAGAGATAATCAAGTCTCTGCATTTCTTTCCTGAACTTAGCCTCCATGTCGTTCCAAACATTGACGAATCGTTTCTCAATAATCTCAAATTCTTTCTGCTGCTGCATGAGCAGGGACTCTCGCTGAGAGGCGTGCTTCTTCTTCAGACTCTTCAGCTCCTTAGAATGCTTCACTACCAAATTCTAGCTCTTATTAAGAAACTTGCCCTTGCTCTGCAACTCATTATAGGAAAGAATTTAATAAAAAATAATCGATATAAGTAATCATATTCATTTTAAAGATAAATAATTTTACGCTAATGGAAGAGCCTTACCTTATTTTTCCCTTAGCTCGCGCAAAGATCCTAAACATTTGTGAATAAATATGCAATTAATTCCAGTTCTCCACCAAGCAAGTACAGTTTAGAGCATATGTAATCCCCATTTCTAAAAATGAGACATAAATTATATAAATTAAAGTAAACATACACAAAACAGAGATATAATGAAGCTTAATTCATTTATCTAATTTTCATTTTTCTTGATCTCCAAACTAACACTATTATTTAGGTTTCTACTCACATCTCAATTTCAATATGCATAATTAACTCGTACCTTAGCTAGAATAATTTTGCAGTTTTTTTATCATGCATAAATAAACTACTCGAATACTTTGCACTTTTAAATAACGTTTGCATAAATGCAGAAGAATACTGACTCTACTTTTCTCTTTATTAATTTTGTATTTCTAAGTTAATTTACTAAAGCAAAAAATTCAATCCTATATCATAAAATACTCTCACACTTTAATAAACCAACTCATGCTTCTCCTTCTCTATCTCCTTGAGTTCTTTCATTTTACGTTTGACCTTCTTCGCCTCATTATAGAAACCTTGCTGGCCAAGCAGTTCACTTTTCTTCTTGAGGTTCAGGATCTCCGCAGAGTAGTGCACCTTCGAACTTCCAGTGCCCATCGCAGACATCTGTTAATCCTTCTCTATCTGTTCCTTGAAACCTTCAAGCTCATTTTGATGACGCTTCTTGAGTTCTATCTCTAAGAGCGCTGCCTCGTTTTCAAAGTTAGGCATGATGATGCTCTCCCACTTCTTTATCAGCTCTTTCAACTCCGCCTTGTGAGCGTTCTCCAATGCTTTCATCTCTGCTTTCTAAGTATAAGTTAGAACTATGATCATCTTTAAAATAACAGCACTAGGAAACTACTGGCGAGGAGTTGGACTAATACAGGCCAGGATTAGAAAAAGAATGATGGTGGACTTACATGGCGAGTGATGAGTACCTCTCTCTTTCTGACATCTTCAAGTCTCCTCAGTTCCTTTAAACGCTTCTTGGCTTACTGAGCTTCCTGAAATTTACCCTCCTTCTCACAAATCTTTCTATGCTCCTAAAGACAGTAGAGTCAATCACTGCATATCAAAATTGGAAGTTAAAACTGAAATACTTCGAAGAGAGTCAACTAGTTCTCTTGCATTTGAATAGATAATTCTCTCTTCTAATTTCAGCAAGGTTTTACTTACTTCTAAGACTTGGAGAAAGTCCTCTGATATGTAGTCAGCTGGATTCAAAGCCTAGTTACCTAGTGCTCCTGAGCCTACCTCACCGGCACTCATTGGAACTCCTGCACTGCCCACACTACCATACATCGTAGTAAACCAAGTCAACAACTACACTTTTGTTTTATTCTTTATTAATTAATTTTATCTGCAGATCGAAGGTTAAACTTGGCTCTGTCTTGAGTTTGTGAGCGTTTCTTAATACCCATGTCACTGGGCGTTTAATTCAAAGGATTCAACTGTGGTTTCACATGCTAGATGTCTCCGTTTAGTGCACTGTTGTTTAGATTTAGTTGTTAGTAAGACTAATTTAATCCTCCTCCTCCATTATCCCAAAATACAAATGCTCTTTCTCATTCAGAGAGAGAAGAATAGGAAAATAAATATTTGTGTGATACTCTGAACTGATTGTTGACTCATTTTATTTTAGCAATAAAATTCTAATCTAACATATTTTCTACATACTTCATCAAGATAAAGAGTCGCCCATTTTAAACTGAATTAGAGCATTTAGAATACCAGATGGAATTTAAAGTGGGTGGATATATTTATAGTTGCTATTGTAGAATTTAAACTGGTAGCTCAAAAGCATTTCTTATTGACTATAGCAGAGCCCTCTTCGTTATATTCCTATCTTGTTATGAGAATGCTGTCTAAGTGCTTCATGCTTGAGTAGAGTTTAGCTCCTTAGATGATGGAGGAGACTGGGTCTTTTTATTGAACCACATTTATCTTGGGATATTCATCTATGCACTTAGTCTCAAGTTGCATCTTCACTAGATTCCCTAGCATAATTAAATCCACTTATGATCAATATTCATGAGCATGGGTAAGCAGTGAACTACCACCAGTTAAGAGAACAGTCTCGATGCTGGCTTTGTTTACATTCTCTTCCACTGTGTAATTCTGCAAACACTTGAGAATCTTGTAAATTATGGACTTCCTCTCCAGAGTTGCCTGCTCGTTATAATTAACTACGTTATTCCCCTGTGTGGTATAAGCTGCGTCTGAGAGTGCTTGACTCTTCACACTTTGCAAGTTGTGGCTTGGAGATTTCGAAGGGTCGTACTGACCCCGCTATCCTGCAGTCCTTGTGGTCTCTGGTTTAGAATAAGAGTTCTCCATATCCTTGACTATATCAGAGTTGAAGTAGAGAAAGGCAAGAGCATCTCTGTCGTAACCGTCTCTCGATTTACCACCAGCTGCCTCATATCAGGCAAGATGTATCTCTGATTCTGATTAGTAGGCTGAAGTGAGAGCATTTAAGAAGGCTCATAGGGTTTCTCCTTTAAGTCAGTCCTTATTTTGTCCAAGCAGACTTGGTTCGTGAGATCTGGGATCAGGTTATTCCCAATTAGTAGACTGTAAAGGAGGTACTTGTCGACTGATGAACCACTCACTCTGAAAGAGTCACTTGAGTAGAAGGAGGTATAGCCATTCTCAACTGGCGAGATCTGAGTTAAGTCTGCTCCAAGGTCTACTACCACCCCAGAGTATTTTAGCTCAGCAAATAATTTCAGACTGGCTTGAGATACGAAGGCGAACTTAGAGGCACCTAAACTTTCAAAAGCAATCTGCACGATCTCCTCTCTTTGTTCAAAACGGTCTGCCAAGTTTGTAGAGGGTTCAGACATGATTATTCCAAACTGGTTGCTATCATTTTCAAAACCAAGTCCACCCGGGCCATCATCTCTGTTCGAGTGACCTATGTTCAAATAGAATATCTTCACATCTATCTATTTAATTAATTATTCTGAAGCGTCTCTATTGGCTTTAGGAACTCGTCAATGACCTTTTACCAAGCGTATTAGAATGCTTCTAGGTCTACTATTTTGCCCTTATGGATGGGCATGGGTCCCTTTGAAAGACCGAATGGATTCTTGATGATCTGTTTATCAATGTATGCCTTTGATTTTTTATCGAACCTTCCTTTGTTGAAGTTAACTGGCTACATATCTTTGAGGTGAGGCACTAGGAAAGTGGGGAAGCGGAAGTAATCGAAGTCGTGAAACACATTTGTGGACAGCATCGCACACTTCATCTCGTTGAAGCCATTGTCGATGAATATAAACTTCTAGTGACCCTCCATTATTCAAACTTTTAATAAGCGAGAAAAAAGTATTATAGACTTAACTGCAGATTTATTAAAAGAAGTAACTCAAACAAGAATGAGGCAAAATAAGACTTAAAAAAGATAAGGTAACTCTTAATTTCAAGAAATGTTATTCTCCATAGTAAACTGATTGATCTCGTCCAAACCAGCTCTCATAAAAATTAACAAAGCCATGAATTGCTAATGATATGATTGCTCTCATGTAGATGAAAGCGGTATCGTAGCACTTAGAAAGACAAAGCTCGCTGTCCATGTGATAGTTTCTTTCCTTCCTTAGGCACTGCTTCACGCAAGACTTCACCATGTAGGATTCCATACGCCTCAAGTCTTTCTGCTGCTGAGGATCAGCCTAGTTGCCATTTAGCATTGCAAAAGGGTTCATCATGTTTGTGGTGTTCTTTATAAACTGATATTAAATATATAAATTTATCTTAAAACTAAGTAAGAATAAGTTAGTTTATCCATTTACTGAGCCTGCATCATTGCACTTGCTCCTCCGAGTCCCAAGCCCAAAATATTTACACTTCCATTCTATTTCTGCTCGGCTTCTCTCCTCATCTCAGCGTACTTTGCCATTTTCTCTCCCTGAGCTTGTGCTGAGTCGAAGGCATTGCCTACCATTCCAAATAATCCCATTTCTACTTCTATTCGATTTAAAGCCTCTAGTTTATTTATTCTAATCGCTTTAAACTTATAGAACTATTAGCCTATGCTTTGAGAATTTGCTATAGTTAAAGAGAATTTTGATTTCTGCATTTGAATAACTGACTCTTGAAGAATTCAGTTTTCATCATCTATGTCAAGTTGCAACTGGATACGCTATCTAGGCGCAGTTGCTATTTATAGATTGCTTTTCTTATCTTTAGCAAAGTTCTTCTCTGCCACACTTTCAGTTGCAGAGCTTTGTACTTGTGCTGTCTATAACTTATTTATTAAAAATAGCACATGCAATTATTGCACTGTCTATTCTGAAGTAGTCTTGCTCTTGACTAACCTGAGTGGGTCATTAATAATGACTTCAACCTAGTCCAAATTAGAAACTGAGATCCTCTCCTCCACATTTGCTAGTGGCTCGTGAATAGAGGATTCTTGGCTCTGACTTGAGAAACCAGCCCCGCTACTGTGATTAGTTTAACCGAGCTGTTGAAGAAGGAGATGCTGATTCTGCATCGCAAAAATGTTCTTCTGAGCTGGGGACTTGTGAGACTTCAGAGGCATGGGTGGGAGCTCGTACAATTTAATACCACTCGAATTCTGCTTAACGAGTTGGGAAGATGTGGACTGGTCAACTGCTGAGTTTTGAGTTGTGGAGTGGTTTTGGGAGTTTATAAGTTAGAGTCTCTGTGCTGAGCTTCTCTGCTGACTATCAGGGTGCAGAGGTGGCTTCAGTGGAGACTCCATAAAGAAACCTCCTCTTGAGTTTTAGTAATATCAAACATCAAAATCCAATTAACACTCAATCTATATAAGCAACTCAAAGTGAATCATTATTTCACTTCTAAAGAAAAACTTACTCAACTGCATACTGCTAGGCTTCGAAAGTGTACTTGAGGGCACTTCCATAGTCTTTGATCTCGTAGAAGAAATAAGCAATCACGTTGTTCAAAAGAACTCTGCCTCGCCACTTCGTGAGTAAACTTTTCAACTAAGCTGACCCCACTTCAAAGAAAGCCAAATCGTACTTAGCCTGAAAGGAAGAAATGAGTTGTGAAAAGTTTGATGGATGGAGGATGGATAACAACTTACTGACTTGTTGAGGAAACTAAAAGCCATTTCTATTAACCCATGCTGTGTGCATATGATAGCCTATAGAGAATTTCATTCACCTCTTCTTACCAATGAGTTGGACAAGTTGATTATCTTCTTGGCTAGCTGAATTGAATTGACAACAGCTGCTTGAATTTTCTAGACCTCTGACTCGCTTATCATTCTCCTTTACTTCTCTTCTTCATCTTGAGTTATACTCTTTAAAGGGGAAACTGCTTAAGTGAAGTAATGTATAGTAAGTTTTGAAATAATTTGCTTCTGACTCATCTGCGTCCTCCTTGTATCGCTTTGCATTAGCCTGTCTTAGTTTATTTTCCCGTGCTCTTTCCTTATTAGCTGCTTGCTTATCAGCCATACTGTTATGAAACTGAAGCATCATCGCTCCCTCTTTCTTTCTAGAAGAGCAAAGTTTAATTTCTTGAATATGAGGAGCAACTGCACTTACTTTGCTTTAATGAAGCGTTCCTCTAGGATCTCAATTCTCTATAAAGTTAAGTTAGAGGCTTCGCTTAGTCTTTAGTTTAAATAATGTGGTTACTTTGTTAAACTCCTGGAAGGTGAGCTACTTTAAGTGTATGGTCTGCTATCCTGCTGCTACTGCTTGACTCTTCATTATTCTTTGAATTAATTTAATTTTTTCATCGCTCTCTATATTCTTAGAAGACTACTATAATTCAATGAAGTATGCAAGCATGGTTCAGAGTATTTCATTTTGGATTATTAGAAGTTAAAGAAATTAGAGTCTAAGCAATAAATCTTATGTTTTATAAATTGAAGGGAAGCTACTTCAAAGGTGGTACTGCTGCTCGGCCACTCTGCTCACCAAGTCAGAGAGCAGCAGCCCGACTTCCATCTTGTCGTTCAGCTCACTCAGGGACTTCCTGCCGTTGATATCCACAGCTTCCAGTAAGTTGGTCAGCACAGTGATCTAGCCCTTGGCTGCCGACAACTCCTATGTTATACTTCAAATTTAATAATATAAATTATATGTTATAGTGGCCATAGTGTCTTGAATGTTCTCCATGTTAGCGTTGAAGGAGTCCCTCAGGTTCTCGTTGAAGTCCTTGTACATAGAAGCTGACTGGTCGTTCACAGCAGCTACGTACTTGTTCAAGGACTGAGCTACTTCCATGATGGAGCTCTCGTACTTGGTGTCCATGTAGTTCTGAGTCACCTTGTTGAGCATGTCATTCATGGTCGCCTGGACCTCTATGTCCCTCAGTCTGTTCTGCAGCTTCTGCTCCTCACTGGCGTCCTCCTCTCCGCAGATGCGACTGAGCATGTCGTTCATCAGCCGCTTCACCTCGTCTTCCCTCAGCTTCTTCTCCTTCTCCTCAGCAGAGAGCTTGTCAAAGCCCTCCAGCTTGTCGGTCACTCTGCGGTCTAGCTCATCTATCTTGGCCTGGTTGGCAGTTAACTTCTCGTTGAGGAAGTTGAGTTGGTTCTCGTGGCGGTCCCTCACATCGATGAACTCCATTCGGTTGGTGTCGATCTTGAGGATCATCTTATTTGCCTCCTCTGGGAACTTAGCCTCCAAGTATTTGTCCAGAGCGTCCATGCGCTTGCTCATCATAGCGATGATCTTCTCGTCCTCTCTGTGGCGATTCACTGATTCCTCATTTAGGTTTGCCTTGAGAAGAGCCTTCAAACTCTCTCCTTGCTTAAATCTGAAATAATTCCTAAAGGATTTACAGATGCTGTTGGATGTGCTCGTCGAGCAGAGACTTATGAGTCTGAATCAATCTGGTAACTTCATCCAGTCTTCCGTTCTTCCTGCTTTTGTCGTCTTCGAACTCACTCTGCAAATCAAACTTCAGGTTCTTGACCATGGTGTCCACATACTCCAACAGATTCTTCTCCTTCAGCGCCCTCAGCTCCTCGCTCTTCACGATTCCACCACCCTCGCTGCTGTGTCCATTCTTCAACAGTAACCTCAAATACTTTTATTGAATTTATTCTCATTTTCTTAATGTTTTATCTTCCTGACCACAACTTCATTCTCTGCAAGTTTCTTGTCGCAGATCTTAGTGAGATCATCACAGAGCCCTTGAGAGACCTCTCCACCCACTTCTTCAACTCATCCTCCTTAATGGCGTTCTGCTCGTTCTTGATAGCTGCCTCAGTCTTAAGCTTCTACAGCTCGTCTTTAACATCTCCCTCTAAAGCCTTAGCTCTTAGTCTCCTCTCTGCCTCCTGAGTGTCCAAGTGCTCCACATGCTGCTTCAACTGCTCCTTAAAACGCTTTTCCAAGTCTACAGTGAATGCCTGGCATCTGCCTTCAAGCAACAGCTCTGACTTGTGCTTGGCCTCCAAAAGTTTCTCAGCATTCTGATACACAACCCTCTCAGCATAGGCTTTCATCTCATCCTTTATTGCATTTAGTTTCAGATCCATGTCTGCTGCTTCAAAATAAAGATGATTGAAGATTAATCTGCTGAAGACTCGCCAGAGGATATGCCCATACTCTGCAACTATGCCTTTGCCTTATCATCAACCTATCCATGCTACAGCTTCTAGAAGTACTTGTCTATTAGCATTAAAAATCAAGGTATATCTTAAAGTATTTCACTGCATCAGAGTTCTCTCCTCTGTAGACCTTAGGTCCACTTCAGTCTTGTGCTTCACATCTCCGATCTGGTTTCTAAGTGCGTTATCAATAGCTTAGAACTCCTTCTAAATCATATCGAAGCGATCCTTCGTGTCCTTATTTACTTTCATGAAGTTGCCGTTCAGAATCTTCATGGCTGCATGCACCTCTTACAGCTTCTTGCCCTCGCGTCTTCAAAGTTAACTCTCCATCTGTCAAGTTTCTCATCCAGTTGAGTTAGAGAGAGCTTCAACTCTTACAGCTGAGATAGAGTGTGCTTCTCCAAAGTAGAGGCTATCTTTTCAAAGCGAGTGGTTTCCTTGGTAAGTTACTCGTTCACTAGCTACGCATGTTTGAAAGTTTGTTGCTCTATAGTGTCCATCTTATTTTTAAGATCGAGCATCGCAGCCTCTCCTAGGGATTAGCGCTGGTATAAAGTCTCTCTCACTACCTCGATCTTCTTGGACAACTCTGTAACGTTTTCTAGAGCTAAGGTATGGACCTCGTTCAAACCTATTGCAGTCTGCTCTTTGACACCTCGAACTATTTCTGTGATTGATGTCATCCCCTCAGAAAGCTGCTACATCATTCTTCTTTCTCGATCGAGGGCTCCTCTTTCTTCAAAGTTTAACCGCTCAACACTCATGTTGAACTTACTCTCGAACCACTTTCTCATATCGTCTTCACTCCTGATTCAATAACTATGTATATAATGATGCTATAATTTAAATGATTCTGAAAGAGGACTCATCATCTATCTTAAACATATGAAAACCAATTTATGCATTTATCTTCTTGTCTAGAGTGGCAATCATGCCTTTTACGAATCCTACATCATTATCAGTCTTCTCCTGCTTCATGCGTTCAATCAGAAGTTTCTCCTCACTGTTCCCCGAGAGCATCAACAACTAGTCTTCTCTCTGCTCTTTTAGCCTCCTCAGCAACTCCTATTCCTAACTATGGAACTGCTATTGAAGTTGGGCTACTAAACTGTGCTGTTCGTAGAAGGCTTGTTCTCTCTTCTGCCTCTCTTCAATCAACTGTCCTCTTATCAACTTAACCTCAGTCTCTAACTCCACCTGATTCAGCAAATGAGTGGCCTTGTCGTAACTGCCTCCCATACTGCTACCAATCCCTCCCAGAGGAGCTCCTGAAATAGCAAGGTTGTTCCTCATGGCCTCAAAATTGCGATTAATGGTGCCCACTTTGAACTCCTACTCATCCACTCTAATCTTGAGACTGTTGTACCTCTCTCCCATTTGCTCTAGCTGAACTAACAACTGCTCCCTCAACACCATTATATTATCTGTGTTGAGCGACAGTTTATTACATATAATATTATATGAATATTAGCTGAGAATTGTTCTAGAATCATTTTTTGCTCATAAATCTGATTTCTTCAAGTTATAGGCATGTATTCGAACATCTGGCTATTTTACCTAATTTGCTCATAGAGCTCCACTCTACCTAAATAAAATCAAATTTTATAGCCAACTTGTTTGCATTGCAATAAATTAATTGCAATTTTAATGATGCAACATTTTTAGTGAGAGCAAACTTTAACTCAATGAGTTGACGGCTAAGTCTGCAATTTTTAGAACTCTTTGGGATGCGAAGCATGTTATGTATTCAGAAATGTTCACCTCTTTAAAATTTGCTCTTGAAGTTTATTGTTACAATAGCGAAAATGCTAGAATTAGATTTTATTTAGTTGCAGCTGGCTCTAGAGTATAGGATTAATAATTTAAGCTTATGTTGACATCTCTCATAACTCGGAATAATCAATTTATTAAAAAATTACCTAGAAACATATTTTTTCTTCGCATTTTTTATTATAAAATTTACCGACAAAGCCTCGACATTAAATCAGAAGAATAAAATTACACGTACTTAAGTTGCTGTAGACTTGACTTCTGTGAACTCTTTTCCTATTGTTCATATCGTTTGATCTCTCTTTCAAGCTTGCTGGGCATCTCTTCCATCATCTGTGCTATTTTGCGCTCAGTTTGGGCTTTCACGTCCAGGAGTTAAACCTCCAGCTCTCTTACCTTCTGCATCAAGTCCAAATTCAAAGCTGGCTGCTATCCATAGCCAACCTTGTTTTCCAAGTGCATACATAACTAGTATAGATTGATATTATGAGTATGCATATTATGCTGTGAGTGGCTTGACTATAGTGTATTTCTCAAAAGCTGATTGTTAACGACCTAGTACTCATCGTTTTAACCCTGGAAGGAGCCCCTGCTTCGTGGGATGGGAGGCAAATTGTTCATGTTCTGCAGGATCGGAGGCAGACCACTCAAGCCACCCTCATTCACAGAGTCAAAGTTTCTCTTGAAGTTTTGAAAGTTGTTATTGTCTAAGAGCGGATCGCCACCCTGGCCTCCTCTTTGACTGGACCTCGTGGAGAGCTCATCGTTCAGTCTTACAGCTACACAAAGAGTTAGAGCAAATTAATTCCAAAAAAGTTGATATGTTGTTACATCTTCTGCTCATTGATTGTTTCAAAGCCGATTTATTATTTTATTTTCAATTTCTACTTAAATTATAATCACTCACTAGTGAGGAAATCCTTTGGAGATTAAGGAATTTTTTAATTCGGATTTGTATAGAATGAAATAATGAAAATTAATACCAAACTTAAAACATATGAGCATAGACAATTCAGAGAAGCGACATTCAAAGATTACTAAGAGAAAAGTATTATGCAAATAGACAAGCACTTTCGTGTTTACTCTCTTCCTAATGATAGCTATCACATGGATGAGCAAAGTTGAGGGCCAATCTTTGGCTTCTATTCAAGGGTACGTGCTAGTTAACTGTGCAATGAATAAGTCAGATGCCTTTTGTGCAAAGCAGAACCAAGTTGATCAGAGCTGCTGCGCCATGGTCACTCTCTACAACGCCACTACTGACTCTAGCAATAATGGCTACTACTGCCTCAGCAGAGAGATTGCTGGGAGCCTCGGTACCTACTCGACTCAAGCCAACTCTTCTGTCAACACCCTCACTTATTCTAAAAACAACATTCATTGATATAAGTTGTATTCGTGTGTGAGAAATTCAAACACTACAGATCCCACGTTTTGCACTACTGGCAGCGACTGTCAAAAGGGAGAGTGCTGTGCTGTGAGAGGAGTAGAAATTGTAGGTCCTTTAATTGGGAAGGGAACGATAAGCTAACTCGAGCAAGCAGTCTGCGTGTCAAACTACACAGATGGAATAAGCGGCATCATTTAAGAAATTAGCATTCTTCTTTTAATAAATTTACTAAGGAGGGCCAGACTAAGGGGCCTATCAGTAGACAATAACTTACGCAAGAACATGCATCGCTTATAGCAAGGCATGGTTCAATCATCTTTTAAAGACTTGCACTTATTCTAATGATACTTATAGCTACACTTAACTTATGAATGAATCTTAAAATCTTTATATATGATTATGGAATATTTATTATAAAACTAAGACAAAGTTTAATAACACTCATCATAGTATTCTAAAAGCACCTGTTCTTATCTAAGTGCGTGATCTGCTCGTGCTCGCTGCAAGGCCTTGATTACTTCTCAAAAGCAACTAATCAAATGAAAAAGCCAGTATAATGATATATTTAAAGCGCACTCTTATCTGTAATATTGAAGTCCCCTCCCAACTCTTTGGTGCTAACATTTCTATTAACTGATGCGAGCTGTCTTCTAGATTATTAACCTTGCTTAAATAAGCTCTCTTAGTTATGAGTGTCGTGGTAATAGCCCTGAGTCTGATAGCTCTGCTCCACCTAATTTCTTCTCACTCTCTTGTCTCTGTTTGTCTCAAACATGAACCCTGTCAAGTTGCTATCTAAGTACGGCTAATTTAGTTGGTCAATTTTATGCTGGAGCTCATAAGTGCAGATTTGTTTAGGCCTTAATACTTCTAGGAAGTTTCATAATCGGCAGTCGATTCAAACTTAGTCAGCAGATTTTTAGCAATTAAAGGAGTTTAATTCATGGTGGAATTCTAGTTAAGTTAGGAAATGTTCCTCACCCGCATAGTACCAGCTTGCTAATTTCTTTAGGACCTGCCATTTCTAAAATGCATGTTGAGTTCATTTGAGGAAAGCAGTTTGGACGTGTCATACTCCTCAGGATTTATATTCTCAAAATTGACCATGGAGTCCGTTCCCTAGAACTTACTCTCTGTTCCTTTTGTTTAAGCAGTTTTATAGTCCTAATTTGAGCTGAGTTTCATGGCTGTGATATCTAAAAGCCTTTTGAAGAGGTGGCTTTATACTCGTTGAATGATTCAAGCAGAGAGTTTGTGCGAGGAGCCTACTGCTACTAGGAGATGACATCCCAAGCTTTCAATTTCTTGATTCTGTCAAAGTACAGTTTCTTTTTAATTTCACTCTTTCCCAAATCTGAAGTTGTGAAGTCCTAAAGAGGAGAGGCCTGTGAAGGAAGCTTGTCCTAATTTATGATGTCGAATCCTCTCTTTTCTGTGTGATTGAAGCGCTCATATGAAATCTTGTTCTGCTGTCTCACCTAGGAATAAAGCTATCGAGCTCTTGTCTTTCCCTGTTGAGAATTAAATAAAGCATGATGATGAACTTATAAATCTATCATTCATACTATATAATAAGAGATCCTCAAACTATCTGGCCACTTCTCTTCTTTTGGTCCTATTCTAGAGCTACAGATCATAAAGTTGTAACTTCTCTGGATTCTTCACATCGTTTGTAATTAAGTTGAAGAGTGAACCCTCTCTAGTAAAAATTAGTTTAAGTTGCTGCTATCAATACTTACTTCTGCAGAGCGGGTGGGAGGTTCTGATAGTACTTTTGATGATGAGTAAGGGCAAAGTTCTTTTCCTTGGTTTAAATCTACTAATCAAGCTCGGTGTCGTTGTAACTCTAATTGATTGGATCGAAGAGACTAGTTTCCCAATACTTCTTGGCTGCATTCATAAGTTGCTTCGATTGTTCTTCATTCACTCTCTTTTCATGGTCACAAAATACCTCCTATTAAGGTTTGAAGAGTGTGTTAAATATTCTATTTCAATCTTAATCTAATCTTGACTACGAGAAAAAGAAAATTTAATTTAAATAGTGATCACACACTATAGGTGAGATTAAGCGCTTGAGCCTATTTAGTCTCTAAAAGAATCTACTTCTAACTTTTGACTTGAGTATTGCACAGCATCGAGAAGCAATTTTACAAGCAGGTGCGTTCCTCTCTCTACCCCTCCTCCAAGAGTATACTGTATTCTATATTCAACTTGCGCTTGGGTATGCCTTCCTAATTTGGTCCGTTTTGAGAGGACAAGTTACTGTGCTATCTCAGGCGCTTTGGTCTTTTGCCAAGGCGCTCGATTGTAGTTTCTCCTCTGGCTAGATTCTTAGTCTGCACAAAGAATAATGCCCTATTCAAAAGTTTAGTTAAAGAAAAAGATGGAGGAAGTTTATAGTTACGTAAGAGGAACTATGAAGACGAAAGTCAAGATGGCTGCAAAGACTTGTACAGAGTGAGAGAAGTACTCTCTGAAAGGACTTTAGAACTCGTAAATATCAAAGGGGCAGCATTTGAAATAGGAAACATCGACACCTTGAGAACTATCCTATGATAGTGTGAAATTGTAAGTAGAAGAGGAGGAGGTAGTCTAAGTGGTTTGAGTATCAGTTTGGAGTCTCTTAGGGTAACCGTTTTAGAGATCTAAATTAAGATAGTGACTCAAAGCAAGAAATCTTACAGTAGATGAAAGTCCAGCAGGAGAGAATTAAGTAAGTTAAAGTGAAGAACAAGAAGGCATAAAAGACTGGGTGGTTTCTCGCACCAACACAATTAAAAAGGGGTGTTTTAAAGGTATAAACATTAAATTATTGATCCAAGGGCAGTGATGATCGAATCTGTCAACACACCTCTTACAAATGTTGCAGTGTCTGCTTCTCGGAGTTCTTATGACTTGACAATCAGGACAGAGGCAGTTCGGTTCAAACTACTCTAGTAAATCCATGAATTCAAAATCCTTGTCAGACTTCAAGTAACCTGGATCTATTAGCCATGAGAGAGCCATGAAAAACATTCCCAAGCCAAAGCAAGTTAGGATGATAGTCTTATATGTATCATCCTCAAATTTAGGGAAGACAATGCAAGTGGTTGTAAAGTAAGAGAGAGTCATCAGGAGGAGGAGTAAAATCAAAGTGCTTGGTGATTTCTTAGTCTTCTTGAGAGGTGGCTTGATCATAAATAGGTCATTCCAAAATTTGGGCTTCTCACTCTAGCTTAATTGAAATCGATAAATTAAACTTACAAGTATTCTCACTATTTCGTTTCTCATAGCTGGAGTCCTTAGTGTTTTGGCTATGTCCAAAGAAGTTTCTCCATCATTACTCTATATTGTATTAAATTCTTATCAATATGTTACTAGTGCTTCTCTATCTGCGCCCTTAATGAGAAGATGTCTAATTGACCTGGTCGATTAAAGATCTTCGGCTTATTTCACAGCGAGGTGTAAAGCTGTAAGTCCTTTAGAATCCTTTGCATCAACATTCGCATCCCAGGCCAGCAAAAAGCTTAGAGCTAGCTCAGACCCAGAGAAAGCTGCCCAATGAAGAGGAGTGCCTTGCTTATTATCCCTAGAATTAACATCGAGTCCTCGAAGTCTGAAGAAATTAAGAGACTCAGGCTTATCGCCTTGGGCAGAGACATGCATCAAATCTATTCCTTGATTGTTGATTGCATTTATACTAGCTCCAAACTTAAGTAAGAGCTCAATGAGGGGTATATTTCCATAAAATGCTGCATAGTGAAGGGCAGTGAAGCCTTCTTCTCCGGTACTCTTGATATTGATCCAAGCTCTCAAGTCTTTTTAGCATTTTTCTTTTTACTGTGGTGTAAGCTCGCCCTCAGGATGATACATTCCAAGCACCTATAAGTTGTATGAAATAGTGATAAATGATAATTATTGCTTACGAATTCACACAGGACTTCTGCCATTGCTTCATTATTCTTATAGGCTGCAAAGTGTAGAGGTGAGTAGCCCTGCTTATCGAAGATCTTCGTTAAGTTGAAGCTGCCCCTAGTCTGAACTAAATGACTTTTTAGATTGACTCTATCCATTTTAGTAATGAGCTTGAAAACTTTGGCCTCGTCTTTCATTTCATCTGACTTAGCCAAATCTATGAGATAATATATTCGAAATAGATTTCACTTTAATTAATCTTGATTAAAGACTTTCTAAGTTTGAGCTCTTTCTCTTGGCTAGTCTAAATCTTGCATGTTAGCATATTGCATAGGATATTCTTGAGCATTAAAAAGCTGCATATATTGAAATATTTCATATATACATTGTAGATGATGTTCTCATTTCTAGATTCCTCAAAGTTACTCTCGAAGAGTTCGTTTTCTGTTTTCCCTCAAGGCCTTGACTACTGTGGGAGTTAGTTCTAGAGCGATTTCTGCTCTAATGATCTTAAAGGAGAGGTGCTTCAGACATTTAAAATCTATAACAAATCTAACACAATATTCTCACTTTTTCATAAGCCAAGAAAATAAGTTGATCAGTTTAGAAAGAAAGAAATAAAGTTAATTAACAAAGCAATCCCTTTAAGATAGTTGCCCAGGGTCTCAATTCACCGTCTCCTCTTAATTTCTGAGACACCCTTGGCTATTCTACCAGAGCCTGCTCTAAATAGCTTTCTCTTAACTTGCCTGGTATTATCCTTCTCGAAAGTCTTCTAAGCATGCTTAGGCTTAGATAAACAAAAGCAAGATTACAATAGATTGCAATCTGAGAATTCTCTCCTTTTCTTTCTTGATCTTCTAGCTCCTATCCAACCTCTATACCTAGAGCTCTTTGAAAGTTTAACTCTCTTTTGGCTGCTGCCTTGCCATTACTAACTTCTTAGTCTTATAACTGACCTCCTTCTTTATATCTCCCTGAGCTCCAATCCTCACAGGCAGTGCACCTTTTTATTGCATGTCTTTCATTCTCTACTCATGCTCTAGCATTTTTGCTTCATGGACTATCATTTCCTTGTTTTTCATGGAGAAGGCGCTTCCTTTGATGCGGAGTGGGGCCTTCATATCATTTGCTAGTTACATCTCCTTCAAGATGGGAGCATCCTTTTCTCTCACCAAAGAGAATACAAAGCCAGGTCTTCCAGCTCTACCTGCTCTTCCCGCTCTGTGCAGATAGTCAGAAGTTGATTTAGGGAAGTCAAAGTTCAAAACGTGAGAAATGCTTGGCACATCCAAACCTCTAGAGGCAAGATCTGTTATGAATGGGAAAAAATAAACTCTTCTCTATTTTAATGTTGCAACCAACACTTAGGCTTTCTTAGTAACAAACTTATCGAAGTTACTCTATCTCATCTTTGGAGGAATCTCACCATGCAGACTGCTAGTTTTGAAGTTTTCTTGAGCTAGTGCATGCTCGATTGCTCTTGCAGACTGAACTGAATTGCAAAAGACGATACACTGAGTTCCCTCATTCTTGATTGAATACTACTTGAACTCTTTCATGAGCAATTTAAGAGGCTTGATCTTATCATAGTCTGCCAGTTGAATGAACTCATGCTTTAAGTTGCTCAGATTCATGTGAGTCGACTTTTCTATTAGTCTTTGAAAGTCTTTGTCATTCCCAAAATAGTCGTTTAAGATGCCATCCATCTACTGAGTTATTTAGAAAGAAAAATATGACTTGACTAATTATCCATGAGTTATTGTTGCAGTAGAGAGAATGATCTGTTTCTGCATACCTTATCTGTCAGCTCCAGTCAGAAACTGCTCTATGACGTCTCTGATTTTTTTCTCATGACCGCTGTCTAGGAAAGTATCCAGCTCATCAATCACTAGACTACTGACATTACTCATGAACACTTTCTAGCCCTCTCTTCTATACAAGTAGCGCTCCATGGTGGACACTAGCACATCAACTCCTTCCTTAAGCTTGTCTGTCTCAATTCTGTGACTTTGGCCAGAGTAAATACTGAAGAACTTCAAAGGCACTTCATAAGTAAAAGGCTTCAAGCTAGAGTTAAATAGAGAAGGAATTAATACTCTGTTATTAAATAGTTGAGTTAAGAACTTGCATTGCCAGTTCTCTTGAGGGAACAAGAACTATAGATCTTGGCTTATCAGGAAGTGTTAGTCTGTTTTCGGCTTCTATTTCTTGTCTCTTAAGCTAGTCGATAAAAAATGATCAATCGATGACATAGTTTTAAAGATGATTGGGATTGTGTAAGCTAATGTTTTTCCAGTGCCAGTTTGAGCAGCTAGCAAGGCACTTTTACCCTGAAGTAGATGAGGAATAGCTAATTACTGAATTGGAGAAGGAGTAAATTTATAATAAGATAGAAATTGTAAAATTTCATTTTGAGTTGTGATTGTGAATTGTTTCTCCAGTATATCAACTATCTCATCAAGCAGCTTGAGTTTTCTGAAGGTCAAGGCTTGTTGCTGCTTATGGTGATCCCTCTTCATGTTTTCTTCTTGGCCTTTAGACTGAGATTAATAGAAAGAGCGCTGCTTCCTATTTTCAGGCAGAGGTGCTCTGTTTTCTATCTGAATTGATCTTAAAAAACAAGACAAATATAAATCCTTAAATCTCAACGGTAGAGAGAAAGCCAATTGCTAAGTGAATTGCCTTTACGCCTGTTTAAAAATATTATAAGTAGAAATGATGATCCTTTAAAAAATAAAAACTTGTTCTTATTTGGCTGAATTAAGTAGCCCCATAGTTATTCCCTTATTCTAAAGCAGTCTTTGCTAGTACAAGTTCCTTAGACTCATCCATTGCTGTTTGCACCACATGATTTTATTAATTTAAAGCCATATTTTAGAAATGCTTATAAAACATTAGGAGGTACTTTCTACAACTGAATAGAGATATATAGAGAAATATAAGCACGTTTCAATAAACTTCCTAATAGAATAAGTATAGTCGTAATTCAAGTTCTCTGCTCCTTAAGCGCAGCTCTTCTCCAAGACTCTGAGAAGTCATTTATTTGACCCATGAACTCATCTTAGAAACACAATATCTGCCCTTGAGAACCCTCCCCTTGAGCCTGGTTATTTGATTGCTGCTATTTTGAAATAACCTTACTGATATCTAATTTAAGGTTCAAAGAAGCTCCTTGGCCTAAACTCAAGCCAGGATTTTATATTTGGAATTACTGACTCCTCTGATTTTAGTTTTGAGTGGTTTATATTTTCATAGATTGGTGCTAGTTATATGAGTTTTAATTCTAAGGTGGTTGTTAGACAAAGTTTTAGTTTGTGATTTGTATGTTAGCAGCTATGTTGCTTAGGTTCAGTGGTGGAACCACGGCGGATGGCTTTTGAGCTTGCTTCCTTTCTTACTCATTTAAATAATGCCATTGAAACTAATGTTATACTCATTTAGAGACTTCTAAGGTTAGATGATCATACTCTGAGAAAGACTTGAAGCTATCATACTCATAAAATGTTTCATTCAAAATATTTAAACCTTTTTATTTCCTCATTGAGTTATTTAAGTTTGAGGAGCTAGTGGCGTTTGACTTCCTGCTGACTGACTTGCCGTATGCTCCATTTGAAGTGCCTGCACCTTGACTGCCCTGATTGTTAACTCTGAAATTATTATTGCTGCTGCTATGAGATAGAAGAGAGGCACTCGCACCCCCACAGTGCTTTGTATTATAGAGCTGAGACATTGACTAGTTCAGCAGTGCAGAGGTCTTACTCTATTGATTGTTATAGATTATTTAGCTTTGAACTAAACTCTAGCGCTTTTCTTTGATGACTGCCTCTTGATACTATTTTTAAGGATAATTTACAACACTCTAATCTTTAATTTGACTTGTTTTTGGTATTTGTGCTAAGCTTGTATCATCTACTGAGCAGTTGATTGATTAGACCTTAACTTCGAAAAATCTAAGGGTGGTATGAGTAAGTTAGCTGGAGGCTTTTGCTCTGCTAATCTAGAATCATTCTGCACCAACCTTATTTCATCCAAGTCACTCTCGTTATCATCTTAATTATCCAAAGCCTAAGAGACTTATGATTACTTTAAGAAAGGGTTGCTGCTAGCCATAATGTTCTCATGGTCTTATTTTCTTCCAAGTAACATGCTGCTATTAGATCTGGCTTGCTGATTTGCATAAAGTTGAGACTGGTTCACTTCTCCAACCTCTATTGTACTTTTCTTGAGGTTTACTAATTCACTTAGGATGAAATTGTCTGAGTCGTTCTCGCAACCATCATCACTTGCGTCATCTTATTACTTGATGATAGGTAATAAGATTAAATTTACTCAACACAAAGATTTATAATTATGATTTCTAAGCCGCCATCTCCATCTGGAACATAAAAGTTACTCTCATCAACAGCCAAAATCTCTGATTAATTCACTTGATCATTCATCCCCTTCATCGTCTATAATAAAATTGGCATCTAGGTTATTATTCAATTTTTTAAGAGTCAAAAATATCGTCACTTTCATCCAACTAGTTGTTACCTATATCATGGAACTTTTAAATTTGCTGCATTTCTGCTTAATCAATATCCTTCTTCAACTTTGAGAGATCCAGCTTAGGAATTGTTAGTGCAGCACTCTTATTCTTGCTATGAAATGCAACTGTATTGCTGCCTTGAAACCTTTATCCTTCAACTTTCTGATTTTTACTCTATGTGTTATCCTTATTGCTTTGAGTCAGCATGCCAAGGATTTTGATTGAATTAGAATTTTAAAGTGTATTCTCCTTTAAGTTTGCGTTTGAGCTTTGCATTCCATTTTAACCTTTAGAGTTGGCTTTATCTTTCGAAGCTTAGTTCATGCTGTTCATTTCATTGACATGATATAGTTGTTTAATCAGGGTTTGGTTCTTCAGATCGCTTGCTTTCAATTTCTTAAACTCCACTTTGAAAGTGCTGAGAAGCTACTCTTGCTTTTAGAACTCTTCAAATAGGACTTGCATCTATTTCTCTGCTTCAAGCCTCTTTGCCTTCTCTTATTCATAACTTTCCCTTAGCTTTAGGTACTTCTCTCCGACTTATTGAGATGAGGAAGCACTCTTAGCGATGCTTTATTAGAGACTGTATCTTGATCTAGATAACTCTCTAATCAGGTAGTCCTTAATCAAGGAGAGGGATTGAGAATCATAGGAGCTTTAAGATTACTCAATTATTTGAGTGAAGATACTTAGTACTATGCTCTCCTCCTAATCTTACTTGAGGCTCTGAGGAGATTACTTTGAGGTGGAAGAAGAGGAATGAGGATTCAATAGATTAAGCAAAGCATCCAATCTCTGCTTTGAATCGCTTGCACCTAGGTTAATCTAGGTTATGTTGCTCTGAATTCTCTGATGAGTTGACTCCTTCGATTTTAAAGTATAGGGTAAATGAATAAATTCGCATTATGAGAACCTTAGGGAGATACATTATCGAGATCTAGATCTCCAGGTACGATTTCAATCTGAATCTCGTCATCTAAGTGAAACTTTTTAACTGGTTGAGCCTAAGTTTCAATCTATCTGTCGAGATTCTTTAGCAGTTCATCAAATTAGAAAGCCATCTAACTGTGGTCTTAAGTTCCCATAGATTTAAAATTTTAGAGACCACCGAGTACTAAGCTCTGGTTATGCCTAGCATTTGTCATCTATGAGTGAGTATTGTGAATGATCACACTCTAATTGCTTTGATTCTTATTTTATTGCTATTGCTATAAGTTAGTTTGATACCTAGATGCAACAGTGACTGTGTTTTTCTCCATTGAGCTTCCTCTCTGCTATGTTGTGTTATAATGAGATTTGTTGAGAGTAATGTTGCTATTATTTATGCTTAAATTGTGAGTGTGGTTTCCTGATCCATGCTGATTCTTTCCCTCTTCTATTTTCTTCCTTATGAGGTTTGAGTTTGCATTTTGATTCATTACTTGTGAACTGTTCTAGTTCACGCCTGAGGAATTTCTTTTCTAGTTGGCCTAGACACTACTCAACCTTTGCATGTTCTGACCCTGAGAATTAATGCCTGAGACACTTTGATTATGCTGATTATTAGTCAGAAGAGTACTTCCACCAGAAATCTATTGCTTGCTGCTGTTAGGTCCCTAAGCCGTGTTCTAAGTTGAGTTTTGCTTGGAAGAATAAGCAGTGGATGAAGTGTTGACTTGAGCTGCTATCTGAGTTCCATTAGAAGAATTTGCGTTAGCCAAAAATGACATATTCTTCTTAAGACTCTTGGTTGCGTTTAAATTAGAGTTGGAACTTCTATAATCTCCATTTTAATTCAGCTTAGTGATGTTCTAATAGCTCTTGTTTAAGTTGGAGGAGTTGAAATTTGTTGTACTTGTATTTTAGGCATTGGAGTTTGACTGCTAGCTATTCGAGGCTTGGATTCCACTACCTCTTCGCTGATTTATGAGCACTGAAGTAATGGATTTACCATGCTGGTGCTTTCCAGAGCTGGGGCCATTTGAAAGATGAGCGCTATTCACAGCTTAGGCAGAAGTCACCTGGGATTTGTTTAGAGAAACGCTGATTGCAGTCTTTGAGGATTACTTCTACAGACCTTGCGAACCCTGAGCTTATTAGGAGTTGTTCAAGAATTTCTGAAAAGTGCTTTATTTTTAGGTTGAATCCTGTGGTTGGTTTCTCACTACAGAATAAGAGATGTATAAAGTTTTTATGAAGAATTAGATGTAGCTAATTTATTGGAGGATGAATTATTCTACTTCAAGGTTTTATCGTAATGTTCCAGGAAAGAATTCATCCAATTTTGGGTCAAAGCATTGCTGTTGTTTATGCTTAAAGATTAAAAAAATCAATTTTAAACTTATCATTAAGTTTGCTTTGATTGTGCGCGTTCTGTTTCGTTTGGCTTTTTTAAGTTTGATTCTTGTTTTAATTGGATGCAATACAAAATTTAAGAAACTACTAGTCTATAAATGCTCTCCCATTATTCTTATCTAACACACTTTGGTATGCTATATTCTAGCTCAAGTTCAAAGATTCATTCATAGTTAAGTTGATGTGAGTGGTTGAAGCGTTATGAAGCCCAGCTTAAGGATAGAAATTCAAATTCTTATTCAGCTCGGGAGGACTCTTGCTCAACTCAGAGTTTCTTAAAACTTGCTTTTGCATCTGCTGCTACTTCTTTAGAGAGCTGATTTCTTTCAGATTTGAGGTCTTGTTGAGTTGGGAGAAGCTCTGCGCCTTCTTCAAGCTATTGGAAAGATTCTAATTGTTCTTGCTAGGCACTTTAGATGGAGTATTATTTGAGGAAGAGACTTTGCTTATTGTCTGATGATTTGACTGGATTTTATTCGATATGAGATTTTAACCAAGACTTGAGCTCTGCTTCTCCTAAAGTTAGCCCCTCTTCTAAATGTCTGAAGAGAGATGCTTGTTCTTCAGGAACTGATATAGAGCCTGAGTTGAGCCTTGATGTCCAGATCCTTCTAAGTTTCTCTCCTCGAAGTCAACATCCTCTATTTTGAGCTCCTTGCTAAATAAGACCCCACTGTTACTGTTGTTCAGATTAAGCTGTATGCTTGGTGTGACTACCTTGTTGTTGTTAACAGCACTACCAGAAATTTAGGAAGTTCCATTTAACTGCTTCTGTGAAGCGTTATTGGATGTGAGATTGATGAGCTGCTGCTGCTATTTGAGGTGAGCTTCCAAAATCTAAGTCGAACTTTTCTGTTGAGTTTGATTCTCCTTTTCTTGTCTAGATAGATTCATTTGAGAGACTGTCTAATCACAATAAAGAAATTAAAAGCCATTACAACTTAGATTGAATCAAGTTGCGAGTATAAGGCTTTCTATTGTTGTAAGTGTGAAGATAGTTACTGCTTTGCGCTGTGGAGATTGCCTTGAGAGTCATTCTTTTGTAAATTGGCATTTGAAGTGCTCTTGAACAAGCCTGCATATGAATTATTTAGCTGTGGGTTTGTACCACTCGCTGATCTTATTTACGAGATCATCTAGGAGTCAACCTCGTTTTATATCTCCCTCAAGGATGCAAACTTATCCGAATAGACTTAACATGTAATAATTAAAGTGATGCAGAGGTAGATGGCTAGATTTAGGTGGGTTAAGTTTGATAGTTATTTTGATAGCTGTTGATGCTGCTTTGTCTCTAGCCAATTTGAAAATTCGATTGGTATTTACTTGCTACACCTTTGGAATCCTCTTGAACCAAATTCTTCTGCTTGCCACTTATTTGATTAGCCATGGCTGTGCTGCTGCTATTGTGCTGCTACAGAGAGCTTTAGTTTGCTTGCCTGATTTAAATATGGGCTTGTAATAGAGTAGATAATATTTAGATGAATGATGTGAGTTTGATGGGGGTGGTTGTGGGCGTTTAGAGTTGACATCTAGGAATTTAAATTGGAATTTTATTTGCTCTGAGCGTAAGATGACGAGTTTTATTAGGCAAAATTAATTTACTCATTAAACTAAGAGAAAGAGATAATGGTTATTGAGCATAAGACTTGCTTGAATTCTTATAATATGATGGTCCAGAGTGCTATGAGCTGTTATAGTACCCATTTTGCACTGAGGAGTTGTTACAAGCCATTTAAAATGGAAAGTGAAATCAAGAACTTATTTTAGAATGAATCTTTGATTCATATTTTATATCTATGTTATTAATTTTGCTAAACACCTTGAATTCTATTTACTCAAAGAAATTAAGTTGCGTTTAACATATAAAGAGTAGAATAAAATATTGCTCTCATTTTCATAATATAATTGTTGGAAGCAGGTTGCGAGAAGTGACTGTGCGTGTTAGCAGACGCAGATTAGGAAGTGTTGTGATTTTGAGAGTGCGATGATGTCTGATTCTCTTTCATATTTAAATATTTTAATTTTTGCTTGTTGACTTATCCTATTTTAAACTACTACTAATCACTCACCTAATAAAATAAACTAATCTCTCTGCTCCTCATTTTCAAATATAGCAATAATATTTTCACCTCCCCCTGAGTAAGTAATATGGTGGCTACACTTAAAAGATGCGATTGGAATGAAAATCGTGAAAGATACTAAATAGATGAAAGAGTGTGCGAGTGAGTGCATCTTAATCGAGATAGTATACTCCTCTCAATCATAAACCTTTAACTATGAAGGTTATAATAATAAATATATAAGCAAACATTGGCGATAAAAGGAAATCATGCATAAGTTATTATTCTTATCATTGCTCATGATTGCAGATTATTATTTGAAGGAAAGAGAACTGACTTAAGACAGCGAAAGAAAGGAATATTTTGAACTGTTTATTGGAACTCTAAGCGAAAACGGCAAGGCGCGCAGTCTGCTGCGTGAACCGCTTGTGCTCGAGGCGCTCACTGCTGCTTCTTCTTTCCCTTTGACTTGTTCTTCTTGGACTTCTTGGAGGACTTTTCCTTCTGTTGCATCAAGCGCTTCATTTGCTTCACCTCTTCGATCAAGAAGGCTCTCACGATCTTCACTCAAATTCAAAGGCAAACTAAGAGCAGATAAATAATCTGTGGATTGTCTCTAACCTCGTCATGAGAGAGCTTGCCGCCGTAGGCTCTTGAGATGGTTCTCTTGGTGACGGTGAGTCTTCTAAGAGCGGGAGATCTGAGTTAGGGAATGCCAGCCACGGTGTTTCCAGCCTTTCTCTTCAAGTAGTGAACTGTGAGCTTGCCACCTACACAATAAGGATTAAGGATAGAGTTAAGGAGAGCAGAGAGTGTGGCTCGTGAGCGAGACGAGAGTTGCAGAGGGTGCTATCTTACCTGGGGTCTTGACAATTCTGTAACCATTAGACTTGGTTCTGTAGTGGTTCTGGCGTCTGTAATGAACTCTTCTTTCCAACATATTGATTGGATCTCTTTTATATTTAATAATAAATCTATATTTTCTTCCATCATTTATTTAAGCAACCACCTTATATTCCACACCCTCGCTCTTCGACACTAAAATATCTTTAAAAAATAAAGAGAGTGAATCTCTAAGAAGAGAGTAAACGCAAAATTAAAGTGAGTGAGAGAATATGACTAGTGAGAGTGTGTACAATGATGAGATAGAATTTAAAAGGCAAACTTGTTGAATAGGAAATTAAAACGAATAATATAACTTGCATGACTACTAATCTAGTCTTATTAAAGTCTTTATTTTGTCGCCGGTTACTCACTTAAATTACACTCCAAAAATGGAAACTGTAATGAGTTATCAGCTTTTAACAGCTGGGCATTTTAAGTCAAATTATTGCTGATATTTATTTTGAAAGATAGTAGTACATTATTATTATGAGGAGAGATCATCATTAGAGATTTACCCTCGTTACCGACTTGAAGAGTAGACTTGTGCTTCATTTAGATTGCTCTTGAGGGAAGTCGTATTCGTATTCACCCTCAACCTTGAACTGAAACTTCTCCCTTGCGTACTCTGGATAGCAGATCTTGACTACCTTAGCTACCATTTCATGGTCAGACTTGCCAAATCTGAAAGAGAAGCCGTATACACCTACTACCTTCTGCTCTTAGTCGATTGAGATCCTACCTCCACCGATGCAACTCACATGGATCTAGTCATCCTAGTCTTGTAACTCATTCTCTATGAATTCCGCTAGTATCTCTCGATGCTCCTCATAATCGTTACCTCCTCTAATCAGATAAATGGGATCCAGGTCTAGATCATCAGCACGTGCGTTTCTTGTGTCTTTAAGCTCAATTACGATGTATTTGTAGTCGCCGCTCTTATCAATAACGCACCAGGGATAGTTTCCCCTCATTATTTGTCTAGGCTCCTAGGGTTGAGCAAGGGAGCTGAAAAATCTCATGGGCCAAAATTAGAAGAGATGCTGGCTACTCCAGAAAGCTAAACTTCTGGAAGGAGCTGTAACTAGAGAGAAGCCATAACTTAATGAGTGAGGCACCACTTGCATGAAATGATTAATCCCAAAGAAGCTCCTTGCTTGAGGGGTCAGGAGGCCTCTTTGATTCAAGTAGAGATTGCTAGGTTTTATAATCTTTCTGAGATGATGTGAATGTACTTCAAACAGCGATTGCTGGAGTAAACTTAGTCTTTGCATTTTAAAGTCTGAATTTAATTTGCTTAGTTAATTTCTAATTGACTTATATACCAAAGCACAGCTTTTAAATGGCATAGATATTGAAATGCTTGCAACAATTATATCTTACAATCAAAACTTATAAAACTACGAGAGAGCGTCTTCATCATCTTCCACCAGACCTTTCCACATATCTTTTTAGTTCATTTTTGGCCAGAGTCCAAGCACGTCTGAGTATTCATTCACATAAGCAGATGGCTCCTCTTTGGCTACCACATTTAATCTTTGGTCACTCTTAAATAGAGTGTATATTTTAAATGAAAAATCAAGATCTCTAATTACTCTTGAGAGTAGCTTTTTTGTACTGTTCAAAGTCCACACTTTAAGTGGCGTCTAAGAGTGAGCCTTCTTTCGCATCAAACATATCAAAGTTAGATTCCTTCACTATCCCTAGAATCTTGCTAAGTTCTGACTCCTGAGTTTAGTTGGCTGGATGATTTTCATTCATGGCTGTTATTAAAAGTGATTGGTCTGTGTAAGAGGGTTGATTTTAGTCTTGAGCTTTATTCCTTGAGATTTATTTGATCACGCTTTATTTCTCTCCAGTATCCTTTTAATTTTAAAAGTTCTTTCTTTAGTCATCATGTTTCTATCCAGAGAAAGGTTGTGCTTATTGCTTTGAGTTTGAATTAAGTTCTCGATGTCTGGAAAGGCTGCAGTTTAGAACTCTTGCATTAATTTCTCCTTCTGCTCTTGAAATTTAGTAGCATTCCAAGGCATACCTAATGTATCCTTGAATTCTTTTTGCGAATTTTCAGCCAAATTAAGAGGCTACTACTATCTTGGCTTGAAATTATAGTTCTCTTCTTCTTAAATCAAGAGTGGCTTTGCAATTTAAGCAGTAGTCTTTTGCTCTTTTCCAATGACTGAGGGGTCAAGGTCATTTATCATGAGATTGGACTTTAAATCGAACTCACCAAGCATGCCATTAACTTTTCTCCACAGTTGATCTTTGTACTAAGCTTTTAGTTTCTCAACTCTAGTCTCCTTGCCGTACTCCTGCATTGCTCGAATGAAAATTGGCCAGAATCGAAGTAGTCTAAATCTCATCACCATCTTTTCTTCTCTCTCCTCTCTTTCACAACGCTCAATCTTTAGAAGATCAATCACTTCAATCCACTTGGAGAGAGCTGTACGTTAAATTCGCATGTTGTAAGATCTTTTGTAGAGCTGACTTTGCTTTTAGGAATCATTGGAGAAAAGTACTACAGCATCAAACACAGATACACAAATCAAAATTTATTGCAATTGAAATTTTAAGATCTTTTCATATTGATCTCCCGAAACTTATCAGCTATAGTATTCAGCTTTGCTATTCTGATTAGCTCTTCAAGTTATAACTATTTTACACCCTATCTAATCCATCGTAGTCCTTGTCTCTTTATTCTTTTAAGATCATATTCCATAGCTTTGTACATTTTAGATCTAGCCTGCTCTACAATGATGCCAAGAGGAACCATTCCATATTTAATCAGAATAGCCCTCTAGTAATAATCTCGAGCATTCTTCAGCTTCAGCTATTCCACCTCCATTAATTTCTTCTCCTCTTCTTATCTCATGAGTTCTTCCTTCTTTTTGGCAATCTTCGCCTGCCTCTCATCTTGAATTTTTTTCTTCTTTTCTTCCTCAATCTTAGCATCAGCTTCTAGCTTTTCTTACTCTGCCTTCTTCCTCCTCTCCTCATACACCTTATCTAACTACTCTCTTTTATTTTTCCTTTCAAGTGCCCTTTATTCCATCTCCAATACATGCTTAGGTCTTTCAAGTTGAGGCTTTGTAGCCGAGGGCTATCTCCTGCTAGCTTTTCTAAGATTCTGATTTTGACTTTAAACCCCAGATATTTGGCTTACACTCTAGACAAGGTTAGATTGTTGAGATTCTGGCTATGACATTTTTGAAATCTATGATTCCTGGTAATCTTTTAAATTATCCTCCTCTAAATGTGAGCTTCTGCTCTTATTTTCCTCTTGATACTCATATTCTTGAGTATTCACACTATGGTTGAACAGACTCTGAGTTTGGGAAGCAGAATTTTAAATCTCCTCGAATCTGCTCTATCCAATTTCACTCATGCTGACCTCTGGATAATCACTGATCGAGTGGCCCCTTGGATCTTATAATCTTTGCACCTCGTTTATATCTCTGAGTTTATTCTTCATGTTATCCTTTTGCTCTTTCTCAGCTTTGAGGCGCCTGAGTTTCTCCTCCTCTTACTTTGATTTCTCTCTCAGTTGGTTGAAGAAAGAATCTATCTGCTCTTTCCTTTCTGCGTCCTCCCTTTCGATTTCCCTCTCCCTTCTTTGGGTAAGGAGGAATTTCTGCCATCCTTGCATCGCCCTTCTTTTGAGCAACCTATTCCTATGATTCGAAGCGGTCTACTCCAAAATTTAAAGCCTTTATTGCTCCCTCTCAAACTCCTCCAATTCCGCTAGTGCTTAAATCTCCTGTGAAGACCAGCCCAGAGTCTAAGATACTTCAGTCTGAGGTGGAACTTTTAATGCCTCAACAATTTCTGCTCTTTGAAGCCAAGTTATTGTGAAAACTGAGAGAGGTGCTCGAAAGCAGAATAGATCTGAGATTTCTAGCTTCTAGAAATATCTAATTCAGTATAACCTGAGCCTTTGAAAGATTGAACTCTAGCATTTTCCTCTTTGAGTTTCTGTATTCCAACTCATTAGAATTGATAACTAAACATTAATTACACAGATATTCAATCTCCATCTTCTATTTCTCGATGTCCAGCTTTCTCTTATTCTCCTGTTGAAGGAGCAAATCCTTTCTGGCCTTTTCTTGCTCTTTAAGTGCCTGCTTGTAGTTCTTGATGTCATCTTATATCTTCTTTGCTATTTCCTGTTGGTCTTACACCTCTTTGAAGATAGTTTCTTGGACTTTTCTAGCTTCCTTAAGTTTACGATCAGGGTCATTCTCATCCTCCTCATTAAGCTCTAACTTATACTTGTCTAGTTAGCGCCGTCTCTCACTGTCCTTAATTATGCGATTTAGTTCAGCCCTATCCTCTTCTTCCTCCTCGCCAGAATCTTCTGACTACTATTTTGCTGCCCTCTTCACTTAAGTTCCCGAGTTAATCATCTTCTAGTTCTTTTGATAGTCTTGCAAAGTTTACTCATCTGAATTGCTTGGATAACTTTCCTGCTATCTCAAACACAAATTACTTCTGATAAAGTTAAAATGATTCTCTTCTTGATTTGAGTAGCTGAAGGCAGCTTGTAACTTTCCTTGGGCTTGTGCTTCTCTTTGACCTCCTCAAGTTGCTTAGTTCTCTGGTCTTTAATTCGCTTCTCTCTCTTCTCCTGTATCTGTCTGTGCCTCTCCTCTTGAGTCAGTCTTGGATCGAAGAACTCCTTGCTCTTTTTTACTTACTACTGCTATCCCTCTGGTTACATGATCTGGTTGCTGACCTTCTTCATCTTGTCCAGCTCTTTGTTGATTATATTGGGGTCTTTCTTGTAGTTGTTAAGCAGCTCAGTGCAATCATCATGTCCTCCATTTTCTCTTACTGCTGTCCTTCGTCCTCGATGTCTCTCCTCACTTGCTTGTGAAAGTCAGTCAGCAGTCTCTGCTCCTGCTTAGATAAAGTTCTTAGGCAAGGCAGCTGCTGATCCCTAATTGGGGAAACAGCGGCTTGGATTATCCAAATCCATATGTCTGCTCATTGAAAGTGCTCCATACTGACCAAAGCCCTGGCTTTAAACAGGCTTTGAGATATTGAAGTCGTATAGGTCTTTGCTTGTCACCTTATTTTAAGCAAGTTGCCTAACTTGTTGTGGCTTTCCGTGCATATTCAACTATCTCAATAGCAATATTAATTTGAGACACTTAAATTCTTGATAAGTTCAGCCTCTGTCTCAACTGCGAAATGAGCTTTCAATATCTCAGCCGCTTCCTTGTAGCTGTTTACCCCTTGATCTTGAGATTATGTTTGCTTGGTATAGGAACTATGATTGCCCATGTTCTCTCTTCACAATTTAGGATTAATTATAATATTCTTACTTCTCCACTCTGTTGATTATCTCATTCAAGTAATCCTTTTCATCGAACTGCGCTCCACTGCCTACAGCACATTGCATTTATTAAAGTCCCTAATTCTTACTCTTTTGAGCCCTCTGATAATATTGGTCTTGAGTCTTTTGCCCTGATTGTTTGAGAGAACTCTCTACTAGCTGCTCGATCTCCCTTCTGATTCTAAGTAAGTCTAAATCACTCTCCTCCACCATGTTATTCTGCTGATTTAATTTTCCAATTCAAAATTTTAAATTAACTCTCCCCTCGTATTACTTAAATAAGGATTAGAATTTTTAGTAGACTTTTTCTATGCTCTACATTTAATCAAAGTTGCCACGAGAATGACTATGTAGATTGCGAAAACATAAACCTAATAGTGAAAGAGAGAAGTTTCGTCCTCATAAAGGGACTCATGCATCTCTGATGCAATATAAGAGTTCAGTGGGCTCAGGTACTGTAAGTTCGCATCAAGTAGCTCCACAATCTTGGAGTCTAAGATAGTTGAATTCAAGTAAGAGATCTACTATCGTCTCTTTGAGGAGTAGAAGCTGATATCTTGTTGCAAAGTATCATGCAGAAGCACAGTCTGCACTTGATAAACTTTCAGACTCTAATAAAAAAGTTAAGACTTGACTTACATTTCAAGTTTAAAAGGACTTTTGAAAGAGGCCGTTGTAAATCGTGGAGCAAAGCGTTTGATTAACATCATCCTAACTTTAAGCAGACAGCAGTGGGCAAAGGGATTCTGAGGTAGTTATCTTTTTATTCAAGCTCTAAATCAAAAGAATCAAGCTATTTTAAATTATCGAATCCTGGAATTGTCTGCTAGGAGGTTGATCCATTGAAAGAACTTGGATATATAGGACTGGCACTTGTCGTAGGTGCTGTCTGAGTTGTAAAATATGTCAGTCAAATTTCTTATCTCCATCTCTCTCATGTCAGATATGTGCCAGTTCATGCAAGTTTGCCCTCTGTACAAAAGAGATAAATTGGTAGAGTGCTCATCCATCTTGTTGTGGACCTACTCAATGATCATGTATTGTACCACAAAATACACTACGAAGATAGTGGATACCAAAGTGAAAGCAAGTCCATAAATTCATAATACACACTTTTAAATATAGGAGGATATATTATGGATTCCCAATTTTTTTAGCTTCCACTACATTTGAATCTGCTTCAGGTCATTGCTGCTGCCTTATCCTATTTCGTACAATTCATTATGTATATCAATCATATGTAAATCAAGGTTACTATTCAGCCCTAGACTTATGAGAATTATGGCCTTTTCTTTTCTTTACTGGAAGATCAGCTTCCTCTGAATTATTTATGAATGAAGACTGAATCTTAACTACCTTATCATTTTCAATTTCTCTAGAAGACTTTCTAACTTTTCTATCCAACTCTTTTAACTTCACTTCATAATTTATCATTAAAAAAAATCACTTAAGAAGCTTGCTTCTGTCCTTAGAGGATATTAGCCAGCATCAATGTGCTCATTAAGCAGTAAATTAAAATTTGGCTCCTTCTCTTGCCTCCCTTCACTCCTCTTCCCTTCTTTGGAGTGTTCGATCTTTTGAACTCCTCCTACTCAACTTTTGTCTTATCCCAAATTTGGAAGCATAGCTATTTATGCACTATATATCATAATTTTGAGAATAGAGAAGGCACTCTTCTTTCTATTATTCTTAGCATGGCGGCCACTAGAGGATCTCTCGCTAAAGTTGCTCTCCTCTTCCTCTTGAATATCTTACTGTTTCTCGTTGCCGAAGAAGACTTTCATGATCTTGCTCCTGTCCTTCTTTCCACCCGTCTATCCCAAGAGTCCCATATCTGAGGTTTCCAACACGTTCTGAGTTGTCTAAAGAGTTTGACTTGTCTGTTTAGTGTTAGCAGTTTTTACAGTTCCTTAGCCTCCTCTCTTAGATTACTAAGCCCTGCTGCTCTTCTATTTGCCCTTGGATGTATAGTTTTGAGTCTCCTCACTACTCTCATCCACCTCTTCGATCTTATGAAGCCCCCTTGGATCCTCAGCGTCTGAAGCCTCACTTTAGAGCCCCATGAGTTGCCTCTTCTTCTTTTGCAAGTCCTTTAGTTTCTCTTCGAACTCTCTGATATGAACCTCCTTGCGTTGCTATATGACTTGACTATCCTCAATTATGATCTCTTCTCTGTCCAGCTTAAGTAAATTGTAGAAGGACGAAGAGCCTGAATGGCAAAATTCTATCACATCCGACCCCAGCTCAGAGAAGAAACCAAGTGTCCGAGATTGATTGACAAAAATGCAATAATAATAATATTAACCACCAATGATTGATTGTCAACGATCTTGGAGTAGAAGTAGAGAGCTGCGAGTGCCCCAAGGAAGATGGTGCTAGAGGCTACTATTACAAAGATGCGAGTGACGTAGAGGATCTTATTATTGCTATTGTAGACTGAGGATGCTTCGTCCAGAGAGTTTTAAATTTAATTGGATGTTAATGAAAAAACGTAGGTGAGTACCTCTGAGTTTTAACTCTGATGTCTTCATTAATGTTGTAAATATTGTAGAATACGGTCATATCTTGCGCAGTTCGAGGGACATTGACGTTGTCCAGGAAACTCAACTCCTTGGAGATGAAAGTAACATACCCGAATAAGTTCAACTGCTATATTAGGAACGAGTTATTCTCTCCAATATACTTAATACCATTCGATTTCTTGAATTACATTTGGGTTTAAAGGCGTAGTTGAAGACCTACTCAGTCTATTCCCTTGTGTTATTGGTGAAAAGTCTCGTGATAAGTATGGTTTGGATGCTGTCCAGCTCCTCTATATCATTACTCTGTTCCAGCTCTTTCTGGTTCAGCCGCATGCTCTCAATTCAATAGAACTTGACTATAATGAATGAGCAGGAATCAATTTGGTGAATGATGTCGAGAGCCCGTTGGATGATTTCTTTCTTGCGATCGGGAGTGAAGTCGTTCTTGACTGGCTCCAGCCCTAGATTGATGTTGACGTAGCTGCGAGTAAGGATGGACAACTCAGACACAAGTAGCATGTTCTCGCTTGCCAGTTTCAGCAAGTCCATTTCCTTAAACTAAGTGCTCATCAGCTGCTATAACTATCTTTCTATTTCTTTCAAAAAATTGAATTGACTATTTTATAGTCGAGTATGAGGAGAGTGCAAGTCAGTGTAATTATCAGGAATATTATAGAATTGAAGATCAGCTTCACTATCAGCAAATATAAAATAGCTAATTCAACTATTCCAACTAAAGCAAGGACTTAGGAGTCTTATTGTAGTCGATGTTGTCTTCTAGGCATTTCAGCTCCTCAAAGCCAGACTCAGTCATGCCAGCTATTGACTAAGAGCCGCTCTGTGAGTTCTAGTTGCCCACGAATGACATCAAACTCTCGTTGTTTAAGGAGTCAGTAAATCGGTTCAGCTCAAATGAGTCATCACTTAATCATAAAACTAATATCACTATAATCATAATAGCTTTAATCCTAGGTTGGTTTTGACCATGATCTTCTCAAAAACTCCTTCCTTCATGGACTGCATCGACACGTCTTTGTATGCAAATTTTAAAAGTAAGTAAGAATACATATTATCTCAATTGAATTTGTAGTAAGAGAATAGGAAGTAGTAAAGCGTGAGTTAAGAAATGATCTCATTATCAAATTATAAATGAGTTCGTTTGATCCGTAGACTTCCTTTATGATCTTGATTGAAACATTTAGCTTTAGGTCTATTATGTCCTTCTCTGTGGCGTTTAAGTCTTACTCAAAATTCTTGCTGAACTTCTGCACGATGCTGGTGTCGATCACTGCTCTAGGTATCGTGATGCAACTGCCCTTCTCAAAATCTAACAACTCCAAAGTCAGGTTAGGGTTGAAGTGGTGAGGCATCAATTCGTTAATGATAAAAAGACTATATGCGTCAAACCCTTTTCAAGGAAGGAAGAAAGAGATTCAAAAATCTCCTAAGAGAGCCCCATGAACTTCTCACAAGTCTGAGAAATCTCAGTGATCTTGAGCTCGTCATTGGTGATGAAGTAGAAAACTTTGTTCAAGCGAGTGAGGTTCTCCTCTTCAGTCTTAATCAATATATTATATTAAGTAATTACTACTTAGTCATGACCATCTTGTTGAGCTTCTTTAGGACTTTCCCATAAAGACGTAACCGTAGTGTTGATGGTACATGAACTTGATAAGTATTTCAAATGGATGAACTTAACCATGCTTTATCCTTCACGAATACTATCCTCTCGTTCTCCAAGATCTTAGTGATACCTGTCTCCTTGAAGCGATTCCAAAATCTGTCATGGATCTTAGCAATCTCCTTCGGCATCAGCAAATGCACAGTATTGCCAACCACCTCCTCATAGCAGTAGCCTAAGTTCCTTAGAAAGATCTTGTTAACGTAGAGTAACTTGCCCATGTTTTAAAAGTTCCCATCAGTCAGCACCACCGAGATCTCGTCAAAGCTTGTTATAAGGTTCCTGGTGTTGTGAAAGCTAGAGATCTACCTATTTTGAGTAATCTACTTGAAGTAGAAGTCACTTAGATACATATCTCTCAGAGCCAATTAAAGCGAGAATAATAAATTGAGTGCCATCTAATAGAAGACTGCAGTGAAGAAGAGAACCTATTCGGAGACTTGCATCAAAGGGGTTTCAGTTTCAAGGTAAGTGATCTGATGTTTTATTTACCTAAGGTGGTCTGATATCTTTAGCGAAACCTTCTCTAGTTTCTTAACTTGCTGGTAATTCACATCTTAGAGGAGCAGTTACCAAAAGTCCTGAATTTACTTGCTTGCAGCAAGCAGAAGCTCAAAGAAATCGTTGATCTTGAGATTATAGCCCAGCAATTCGTTGGAGTCCATCTTGTCTGAGTTCTTGTTCTGATCATGTAAACATATCTCAAGAAGGTGCTGCTGAGATATCTTGTTCTCAATTTAGTCTATGTAATTCTAGTCCTGATTGAGATTCTCAATCGCAGTTTCAAATTTTACTTTCTTTCACTCAAGAAATTACGAAAAATTCTATCGCAGTAATGACTGTGAGGGAAATAAATCTATTGCCGATTAGGATCAAGTATAGGTAGCACTTTAAGAAGAGCAAAGGTATGCACTCAGGGTACTTTTTGAGAATCACAAGCAGAAGATTATCAGTGATGAAGTTTATCTTATCTCGCTTCAGATTCTCCTCCTTGATTCGCATTTTATCAAGCGCACTCTTTGCATCATCTCCCTTATCGTCATCGAGTTCAATTTAGCTTTTGCTTCTTGAGAAGATTTATCTGAAAGCTCTCAGCCAGCTAATGCTGAGAAATTTAAAGCATAATAAGCTTAATAATAAACTTTGAGAATACTCTTTGTGGAGGGGGAGCTACTCGTCAAGCAAGTCAGACCTCCAGTCCTTTAAATAATTTACATCCATCCCAATCGACTGAGAAGCAAAGTACATTAAAATTAAAGTATTTCTTCACTTTAAACATGCTTGCTGTTCCAATGTTTGAAAGCGCATAAATGTTAGAGTCCGTTGCCTCATCCTTCAATTTGTCCTTATTTTAATACTTATTCTACTGATACTCCAGCTAGATTTACACGCAATCTGCATAATACTCCTCTACCTTGTGACTGTAGGTTAACATCTGCAGCTTTTACATCATTTTGTTTGCAAATCTATTAACTGTTGACCCGTCTCCCCTCTACGATGAGTTTTGCTTTAAATTAAGATGAAATTTTATCTTCATTTTTGCAATTATCTGGACGAGAAGACATTCATAGGGGTTAAAGAACCTTTTTATTAATTTCTATTTTTACCTCCGTTGTTATGCCTTAAGTCTAATCTTCCAAATTATAAACGATAAATATAGACTACTATGAAGTTTGAAGATAAAATTTCCTGATTGAATATAAGTGGTCATTCATTTCGAGAGTATGGGCTATTCCGTCGAAATCATGCTCGAAATAGTGAAACTTATTCCCGTGGATGATACTTATCATGTAGTAGAGGGCGTACTCACTCTCTACCGGGGAGCTAAGTTCGTGATTCAAAATCTTCTTCACTAAGCCTTCCTGGTAAAGCATATAGAAAATATTTAATGCCGACTGGATAAAAATGAAGGAGAGAATTAGCACAGCACCGAATCCTTCTAAACTAAACTCCATCAAGTCAGTTATAATAAACCAAATACAGAAATATAGTTGATTTTTACTATTTGCAAAGTTTAGAGGAGAAAAAGTACACTATCTTGAACGAATCCATGTTGATCTTGATAAAATTCTTTTTCGCTAAGAATTAAAACGAGGTTGAAATTTGAAATATATCTTGATGTGGTTGAGAGTGAGATCGAAGAAGTAGGGTTTCTTGATCATCAAGATGTACTTTACTACACTTATGCCGCAGATGATGACTTTTCCTAAAACTTGAAGCAGCAAGGAGCCATCTACTTGGCACACAAATACTACTAGCAGGCAGTTTAATTACAAATGTGGCAAACATTTTGCAGATGTTAAAATTAAAGTGTGAGTGTTATATATAATCGAGAATCACTGAAAAATTCTTGGGCTTGGACCATGGAATCAGGTCATTCATAGATCATTAAATTAAATACTGTTCTTATCTTATCTTAAGTTTTCTTATTTCTTATTTGATTAGGATAGCGCAGCACTAACACCTTTTGATAGATGTAGAAGCTGAGAGTTCTAAACAATATGAGGAGCACTGAGATAGCCAGTTGCATAGAGGCTTCCATAGGTTCGTAATGAGAAAGTTTAACTCTACATAATTTTCTTTTTTTATTATAGTTTTAAGTTGCGTGAGTGGAGCTATGGCCAATATTTTTACAACTGGAGAGAGGGGTGTATTTTCTAAAATGAGTATTATGTTCAAGTACTTGGAGATAACCTGCGTAAATGTGGTATGATGCTTTGGCATTTCGGAGTAGTGCCTGAACAGAAGCAATATAAAGGTGAATGTCATAATCTGAAAGCACAGTATCCCAACTCCAAAGTAAATGAAGGCGTTGATCAAAATAAATGCTCATTAAGAAGAAATTTTTTATTCCTACTATGTTGACAATGTAAGCGGAGTTTTGAACGTCCTTGACCCAGTTGCCATTTTAATCCATTTTATGAGGGTCCCAAAGCTTAATTAGGCTGGTGATTTAAGTTTCCAGGACAGAGTACTTCAGAGCAAAGATGATCCAGCTGAAGAAATTCAAGATGTACAAAATGTAAAACATAGTCTGAATCATAAAATATTAATATTTCTCTCTTTCTTTCTTTAAATAGTCTTGTTGACGATGTTCTTAGAGAGGATGCCCCAAAAAACTTGGGCGGAGACGTCCACAGTGGGCAAAATCCTTCCTTTGCAGCGAAGTTTCATAAGTAGCTTCAAATATTATAAGCAAGTTAATTAGAGCAGATAAAACTTAATAATTAACTAGCGAAACAATATTTAAATTCAAGCAGTCTCACCACTAAATTCTATAATCTTACTAGTAGTCAACCTCATCATAATCATCATCATGCAAATATACTAAAATTATAGAGAAAACTTATTTTTAGTGAGAATAAAGACAGATATTTATAGCATATTGGTTTTAGGGATTTAGTTTGCACTTGCTTTTTTTATCAGTAGTATCGGCGCTTGCTGTTGTTCATGTAGCTCAAGCTGTTAAGATTTTACTATGCAAGCATATTGAAGCTGTTATTTATTCCTCCGTTTGTACCTATGCTACCAGCTGCGATGGTATTTAAAAAGATGATATTTGAGAGCAAGCCTGGCTAACTGTTATCATATTGAGAATAAATAAGTGAAGATGAGTTTATGGGAGCAGTTCTCTAAGAAAATTCTTCAGCTGCTCCGAAATTAGCTGAATTATTTTACTGTTGTATTCTACTTGTCTTCAGCTGAGTGAGATTGTCTATTTTATAATTAGATCTAGATTATTGGATTGGTTGCTAAGAGTTACTACTGGTGTTATTATCATTGAATAAAATAGGGAGGAGTATAGAACTGATCTTTCAGGAAATTTTAAATAAAATTCAATAGTAGCAACTTATCATCAACTTTAGCGGTTGTTGCTGCTATTGCCCTGATTTATTCTGATGTTTTGAGATGACTGCTCATCTTCAGCCACTGGAGCTCTCTACCCAACAATATCATAGATTAAAAGCACATCATCAAATATGTGTTCTTTATTTAGATGATGAAAGCGATTGCAACGAGAAAGGGGCCGTAGAAAATACCTTGAAGGTCAAACGCATAGTAGCCGAGGAACACACTCATGCCCACCCAGTACGAATTTATCTTCTTAATTTCTTTCTCATAGATGTCTTGTGTGATGCACCCATCAATCTCAATAAAAAAAGTGATATTTAGAGTTATTCATTAAAATTATGAGAGTGAATGTATAAGTAGGAAAAGAAAAGAAGTAATGGCTGGTAGATCAGAGGCTTTTAGTCAATCAGGAAAATTTACAGAGCGGCTGTAAACCCAACCAAAGGAGTAGAAAGAATCGGAACCAGCTTTAAAATACTAGCAGCCAGGCAGTAGAGATAAATGTATCTCACCTAAAAGATATCAAAGATCAACCATGTGAAGAACAAATAATCATTTTAATGATTATAAGACAGCCTAAAAGAAAGCTATCTTTATGTTACAGAGGAAGACTCCACCGATGGTTTAATTTACACTCTTGTAAACTTTCAAACGCATCGTTTCCTCCATAGGTATAATGGCAATCAGCTTTTCAATTAGGTCGTTGTCATCTCGAAGCAAGAAATTTAGGATTGTAAAGTAAAGAATCACATTAAAAGCCATATTGCTCAGAGTCATCAAGAAAGCCAAGAATCATATTTCAAATTTATCTATAATTTGCTTTAAATTTTTAACAAGATGTTTGAGATGCCAAAGAACAATACTGAAAACTTAAAAATAATCATCGTATTTTATTTGAAAATATAGAAGTGTTGACCTTCATGAATATCCCGAGTGCTTGTTTGGCCAAGCTAACTAAATCATACTGCATGAGAAGAGTGTATGCCAAAGCTAATGACGGTAAAAATTTCTGAGGGATTAAGGAGCCAATATAAGAATGCTGCTTGAGGAATTCAGTGTTCTCAACAATCGTTTAGTTCCATTCAGGAGGAAAATTGGGATGAATTTGAGATGGATGATTGACGAGTTCATTCGCATACTCCAAGAGGTCATTCAGTTTAATAACATATTTTTGAACTTTAATTTCTAGTTTGGTGTTGTTGGTAGAGGCTGGTAATTGAAGTGCTGTGTTATCTTTAAGGTAGTTTACAGAAACCTGTAAATACTCGTTGAAGGTGGAGTCAAGACTCGAGAAATCATAGTTTGCGATAAGGGTCTTTAGTCAATTGTTAAATATATTTTAAATGAAGGTCATAAAATACTATGAGTCCCAGCTTTGTGGAAACCGAAGATTGCAAGTCCATAACATCAGATCTCAAAAGAGTTTACTAAAATGTACTTATAGAAAATTAAAGCTTATTATATTAGAGCAAGTGTGCCGATAATTATAAGTAAAGCGAGCATACCGTAAATGCCAACAATAACAGTCGGCAGCAATCCTTGAATAAGAGCTTTGGCTCCTTGCTTTCTCTCAGCAGAGAAGAGCTCAAGAAAATTAGATTTCTTGATCAAGATTATCGCGACAATCACTATGAGCCTTAGAGCGAGGCTGAAGAATTGCAGATAAAGAACCAGCCAAATGAATAGGTCTTACTCTAGTCTAGTATATGCAAGATAGGTAAAGACCATAAGTGCCAAATTTCCAGCTTCATTGAATAGAGTAGCCTTTTTGCGATCTTACTACCTGAGATGGTTTTCCCTATAACCTTAAGCACGATACCAAAATATCCGAAGTGCTTGGAAGATGCTTTTGTTAACATAACTATTTTCTAGGATCATTAAATAACTTGAATAATCTTTAAAGTATTGATGATCATGTAACATTCCTAAATAAGAATGAAGCTCCAGCATCTATGAAGTAAAAACTATGGGTGATCCCAAGCACTCCTACAGTACTTAATTACATCGAGCTTATAGTTTCTTAAAGAAGCAGCTGTGATTTGAGCGAGGAATAGGCAAAAGAAGAACTGGCCCAATAGCAGGTAGTTTAAGTACAGAGTGAAGATCACTCCAAAAGCAAATAGAAGAGGGAGGGAAATCGTTTGAAATAAGAGCGACTAAAGCTAATTTATTTGATCCATAGTGAATGAGCCATTCCTGATTTCATTTCTGCCGAAGAAGTAAAGAGATTCGAACAAAGATCTTCCTTGATTTATATCTTGATTAATTTGTACTGAGGAGGTTAGATTCTATGAACTTAGTCATGGTGATTACTCCCTTACCTGAGAAACTCTGACCTCTCTAGTAATTATTGATCTTGATACCGAACTGTCATTTATTGTAGTCATATTTTCTGGACTTTATTAGTCCTTATTTTTCGCAGACTACCTTTTTCTTCCCATTTTATTTTTCGATCAATCAAGTAAGCGTTTACTTTATTAAGAACAAACTTAAATACTTTCTTGAATCGAACTGGCATATAGGTCTTGTTTTACAGCTATCTTTCCTGTATCTTGTCGCATTTACAAATGGAGGCTTTGCAGACTTGACAATTGGCACCTTAATACCTATTGCAAGTATTCCACAGGGCATTGCCTCACTAAAAATAGTGTAGATTAGTAGCATCATGATCTTCTATAAGTAATCATCACACTGTGGATAATCTTAAATAGTGCCTTCACCTATACAATCTAGCTTAAATTATTGCATTGATTTTACTTTATGAATCATGAATGTGAGAGAGGGCCTGAAAGCTACAAAGCAATCTACTGTTGAAGCTCTACTAGGACTTTTGCCTCTGCCTTTGTTCTGGGTTGAGTTTGCGATTGTATTTTCAACTGAATGGGGAGCCACCCACCCAGCACTCGCTCTCATCCTGTTCTTCCCCTCTTATTGCCTAATGACTTGCAAGCATATAGTCTGCTCAGTTTGTTAAGTAAGCATATTCTTCATCACAATCATATAGATGCCCTTCAAGTCTTGGTAGAATCAACCCTTAGTGTTCCTACTGTTTTTAGTTAACAAATACGCACTAACTCTACTTCGTAAGATTAGAATATAGTTGTGCTTTAATAGTCAATTTTAGCTAACCTAAGGAAATTCCAGCATCCTTCAGTGGCTGGAACTAACTTGCTCGTCCAGGAGTCATGGGTTGCTCTTGCAGTTTTCATAATAACCCTGGTAGTCTTCTCTCAATTTAATAAGAGATTTAGATATTCTGAATAAAGATAAATAAGTTAGGAATTTGTGGTTGGATGCATCGGACAGATAACAAAGTACCTAGACATTTACTGCTTAACAATCAAGAAGAAGCAAGAGAATAAATCTTAATGAACATAGACTCGCAGTATAGTAAATGCAGCATAAAAAGTAAATTAATCTTTAACGAAGCAGAAAATTTTGATACATTGGATTATATTTATCGTAAATTTCTAAACATATATGTGTAAAAGAAGAGAATAGGATAACTTGTGTGCTGTGGAATTTTTTATTAAAGTTTTGAATATATTTAGAGTGGCAACTTTGATGATCCTTAACTGTTTCATATTCAGAAGGATGCGCAAGTCTATATGGAATTCTCAATAAATAGCCTTATTCTTTTAAAATTTAACAATTCTAAGATAATCTTCAAGCTACTGCCTATTGAAGAATTAAATAAGGATTTCAAGTCTAGAATCTCCGCGTTTCTCTTTAAGTAGTGAGACTTTAATACAACTAGTTCTATTTTACACTTTATAAAAATCATTTATTCAATCACTATCTCTATTTATTATCTTCTTCCTCTCTCTCTCGGGTTAAGCTTAATTAGAGAGTTAAATTAAGTATATTTTCTAAAACAAGTGAAATAATGCAGCAGTTATCTTCCAAGCTACAACTACCTTCCACTTCCTCAAACCTCATGGCGTCTACTGCTGGAGTGGCCTCACTTAACTTGAGCTCCCTCCCTCAGCCCCACACAACAACAGTCTGCTGGGTTAGTACTCTGCAGCTAAGCAACTTTCAAATAGAGCCACCCTGAGCTCCTTTCACAACAAGCAACCCTCTGCTACTAAATCGTTGCCCCTCTAGGAGAGAGATTTAACAACTGAGAGGAAGAAAGCATCTCAGATCCTCCACTACTTGATGGAGAGGAAGCAGGAACTCAATTATGAGGATCCATTTGAACTCCTAAGGAACATGAATGATGTACTCTATAACTATGGGGAGAATATCATGCCTGCAAGCCTACAGACTAGCGAGAGGGCAGAGAAGGAAAATTAGCAGCTTACTACTAATCTATAAGCTGGGGCTCTCAATTTCGACAACACTTCATCCACTTAGAAAATAGTTAATGAGTTTATTTAAGTTTAAATTAGACTTTGGTTAGAGAGAAAACAACCAATGACGATTACTTGGAAAACAAGCAGTACTATAATCAATCTGCAATTAAGACACTCAACACTAACAAGCTATCCAGAATCATTTATAAATAGAGTTAAAATGTTAGTACTAACTCATTATATCATGTAAGCAGGCAGTACTGGGAACACAAGTGCGAGGTAAACTTCTACAACAACTAACAACAACTAGTAGAATATCTCTAATAAGAATCTGCAGTACAATTTCACAAGTTCCTTCTACAGCAATTAAGGATAAATAAATTTTTCAATATAGTGCTTTGCCTTATTTCTTAGGTAGCTTGAGTAAGAAAAGCAAAGCAATCGTTGATTCTCAAGGCACTTCGATTCAGAGTGACTCATTTGCAAATGAGAGACATAATCAGAGCTAGGAGAGAGGAGCAGCCTTCCCAGACATCAATTAAAAGACCTCTAACATAAACTTCGATGACTCTCAACAGCTCTTGATGGCTAAATTCAACGGAAGCAATAGCCTTATTCAAGGACATCACTTATATAAGAGGAATGACTAGCATCATTCTTTCTTATTAAAGATTCATAGACTATTTTTTTCTAATTCTAAAACTCAAAGGATTAGATAAATCTTGGATAAACAAAAAGAGAGGATTCTTAACACAAACATTCCCGAGGTTACTAAAATGTTCGATGGACTAGATAATAAGTATAATCGGATTCTCAAGTTGAAGGAAGAATTTCAAGATATCAAAACTTAATTTGCACTACCTGCTAATCTATTTGGACCAAGGAGAGATAACGCAACCAGTTCTGCTCCTTCAAGTTAAGGTCTGGGAATGATTAGAGAAAATAGCAATCTACCAGACTACTCTAACATTCAGTCCAAATATTTGGGGTCGAAACTAGCTTCCACAAATTCATAATCTCCCAAGAAGGGATTTGATGTGGGAAGTCTAGATACAATCGAGGAACAAGATGTGACAGAGGATAGGGAAGTAACTTAGATGATTGCAGAGCCTAGAGTGATCGCTAAAGGTGTAGATAAAATCTTGTATAATAATCAATGCTTTTTTCACTTCTCTTAAATTAGATTCATAGCATAGAGACTTCTCTCAGCCAAAGCAGAGACTATAGAGACTCCTTTAGAAGCATTAAGTTTAGAATACTCTCGACTACTAACACAGCACTCAGTACTCTAAGTCCTTCAAAATTAATGTGTTCAATCACACTTCCCGCAGTGTTGATAAAGAGCAAGTCTCTTTCTTTAAAATATCATTTAGGATGAATTCTAATGTTCTTTCTAGAGAAGGGAAAAACTGTTGATCAATTAGAGAGCAAAGCTTGCTCATAAATAGAATCAGGATGCCAACAGTCAAAATCCTCACTTAGATAATCAAGTTGAAGATGACTTACTGCAGAGCGAGATTTAGGACTATCCCTTAAATCTTGAACAATAAGATAAGCTATCAGACATTAAAACTCCACTAAAGTAGAATGCCTTCTTGCCTTAATCGAAGCCTGATCTCAAGAAGCAGCTCTTGCAAAAAGTCAGACTATAAAGGAATGAGACTGCCTTCTGCTCAGAGTTCTATCTATCAGAGGAATATGGGGCTACAATTACCCTCAAGCAGGATGTTTCAATAGAGTAACATTCAGAAGCAGCTGAGCTTGCCAGATAAGAATTGCCTTAGCTAACTAGATGGAGAAAAGCATGGTCAAAGTGTAGAGGGAGAGCCTTCTATAAGCAATGAGGATAATTAGAGGGGAAGGAAATTTATCAAGAGTTAATTGTAATCATCCTCGCATGCTCAGGTATCTACAAAGATGAGCACTGCTGCTAGTAGTGGAGGCGGCTATGTCACTTTATATCATTTAAAGAACGACAAGGAAAAGCTTGGAGCTATTTCAAACTCAATAAGATATACCCAAACCTGAACCTGATTTATGGGAACAACCTGTCTCCTGTGAATGATCGGTTCAAGAAATTAGAGCCCAAGAAATAATCTCCCGAAGCTGAAGATTCTTAAATACAGTCAGCTTTAAATACAATCCTAGAATTTATTTGTATAGCTTAGATAAACTTTGATAGTGAGACCAACAGATTCAACATATTCCCTAAAGACTTCTCCCAAGTCTCCTTGTCAAGATAAAACAACACTGATTCGAGATCTATCCCAGATCTTCACTAACTTCAATAATAAGCCAGCTTTGATAAGCGTAAAGAAAAGGAGACTTTCCTAAAGACTGTTTACGGTGAGCAATTGAGCCACAGAGCACACTAGTAAAATCAAAACTCAAATAACAAACACACCTAAGCTTCCTACAAAGGATGAAAAAACTGCGACCTCTAATCTTCTAAGTAATTAGCCAAAGGAAGTAGATTAGAAGCAGCATGCATCTTTTTCTTCTTCTTAATTTCATATTTTTAATGATAGATGCAGGTGTAGCTTTGTATGAAAAATTCATCGCTGAGCAATAAAGGCAAATCAAGCTAGTTTAAAAGCAGCAGAAGAGACTCAAGAAGTAATAAGTTAAGCAAGAAAAGAGGCAGTCTCAAAACAATTCAGTAGAGAGGATTTACCTGAGGGAGAATATAGGCTCGGCAGGTATCATTAATTTGGCTACTAGTCAAGGCAGTGGCTATTTCTAAAAGCACTCTAGAGGTAAATCTAGCTCGATAGGTGGTAGAGGTAGCATAATAGGTGTGTCAGAGTGACTACAGCAGCAAGAGGAATAGTGTCGGTAGCAGAAAGAGGAAATCTCAAGCCAATAGTAGGTCAAAGTCAAGAAAGTCTAAAAGAAACAGCCAGAAAGATTTCTTCAACAACAGCTCCTCACAGATAATCCACAGCCAGTAGGTTATATAGACTGATTCTCAAGATGAAGAAGATAAAGAAGAAGGAGAAATCAAGCAACCAAAGGAACGAAAGCAGAAGTCAGTACACATTTTTGAGATAAAGGAATAGAACAGGTCTAGGATTTAAATGCACTAAACTAAAATTCTTCATGAGGACTCAGGGGAAAATATGAATTCCATGTTTTATAAAACCTCAGAGTAAAATGAGAACCAGGATTAAAGTTAAAGCAATTTCTAATAAAAGGAGGGGCTGCTGTTTAGATCTTATCCTCGAAGAATTTTTTATTTAAATAAGAGAGATGGAACCTCTACCAATAATAAGTAACTTACTAGCCCTACTGTGGAATAAAAGTCAGTTTCTTAGAAACTTGAAGAGATGAGAAAGAAGATTTAAGAGATGCAGAATTAAAAAACTGATCCTTAGACCAGCAATAAAATAACTTTTAAGATATCGAATTATAAGGAGCCTAAATTGGAGGAGGTACCTATCGAGTAAATGATGATGAAAAGCTCAATCTTTCAGCTCTTTAACAACCAAACTTCTAGTCTATTTTAAATAGAGAACGACTCTAAGGAGTAAATTTATTCAGGGGCTTCTGAGCTCTGATTCCCCAAGAGAGGGAGCTTTAAATACTTATCCTAACTTTATTCTTTAGAAGAAACAAATACTTTAAACTATAATGTCTAGAATCGCTTATTCGTAAAAAGCAATAGAGTTATTTGATTTTGTAAATATAAAAGATTAAAATGAGACGCTTACACGATGTAATGAAGAAGTCAACTGCAGCCTTTCTACTCTGGCTGTCGACTCTTACTTTGCTAATGTTTTGTGACTGCACTAAAAAGGAACTCGCAACAGATCCCTTCCACTCTTACTTCTTCTTCGTTTTGGTGCTCCCCTTATATGCATTCATGATGTTCGGCAGCTACGCCATGGTTTGCATTGGCTTCCGCATTTTAACTCTCAGTAAGTTCATAAATTAATTCTAGAAAGTGCTTAATGACGTATATAGGCGACTGCGATGAGGCTCAAAAAGAAATATTGGGATAGATAGATCAAGCCAGGGCAGAACTCTCAAAGAAAGGTATGAAGTTCTGATGAGAAAGAAACTTGAAATTAAATAAGAAGGAAAGTGGGAGACAGGAATTATTTTAGCATTGTGATTAAGTGTATTTTAAAAGTTAATTGCATTGATAATCTAAAATTTAAACCTTAACTCAGTCGACTCTAATTATTACAATAGTGACGCCTTATTACAAGGAGGTTTTAAGTGATTATAAATATTTTGATTTAAAACGAAGAACGAAACTATGGGCTATATTACTCAGGAAGGATTGGCAAATCTGAAGAAGTACAAGTACGTCTCTGGTGGAAGAACCATGCTCGATAACTTGATGAATCCTTGGTGGGAATTCGTAACTACTTGCATGCCAATGGTAAGTGAATTCGCAGCGTGATATTCAAATAAGAATCCATGCTTGTAATGACTAAGTAATTTAATCTAGAACATGGCACCTAATCTGATCACTTTGGTGGGGCTGATATTTAACATTTCTGCTGCTATGGTGTTTATCTATAAGGATACTTCACTCACCCAACCTATGCCCTAATGGGCTTACTTCTATGCTGCGACCTGCGCCTTCATATATTAGACTCTGGATGCAGTTGATGGGAAACAGGCTAGAAGGACTGGCACATCTTCTCCTCTAGGCTAGTTATTTGATCATGGTAAGTGAAATGAACATTTACTAATTGCTCTCTAAAAGAAGAGTTCTCTTTCTTTTGCATATCATTTGTAAACCTATTTTTAAGGATGCGATGCCATATCATTGTTCTTCGGTCTGTAATTTTCGCTCAAATGGCGAAGACAGGAGTTGATTGGTCATTCTATGTGCTAGTCCTCAGTCTCACCGTAATTTTATGAAAGATCTTACAAAATTATAGTTAACTTTCTACTCTCAGCAATGGGAGGAATATCACACTCACGTGTTTAGAACTTGCATTGGAAACTGGGGAGTCACTGAAGGTATATTTTAATGTCTTGAATCGAAGATCGTAATAATAAAGAATGGGTATGCAAAATTTTAAAGGTTAAGATTAATCTTGAAATCAAAGCTACTTGTTTATAGTTTTCAACTTATGAGACATATTCTCCTTGTTAGGTGTTAAGTCTTGGCCGTAAGTAGAGCTCAAGAGACTTAACCTTGTCTGGCTGTTCTTATGCTTTATCATGGTCTCATACTTCTTCAGTCTTCCAATCAGCTTTTCATTAGCTAGCATGAGTACAGAGCATTGAATGCACTAGTACTCGTACCCATGCCCCTTACTTTAATGGCCTCTCACTAAGCTTGAATTGAGATCCTTTATTTAATTCAACTCTTGAGCAGCTGATTTTAGCTTGTCCTGTAAAATTTATACCTGGAGCTTAAGTTTATTCCTTTCACTTTCAACGGATAGGTGCTTTGCCTCCTCATCATTCATTATCCTCTCTAATTTCTCTTAAAGCTAAGACTGCTGTTTTTAAATTAGCTATGAATGTTACTCACTCTCGATCTATTGCTATCTATAAATGTAAAAATCATTAAAAGATTAAAGTATGAAGCTATCGCCTCAGCTCTTCCATTTGGTTTTTTAAATGATCTCTTTCAGACTTAAATCTCTCTTCAATGGCTCTTTCCCTTTCATTTTAAGATTCTATATGCTCTCTACTCAACTGCTACACTTAGTTTTAATACCTCATCTCAAGTTCTTTCAACTGTCTTTTCAGTTCAGTTCTTCTCAACTTGCACATACTAGCTGTATTTAGATATCTCCTCCAGCCTTACCTCCCTCTCTTTAATCTTCCACTTCTACTCAACTGATTTCTCATACTCCTTAAGAATTTTTTCAAACTTTTCTAAATCCTGCTTTTTCTGCTTCTCAACCTCTTCTTTAAGAAGCTTTTTAAATTTCTCTTTCAACTCAAGCTTTCTACTTTGATAGTGACTCTGCAAGAATATATTTGAACTTCAACTCTATTTCCTCAATAGCATGTTCAAGCTAAGAATTAAATGATGAAATTGTAATAAAAGCTCTTGTTGATGCTCTAACTGTAATTTTTGCTTTTCTTGCTCAAGAAACTAATTTAAGTAGTTCTGTCGTTCAAAGTCAAAAGAGGAGGACTATCTATTCAGCAAGTCAACAACCTAGACATTTTAAGAGGTACTCATAGCTATTTAAAAGGACTTTGGATGTCATTTGTTTGAGAGAAGAGTCTCTGCTACTATTGCTGCTGCTACTGATGAGGGAGAGTTTGGTTCGAATATTCTAGTTCAGATTTACTGAGACTGCTTTGAGTCATCCTCTGAGGATACTAGAGAGAGCTCATCTACGCTTAATGAGGCTACTACTTAACTAAGGTTTAGTTGAATGATGTCTCCAGCAATCCTTGCGAACTGCTCTATAAAGTGTGCTTGCTTTAGTTTCCAAATTTGCTCTAGTCATAAGTATCTAGCAAGCTCTAGTGTCTGCGAGGCAGGTTTTAAGCTTTGTAAAGCTGGTTTTAGTTTTAGCTGCTCGCGTGGATGATTTGAGGCTAGAAGGGCATGTCATAGGATCCACTGAGGGTGGTAGTAGTCATGGCATTTAGATTCTGAAGGTTAGGCTATATCGATTAATTGAGCATTAGCTAGTTGTTAAAGCCTTAAAGAGAGGAGATAGAGCCGAACCTAGAATGCTAACTCCTATTTCTGATTAACTACTTTAGCTTCCTGTTGGATTAATCATTGCTTATATTGTTATTGGAAACCTAGGAATAAGATCTATTCAAGAAAGAGGCGTTCAAGGTTTCCTAATTTTAAGGGAAAAGTGTGGAGAGCTCTTGCTTGAACTCCTAAATTCGATTTAGAACTCCGCTTTAATTCTTATTCAAGCCTTTGATTTGGATCGATTTCTTAGACTCGTTTTCTTTCAAGAATGATATTGAAGATTTTTAATTCAAAGGTTAGCATCCGTCTTTGTGAGAAGCATCAGAATTTTGTAGAACTCTCTTCACACCTTGTGAATCCATAGTCATTTATCCATCTAAATAAGTAAAAATGAAATGGCTTATAAATTAAGTATTCAAATAGCGCTTGAAATTGATTCAATCTCCACATTCCCCTTCTCATCTAAAATTGATATCTGCTGATGATGCAAGTCATTTTAATTTCCAAAGGCCTCTAAATTGCTTTGCTAAAAATTAATGTCCTCATATTCTAAGTTCGATTCTTAGAGTGTTTGATTAAATTGCATCTTGTCATTCTTGTTGGGCTACGCTGCCTTTGAGTTGCCATAATCGAGCTATGTGTCTGAAAATGAGAAATTCCTATCCTTTGAATCTTCCTGTTTGAATTTATTCCTTGTATTCTTTTAAGTATTGATTTCTAAAATAGGTTCTTATTGAAGAAAGTTTTCACTCTATCTTAAATTTTGCCCTGGTAAACTTGACCTTTTAAATGCTTATTCAATTCTCCCACCTTAGTTTACTATTTTTGATTTTTCAAGTAGCCCAAGTTCATTTAGAATATGATTTTTGGGAGACTTTTAAGCTTTTATAATGGGTTATTGCTCTTAAAATGTCTATTAGTTGAGCTTGTAAAATTAATCAAGGTCCTCTGAAAAAGTTGATGGGTGAGTTTGAATTTAATCACAGTTTTGTAAATTTAAAGTATATACAACATAGAGATTATAATTTTGAACAACTTATCTTGATTACCCTTTTGAGCGTTTTATTCATGCAAAGAGTGAAGTTTATCTAGAACATTTGTGTCTTCTATATCAGCATTATCAAGAGCCTCCTCCATGTTATAATCTATTCCTAGCAGTTTGATCAAACTCTTAATCTTTTAAAATAAATGAGAGATTAATCACTGAAGCTAGAACTGTTTAATCTCTCCTTTAAAATTCTTGCGAGGTCTGTCTTTAAATGATGCTCATGAGCTACTTATTAGTTTTAAGTTTGTTTATCTTGCACTTTTAGGATTTTCTTAAGCCTTAATGGAGAGTATTATTATTTATCACTTTTGGTTACCTTATGTTCCTTTTCTTCTTCTCTGTACTTTGAAATTTCCTCATAAAATTTAGAGCCACCCCAAATATCCTCTTTCCTTAATACTACTCATTTAAAAGTTCTTCTAAGTTTTAGGGGTTTTGTTCTGGAGATATCATCACCGATGTCTATAACTGCGAGCTATCATTAAGCTTACTATTATTCAAATAGTTGCTTCCTTTCTTTGCATCCTATTTCAATCTAAGGTGCGTCTTGTTAGTCGAGTTAAGTTCTTATAAATGCTCTTTTAGAATAAGACCGTCATATGAATGATCATGAGTTCTCTCTTACTCGCTTTGAAATTGTAACTTCCTATTTATCTAGTCACTCTAGTTTATCACAGGTTTCAAATCTATCAGTCTAGTTTGGTTTAGACTGCTGAAATCACTCCTCAACTGAGATGGCAGCTCTACTATCTATTTTTGGTTTTGGAAAAAAGATGCTCTATTTTAATCTTTCTATAAAATCATTCTTTCATCTTTCTGGTTTTAGAAAGAAGTATTCGGCTGTCATTTTCAATGCAGCCCTCTCCACTCATCATACTTTCTTATTCGCTTCTGAAATTTGAACTCCTATCGTAAGCATCATGCTGATAATCGTGAACCAATATCTTCGTTTGATAATCTTGATCTGACTCAAACTACTTTTCTTTCTCTATTAAGGATTATTATTTGTTGGAGGCTACAGAATTTCACTTTTACGTTATGTTGTCAATAGATGAATACATGCTACTATCATTGACTCGAGAGGGTTAGATGCTGCTCTTATTATAAATCTACTGCTTGCTCTGTGGCTTTGAAAAGTTATCATTATAGTCTTTCATTTCAGTTTCAGCAGATGAGTATTTGTCATCTCTAATAGGCTGATGGACAATTTTTAAATTGTATGTATGCTATTGTTGCTCTTTGGAAGCTGCTCTAGGAAAGTTCATTTCTTAATTAAGAAAGTAGCAATTATTATTTTTATAACTATATTAGGCTTTTTAAATTTCTTAATTTAAACTCAAACAGCTAGCTTCGCTTAATCCGTGTTTCTTTATTAAACTTAGTTAAATTAATTCCGTTGAAAGCGAGTAAATAAATAATGGAAGCTGAACTGATCAAATCTAGACTATTACTTATAGACTAGAAACTTTAAAGCCAATTTAAAAACATAAAGAGACTTGCAACTCAAGACGAGTTTGTCACAATTACTGACAGCTTTTTCAAGATCTACAAAGCGGAATAAGACAGAGTTATGTCAGTAAGAACATTTTGAATCGTTTAGTTTGCAATAGTGGCAAGATAAGGCAATAAAGAAAACCATTATTGCATAAATAATTTATATAAATAGAAATGGATCTTCATAAAATTTATAGAGCCATGATATGATTTAAATTAAGAAGTCTTTCATTTCTCTTTATGAGATTTTTGCTTTTTTATTGCTTTTATCTAAATGGATATTATGGGACCAACAATAATCAAATTTTTGAGGATTTGAGGTTATTTAAAGAGAACTTAAAGCTAACTTGCAACTTTATAAGTAAGCTTGATATACTTAAGAGTTATTCTTTTTAGTTGAAGACATTTGGGAAAATTTAATCAATTATTTTATGTTAAGAGTTAAATTTCATGACTTACAACGACCTAATGAACATCTCGATAGCAAAGACTTCTTCATTATAAAAATGCTTTTAAATTGATTTTAAGACTCACTCTCCTTTCAAAGGTCTCAACAAGTAGACTCTTTAACTTTCTCAGTCCTAGAATGCAATTGATCCCTCCAGATTATCAAGCAAGGAAGGATTTAATAGACAAAACCTTTAGAATTCTCAATCTCCCCAGAGATCTCCCTTCGGCAGCAGAAGGAGAAGTTCTCATGACAAGTGCAAATTCCCTAATAGTTAGAGTGCTTTAAAGTTAAAGAAGAGCAGCAAACGTAGCAACTCCAGGGAGGGGAACTCAACAGCCATTTAATCTCATAGCTCACTTGTCAACTATAGTCCCTCCATCCTTCGTAGATTGAATCCAAATTCAGGCTAAAACACAGTCACCAACTCTAGGAACTTCCCCCATAATACTTAAACTAACAGTAGCTAATACTTCTCCAATCAGCCTGCTCAGAGAAACATTTCATTCGTTTAAGACTAAGTAGCTGAGAAACTTCATTCAAATACAGAAGCACATAAAGGCAATTAGAGCTATATTCAATAACTCTAAACTCAAGACTAAAAGTATCAGGAACTGAAGATGAGACTTGAGTTTGAGTCTATAAAGATCTAGAGTTAGAAAGAGCAAGTACTGAAGATAGGTTAAGAGTGCTTCAAATAGAGATAGAAGTCAGTAAGCTAAGACAAAATAGGTGAAATCAAAACTAATTAAACTCCTGATTAAGCGATGACCAGCAAGTATTTAGGAGTCAATGAAAAGTAGGAGTAGAACAAATAAGCAGATAAGACAAAGATGTTTAACAACTTAGTTTTAAACTTATTTATATTTTATAAAATTGGTTTAAGTTTACAGTGAAATAGGGGCAAATAAATCCAAGAACGTAAATACAAAATAAGGTCTAATTGGAGAAATCTCCCAGGCAAGTGAGCATACCTATACAGAGAAGATAAAAGTTTCTTTTTTTATTCAATTGTAAATAGGAAGATAGAATTCAATGGCAGCGACTCCAGGGCCTGGAGATTACAATCCTTAATATCATCTGCAGGCTAAAAATTGTAAATGAATTTAATTTCCTGAATTACAAATCAATTTTAATTCTTTACATTATTATATAATTCCTTATTATCATTTCTGTTGGTAAGTGAGCTAGGAGCATTTCTCTTAATGTTTGGTCCATTCATATTAACCCCTCTACTAGAAGCATCTCCATAATTAATTTAAAATAAAATATCCATTATTGAATGACTTTTCAAGTTGGTTACCTTTTTCATTTTAGATTTGGGGCAAGTTAAAGCTTTTGTTTGAACTGTTTGCTCCACCGCCGTACATCTAATAGCTATTTAAATAATTTAAATTTTCCTAGGTGCTTCCTATAATCGAATTGTTGTTGAAGGAGGAGTTATGATTGAAACTCATGTCTCTCTATTTCGGTTAAACGAAGGAGTGGTTCATATTTTGCTAAGAGTAGTTAGACTTTAAACTATAATTAAAAGCTATTAAACTATAAAATAAAGACCCTGCATGCTCTCTCTCCCCACCAATAAACGGACTAGTTGAACGAATGTACTTGCTATTCAAATTTCTATTTCCAACTTGAGCAGCTGCAATTCCTAAGTTTTAGTTCATCAAGAGTTACTGATTGATCTAAGGTGCCTAATCCTGGACCTGGTTGATATTTTGATAAACATTATTTTGCATATGCTGAAGATGAGTGGTTAGAGATTAAGTTCTCTAGTTGAAATATATCTACCTCTACTCCTCCTTCTACTGCAAGAAATGAAGTCTTGTTTGCATTCTTAAATTCTATTGCTGTTTCATCTTCTCCTCTTTTGCAGCTATGCTATCCGTTTAAAGTGTCGAGAAGGAGCCTTGATTCACTCCACCATAGGAAAAATCTCGTGCAACAGGCATAGGAGGCAAATTTTTATTTCCAGCAAGAGGCTTCCCACCGTGATACTGGATAGTGTTGGTTAAGAGAGGTTAAGGCCTATTTAAGAGCGCTGTCTAATCACTCTTCACTGACTTCACTTCAAAGTTATGAGCGTTGATTAAGTATATAAAACTAAAATGAGTTATTGATGTCCAAGAATTGCTGATTCTTGTTGTTATATTGACTTTGATTAAGTTGAGATTAGTTCTAACTATAAATACTCTAGATATTTTGATTGTAAAATTGTGTCCTTCGACTTTCTGACTCCTCTTTGATGACATCTAGTATAGTCCCCTTTTACTCCATTTGGTGAAGATTTCCCGTTTTTACGGAATCAGCTTTTGAAGTTATACTCATTATCTCGACATCTTTCAAACTTGGTGTTTAGGGTACTTGAATATTTCCATAAATATGAGGACCCTTCAGCTTGCTCAAATTGCTCTCATTCAAGCTTTTTTACTACTTCTAATTCCTAGTTAAAGGATTCATCTCTTCAATCTCTCCATCACTATCCTCTTGTGTTTCTCTTCTCTCTCCTTCAGGTACAGTTGATGAGTTCTCTATGAAGTTCACATCTTAAAGTTTTCTAGTTAAATTAGGATTGATATCGAAGTCTTCTTCCTTTCCTTCTTCCCTCTCTTCATCAGATTGATTTGTCTGCTACTACTTCTATTCCTAGTCATAGTCTTTCATTTAACTACTACCCTTAGATTTCCTAAAGTAAGAGTGCCGACTTATTTCTGCAACAGTCATAGTCTTTTCCCTGAACACTGAATCCTTTAAAGGATCATTTTTGAAATCCTCGCTTTCTCTTTCCTTAACTTGCATGGATACACGAACCATATGCTCTTAAGAAGTTCGAATTGGGTTAAAGTAGGGTCCTCTTTAGCTACTATTCATTTAATTCTTTTGAGACTTTGGGGATAGAAGTCCACTCTTACTCTGAATCCTTGGTGAGTTCATCATTAAGTGTTCCTCCAACCCTTATTTATCGTTGTCTTCCTTGATCTTAAAAGACCCTTCAAATGTTGCTCTTTTAGATTCCTCATCTTATTCTTGACTTTAATTCGAAGTTTTAATATGCATATTGGGGTTATCAAACTTTCTTAGGTTCTATGGATTAAGCAAGTTCTCATTTCTGTTTTGCTGCTTTTCTTATTTGATATCTGCTTGGTACATAGCTTATAGGCTTTTATTATAAGTATTGCTGTCATCTAAGAACAGAGCCATTCTTTCATTATAACTTGGTGAGGCTTGATACGTTTACTCAGGCTTTTCCTACTCAGTGTAAATGTCGTTTTTTAACTGATTGATAGTCCCAGGTTGTAAGTCTTGAAATTTCACGATTTCATCTGGATAGAGAGGCTCCCATTTATTTAACTTCGCACCTTGCGTCATCGGTACCAATTGACCTTTCATTCTTTGATGCATCTCACAATGTGAAAATGTATGCATGTACATATGTATTTTATAGCATCTCATCTTTTTCATAAGGGTATACTTCATTGTTGTCTCTCCATCTTATACCATATGTTTTCCTATGCGATGGCTTCCGAGGGACGAACTTTATATTTCCCTCGCTCTTGAGAGAGTTCTTATAAGAGTTGACTACAATTTTCTCTTCCTCGGAGTAAAGTCCCCTCTCATAGAATGTTTCCCAATCCTTTGAAAGGAACTAAATGTAGTCACCCTCTAGTCTATTTTCAAACTGCAGAAGCTTCTTAAGAATGGAGGGCGTCATCTCTAGACCTGGTTTCTTATTGTTCATGAATTCAAGGGCTTTGATCAGACCCCATCTGTAACGCTGCATAAAGATCACCAAAGCAGCGACGACGCATCTATTCTTTCCATTCAGAGAGTGGATCAAAATACCCTGAAAGCCTGATAAGGCCTGCGAAGCAAAGTCATAGATCCCATTAGTTGTCTGCTGGGAAAGATCATTCGGCTAAAAATACATAAATTCACTGAAAGTAAGCAATCGGGTAGTTTATAATTTGCTTTGATTGTTGTGGTGAGAAAACTACTTACCTTGAATTCCTTCCAGCATAAAGTGTGATACTTGAACTCAGAGAGCTTTCAAAGTTTAAACTGAAAAAATTGAATATGTGATATATTTTAAAAAAGTGGTTATCAATCTGATCTCCAGCGCAATTGATGACACACGTGATTTTGTTGCACCTGAGGAACTCTATGTCCTTTGAATAAATAAGTTTGGCTTAAGCTTACCTCAGAGCATATAGCGTCTCCCAAGAAAACTCCATCCATCAATTTTACAGCTCCTACTATGTCTATCATGTTATCATCGTCCTCTTCATCTCTATCTAGACTTGATCTTCTGTTTTCGATTTAATCCTAGAGTATAATTAGAATGTTATTAGCTTTACTTTTTAGGAAAATTGTTGCTCAGAAGAATAATTGGTTGTCATCTATTTGAGATTCAGTAGAGGGTTTGCTCTCATTATGATTTCGATAATAATTTTTAAACACTTTTTCCACTTATTCTAAAAAGCTAAGTCTATATAGTTATCATATGAAAGGTTTATAAAAGAGAACTTTTTATAATAATCGTAGATAAAATACTTATAAACAAAACATGATTGAGAGACATAAAAGAGGCAACGGTTCCACACTTATGTAAGTAGTGGGGATTTAAGGCAACTTCAATATCTTTCAACAATACAATCAATAGTCATATTTTTTTATTAGGCCTTACCTAAACTATGTGAATCATGTGAGTAAGCTGATATAATCTCAAGCCGCGGTGGACACTACAACTCCAGAGGCCTTTGAAAAAGTCAGATCCCAAATTCAGTTTTAAGTAAACAGAAACAAGAAAGTAAAGTAATGGCCTTTTCGATTCTTCCTTTAAGATTATTTCTAAATTCTAACTCTATATGCTATAGAGAGGATTCAATAGTAAGAGAGAACCTTCGCATGCTCTACAAGATGACTTATATCGCAGAAGTAAGTTACTAATTTCCTATCCCATTTTTCTTTCATAGAATGAAAAAATGCCACTGCTTCAGAGATTCGGCCCTAAAAGCCTGAACGTAGTAAAAAAGCGACAAGAGATGAAGCGCATAAATTAATAAAACGATATGCTCAAGAGTAAAATAGTTAATGTAAAATCCTCAGTGACTCAGAATGACCTGTAAAAACACCCAAGCTAAGTTGGACTATCACTAGAAGATTCTTCATGATTATTCTCCTCTAAAAGCTTTGTAGAGACTTGATCCACTTGTATTGAAACAAATTCAACAGAAGGTAAGTACGTATCATTTACATCGATGTCTTATATTCTTGCTATAGACTTAGAGCAGACTCTATAATGACAGCATCACTAGAAATAGTATGACCAGCTTAGGATATACAACCTCAACTAAGCTAAGTCCTCAGTAGAGCGTCATCTTTAAGAAGAAGAGTAAATTAAAAAACCAAAATGACTTGACTCTCCCTGAAATAAGAGACAGGAGCCACATGACAATTGAAGATGCCGACACTTTGACCTAGGTGAATGCAACTATTCTCCAGATTTCGGATAATGAAGACACTTTCACTAATTAGGCTGCTGCTGATTTTAGATAGAAGCTGAATAAGTCAGTCGATATCTCTTCAGTTCGGAATAATAAGACCATCACTAACAAGACCTAGATTCGATACAGACCTAAGCAACTTAAAAATTTCAACTCTCTGAACTAGAATGACTACAAGTTAGTAACAGTTTATACTAGAGCGTTTAGGAGCCTCAACGCTTAATATCATAGCTCTCTGAAAATGGGACACTTCCTACACAACCTTACTTAAATTTACAGCCCTTCGATTAAGAGCCGAATAAACCCACCAACATTTCTTCCCTTACAAAGGGAACTTTCTACTTACAGCCTTAAAATTTTCAGTCTAGCTCCTATGGGTTAGTGGGAGTGAACTCTTTAAGAGCTTAATCAATAAATTTGGATTTGGATAAGCTGCTCAGGAAAAAGCTTAAGATTGCTGCTCTGAGCAACTCTAATAACGCTTAGTTAAGAATGAGGAACAAAAGTGTCATGTCGAGTTAGAATCAATCCATGATGTAGCAGTATTCATAAATAAATATCTTGAGTGGGTATTTAAATTTGCTCGAATTATTCTTAAGATGAAGCATTTTAAGCTAATGATAGTACGATACAGCCTAAGATCTTCAAATCTATGACCAAAGGATATTTCGCAAATATTTATTGAATATTGTTATTAAGGAAGCTTGACTTCGAGTAAGATTTTCAAGAAGTAAGGTGCAAGAAAGAGTATTGGAATGAATATATAGGAAAATGGAAATGCGAAACCTCAACAAATATAAGTATTAAGATTGATTAATTTATGATTTCATATTAAACAAATCAAGAGATTCATTATGACAAAAGATGACCTGATTTCTGCTTATATTGAAAATAGACAGCTGATACCAAACAACACTATAGAGGAAGGGTTTCAGCCGGTTTACAGTGCACGCTAATTCAATCATAACTGCTCGACTAATTAGTACTATGCAGATTGACACAATTTTCATTTTATCACAAGTATTTGTTTCAGAACTTTTTTAAATTGATTTAAGCTATTGAGTTGAGATAAAAGCATGAATAATATAATAATATAGTAGAAAAGAATAATTAGGGAGTGATCTAAAAAGAGATGGAATCGATATTTGAATGTGGGGTCTGTTTTAAATCCTACAACCACTCAGAAAAGAAGCCTTTATCTTTGCCTTGCGGCCACACCTTCTGCCTCGAGTGTCTAAAATAAATCAACAAACACAACATAATTAAGTGCCCCTTCGACAAGATCGCGCATCACACCATAGCTGAGAATTTACCAGTCAATTAATCTTTCATAAATTAGCACTTTAATGTGATGGGAGGAATTTTTTTTAAATTACGCAGTTCTGACAGCCTTGCCTATCACAAGCCAGAGCTCGCAAACTGGAGAGGGAGGCACCAAGCAGCCAAATTAAACCATGTGCGACGTGCATAAAAACAAGAAAGTCAAGTTCTTCTGTAAAAGTGACCATGAGATGTTCTGCTCGAAGTGTGTTCTCAAGCACACTAATGCAAAGCACGATGTCATGCCATGCTCTTACAAAAGTAAGTCAAGTTGTCTGCCTTAATTTAAAAGTCCTCCCAAAAATATTCGAGAGAAAAAGCCTCAAATAAAAATAAAAGACCAAAATAAATAAGTAACTCTCTGGCTTAATTATATTGCTTCTTTTATCACAGGCTTTTCTATAAACTCGATTTGAGAGGCATTATTAAGAATATTCTTTAAAATATCCTCCTTCCCTTTTATATTTTAAAGAAATTCCTCCTTTAATAAGCAAACTTTCTCTTCTAAGGGTGAAAAACGAAGTACCCACCAGAATTTTTAGAATCAATTCCCAATAATCATCTTAAGATTCTTCCTTTTTAAACCAAATTATTCTAATTTTGACCACACTATTTTAGTAATGGAAATGAAGCGACTAATTAAGGACATGCTTGAGGAAGTAGAAATAATTGACCGCACTAACAGCGTCTGTGAAGAGCTCTACGCAAAGCTAGAACAGAAAGTAAAGAAGAAGTTCCATGAGGAGGTCGACCGTCTAGAAAAATCCTTCAGAAGGATAATTGAGCAGCTCGAAATCCAATAGCAAAATTTGCATCCCAAATAATTCGACTAGTGAAATATGTTTTTTTCACTCTTAAATTTGTACACTATGATGAAGGAGCAAATCGACAAGGAGTTGAAGTGTTTGACTGAGAAGAAAAAGAAGGTCAAGGAAAGGGACGATGCGATCGTGTAAAATAGATAAGATCTAAATCTAGCACTCAATAACATGGATTACTACTCGGATGACATGACTTTCAACACTTACTTTGAAAAGAAGAAGAGAGACTTGAAGGTGCTATCTGTGTTAAATGACTTTATAAAGCCAAATCCATACTTCGTATACTACATGTTTAAGGACTCAATACATGTCGATGACTATGGCTCTATAAAGGAAACTCTCTTCAAGTTCCCTTAAATGACCAGAGTAAGATTTGCTATTGCTATACCAGTTATAAATATAAGCAATTTACATCATTATAAAACTTTGACAATACTTTTACTAACAAACTTGTAGAACTCGGCCCACTAAGCTCATATTTACCTGTTTGGAGATGACGTAAATTCCAAAGTGTCCCTCTGCTATGATGTAAATGAGGACGAATGGACCAGCAGAAAGCTGCCAGATACCTCATAATAGAAGTTCTATCAGTGCTCAGCCGCGATCGCACTTTCTCCACTAGAAATCCTCATTACCGGAGGAGGATCGCCTCCAAAGAAGGACTCTCGCCTATATCTTACTCAAAAGAACGACATAATTCCCAAGGCTATGATGAACGAGAGTAGAAACGCTCATGCCATTACTCTCTGTAAGGGAGCTGTCTTTGTGCTGGGTGGATTCTCAGGAAAGTAGAGACTCAACTCGGTGGAGAGATACAACGTCAAGGAAGATAAATGGTAGGAACTTTTATTTAACTTTAAATTCCTTTCTTGATAAATGGTCACCTATGGCTCCTATGAAAGATAAGAGACACTATCTCTCTGCTTGTGCTGTGAATGATGAGTTTATATACGCCTTTGGAGGATTCTTTGGTAGCACAGAATAGGAAATAAATGACAGCATTGAAGTCTATGAAGTAGAGAAAAATATCTGGTCAGTGCTGACCGTGAGAATGAAGAATGCTCTCTGGGCCTGCAGCGCACTTTCTATTTCTCCAAACGAAATCATACTGATAGGTGGTAAAAACACTAATAGGAATGGGGAGGTAAATCTCTTCAATATCCAGACAAAGACTTGGAAACAGCTCCACAACATGAATCAACTGAGAGTCTCACACAAGTCCTTCTACCTATAGTAAGTTAAAGTTTTTGCTCTTAACATTCTTTTTAGGGGCAAGATCTATGTGATCGGAGGTGACTATGAGATGAGTTGCGAGGTGTATGATTTGAAGGAGAACAAATGGAGTTTTATAAGCTCATATAATTCTCTCCTCGGCAACTCGCTTTATTCTTTTTCATCTGCTATGGCAGTAATGGAGTGAGAGCCCGCACACAAGTATCCATGTGGGCTTAACTTGGCATTTAAAAATACCTGTATAAAGCCACTTCAGTAATGGCTCACCAAATAACTAACTAACTGCATAAGTGGGAGATAGATACTTTTGCTGTTCTAAGATTAAGTATTTTATAATTTGTAACACAAATTCAATTTTGCTAGAGTCTATTAGCTCAACAGTCAAGCGATTGATGTTCTTAGATTTTAGATATGTATGGTAATTTAGTTTCAGGTAGTATAATAAATCTACTTTATTACCAAGGAGTATTAGATTTGATTTTTAATGGGGAACGCATTCGCCTTCTGTTGCCACGACAGAACATCTAACACAGCTCTGCTACCCTCAGATTACTAAGCCAGCAGAATTTAGCACAAGGAACCTACACCTCTAGTCCAGTATGATATAGTTCAAAATTTGGCAATAGATATGTATTAAATGCATGAGTCTATCTTTATCTCTTTCTTTATTTAACTTTTTTTGGTGGTTTTTTATGATATAAATGTCAAAAGCAATAAAGTTGCGGCTAGAAACATAGAAGATTTTGAGAGTGAGAAATGTGAGGCCGTCTTGGACGATGATGATACTACGGCAGTCCGCAACACTTATACCGCACCTACTTAAGGATAAGTAAAAAAATTAGGAATTACTCTGAGTGCTTATAGGAGGAAGATCAGAAGAGTATTAGGAGCGCTTAAAAATTGGACAAAGGATTCACTTAATTACCATCTTTATTTATTGCATGTTTAGATTAGCAAAGATGAACAACGAGGATCAATTGGATAGATACGAGTTAGCAATAGATGACGATCAAGAGATTGTGGAGTTGTCTTAACACCGAAACGAAATGGAGAACGACTTGGTATTCGTAAGATTCATTTCTCAAGAGAATAATTTAAACCAAGTTGTTCTGTATAGACTAAGAATGGGTTAGCTCAGTATATCAACTCTCAATTTGCTTTTGAAAACGATGAGAGTTAGTTCAAGCTGTGGGATTAGAAATTGAACAAGGAAGGCGTGATAGTTTGGCTTAAGAAGGGTGGAAGCTAGTTCGATAAAAACCTGCCATACGTTAAAGTAGAGGCAACCTTCAAATCTTTCTACAGCATGTATAAGCTCATCGAAACAGTAACTTTAAGATCTCTCCTTATGAATTACATTTGTAGATCTTCAGCACTGAGCACAGAAGGAAGTGGGACAAGGATGTTCTTGCTTATGAGATTACACCTATTGGGCAGCATGAATAAGATTTTATGAGATTCTAATCTTATTACTCTATATGAAAACGTGTATTTCAATTACCAGATGAATAAGTCGCCAATCGGCTCCAACAAAGACTTCGTAGATAAGTAAATCAAGTTCACTAAGAATAATGAGCTATACGTTTACTATTCAACAGTCCCCGATGATGCAGCAATAAAGCCAAACCAACCTAAAGTAGATAGAGCTAAGACTATTATTGGCATGAATTATAACATGAAATTGCAATTACTTATTTAAAGATAGGCATTGGGAAGATTTACAGAAGGGAGGAGGATGAATAGATCATGTACCAGATGTTGATGCAGTGTGACCTTAAAGTGAAGATTACTCCAGCAATCATAGGAATGTTTTTGCCTAAAGGTATGCTTGAATGGGCAAAGAAAGTTAACAAATACATTATTCATCAATAAAATTATTAAATAGAGCTATAAATACTATTTAAAATAGCAATAATGACAATTATGACTCAATCTAATGAATTATTTTTTAATTTCATGACCACTATTAAAGTTACGAATTACAAATATTTTATATGTAAATCTAAAAGAAAACATAAATAAACAAATCTTTATTAAATCTAAATTTATAAATCTGTTTCTCAAAGATAATTCGAAATTCATGATAAAAGAATAGTTGCTGGTGTATAAAATGAATTATCGTGAGTAATAAGCCATTACATTCCCGATAAAACCATTGTAAATAATAAAGTTTAAAGATAAATATGTAAACTAAATTCGTTTAATATAAAGATCATTTAAGTACTATCAATCAAAGGGACTTTTCTTTTTCTATCATAGCATTGACACCATTGTACATATCCTGGACAAGACTTACCTCTGAGAAACCAAGGCGACGCTTGTTCGAAATGTCAAACACGCTGTCCACAGTCTCAGAGTGCTCTCCGTGGATGCCTCTGATCTGCACGTGGTATTAGTCAGCTATGGCTTGGAACGCTTCCATGTTCTGCGCCAACTTTGGAAGTCTGATGTGCACTGAAGCACGAAGCGCAGTGCCTAGGTTAGTCGGGCAGGACGTAATGAATCCCAAGTTAAATATTAAAGTGCTCATCGTGAGAGAACTTCACAGTCTTCTCGATGTGGGCGCATGCTCTTGATAAAACTTAACCCTGAAAAAGCTTTTACTTTAGTAAATGTTTAAATTTAGCCTCTCGAATACTGCTCCAATGTCGCAACCCTGCTGCATGGAAATGATTCGTAGTTGATCCTCCTCGTTGAACCAAACCAAGAATGTCTTGTTCTCGTTGTGGAAAATTCCTCTTCCTTCTGGCCAGTCTCTGTTCAAACCGCATGCCTCGAGGAATCCTCAATTTTTATAATGGGTATCATAAGAATTTTAATCTGTCGCCCTCTTTGAACAAGAAGTGATCATCGATAAGTTGCTTCCTGTCTTCCTCTGCGAGCGAGTTAAGAGCGTAGTACTTGCCAGCCAGATCTCCATCAAACGAAGTCAAAGCGTCAGCAAACTTTTCTTCAATGTCAAGTCGTTACTCCTTCGTCAGACCCGGCCCTAGAGGGTAATCATAGATAGAATTGTAGATGTGTAATTGAATCAGCCAGGTTTCTGCCCACCCTAATTCTTGTACTCACGATCATGTTTGCTGGGTCACCCTCCTCAAAGAGTGGAGGACAGTGAAGCTTTGAACTGTCCATGTCGCTCACGTGTTTCGCATTTACTGGGTCGTGGCCATGATACTCTTTGATAATTTGTAAATCAATCTGAAATACATAGAGTCTTGCGAACCACAATATTAAGTTGAAAGGAAAAATAATAAGCAATAAACTCCTGGTAAGAGTCAACATTCTTGTGCCGTATAATATAGTTGCTTGAAAGAGAATCCGAATATCTTCTCTTTTGTTTGCTTCCCAATTCTTGTGAGAACCGTAGATATTGGTTGCCGGTGGTAAGGTAGAGATCTCCTTGTATTTGTGAGTTTTCAAGATGATCAGCTGCCAAATTTAATTCTCAATACTCAATCATTAAATGAATTTCTCTTCTTTCACTTTCGTTTCTTCAACATAACTTCCCACCCTTTGTCTCGTTTGGAGGTCTGAGGCTTCTTTCTTGGGGATCATGGCTGACTTCGATACTGTCTTGTACGATGATAACTTTCAATTTCCGAGTCTTCGCTTGTAGATGCTATAATGTTGTGTTGGTTCTGTTGTTTCCATGAGTCGTCCTTCAAAAACAGGAAACTGTTTCTGCGATGGCCTAGAATTCTTCCTTTCTTTCTCCCAAGAGTCAAAACCCCATTAGATGATAAGAAAGTGAAAATAAGTTTTTTTTCTTTTTCCTCCTTTTTTTTTTTTTTTTTTTTTTTTTTTTCTGTTGAGAATATAATTTATAATACTTATAACAATGCGAGTCAAACGCGAAATTACTCAAAAAAAACTACATAATCCATCATATCTCGTTTCATTTTGCTCTAAGGTATGGATGTAGTCACCTTAATCAGTAGTAATAGCCAGTTCTCAACATCAATCCATCGCAAAATGATGAGAGTGCCAGCGCGCATATACTCTTCGCATTTAAAGGTTTACTTTGCAGCATGAGAAAGTTTAGGAATTGCAGCTGTCTCTCGCACTTCTAAGTTCGATGTTCACATCATTATTTGATTGATCTCAAACTCTTCATCAGTAAGCGCACTTCAGTTTGGATAATGAAGGAATCCATAGATAGTGTCCTTATCTCAAGATCTCTCCTAGACTGTAGCAAACATCTATCGTTGAAGTAAAATGGCATAACTACAAAACTGTGAATCGAGTGAAGCGCGTATGTAGACTTCACTAAGCCATTTTACTATAATAATCTGAAATATAATTTACGACTAAGCTGCTTCAGGTGTGAGAGGTATAGCGTGAGTTTGTATGTGCTGACGAAGCTGTGTTCACACACAACACCTTCATTAAGAAGGGTTGGTACAAGAAGCACGATAACATAGAAGTTTACGATAGAAAGCAAATATAACTACAAGTGCGTTACTTGCAGGAATCAGCGAAGACTCAGGCTTAGAAGCTTATGTCCTTCATCCTCGTCTATCAAGCGAGAGGAGTATGTTGCGTTCCTTAAGAAGCTCAGAGAGGAGATCAAGACGGTGAGATCGTTCTACTCGTTGACACCTCACGATCTACAAGACAAAGGAAGCGAGAAGGCATACGCTGAGTTGAACATCACTCCATGTTTTTAATGTTTACCTACTTCGCCAGAGTTCACGGCATCGGGTTTTACTGGACTTAGTTAAGGGACACTATAAGAAGCTGCTGCTCTATCATTGATGCATGATTAAGCTATCGATACAGAGGAATTAATAGTGAGTAGTTGTAGAGAGTGGAAGAAGAGAAGACAAAGTATGTGCGAGTTAGTAGAGTGAATATTTAGGACAAGTATTTAAGCTTACTTATATGACTTAATCCACTTTTTGCTTATCTGGGAAGAAGGGATTCTTAAAGAGGTTCCTTTCTCTCTTCTTTGCCAGATGGACCCTGCTTCCTCATCTTCGAACCTCTTCCCGCATCTATGTGCATCTCTGTGTCCCTAAGTTTGTATAGTGATAGACGCCTGCTCACTCGATGCTTGTATTTGCTTCCGTGCTCTGATACTTTGCTCTCTCCTTCATTAAGTAGATGGCCAGTGCCAGGTTTCTCTCACAGTTAACTATAAAACTTACTAGAGAAGTAGGATACTTCTGAAGCTTGCTTCAAACATTGCGTACGCTGATAACTATTCCTTGCTTCTTTGGTCGTTCTCCTCTACTTAGGATCTCTTCCTGTGTGCATTCAATGATCTCTTTGAGGCTCTGCACGTACAGTAGCAGGACGCCAAAGAAGAACCTTCGTTCTGGCACACTCTGTTTGAGAAGTTGTTCCTTGTTAGAAGGAATAGAGGAACGTCCGGATCTCCATCGCTCGTCATACAATATAGTGACTGAGGATCTCAGGATAGTTTGGGATATCCATCATGTTGACATCGATTTTTTGGGAGCTTTCTTCTCATCAGCAAGAATTGCCTTTTGAGGAACGAGATCTTTGTTCCATACATGTCGGAAGGAACAAACAAACCAACTAAGATTATTTTTACTCCATATGAGGCTTCTTACCTTGCTAAGTGACGTACCTGTAGAGGTCTTTCCTTGCTTCGGGAACTGTTGCTCAACTCTTGCGCTTCCACTCTTAATCGCTTACCATTCAAGTTTCCACATCTTGCTCGAGTACTCGTTGTTCTATTGAAAATCAAAGTTATGTATTATTGATCTAGATCCGAACGAAGCTAAGGTCTTACTATTTAATATGCATAGTATGAACAAGCTGAAATAGAATTAGCAGCTAGAGAACTACGGGAATCAGTGCAAGTTGTGTAGATGGAGCTCCTTTTTATATGTGTGGTGGCTCCATTAAATTAATACTAATATACTTAAAACTTAATATTAGTTACAATACTAAAGTTGCTGCAAACTTAATTAGTAGCAGTTCAATCGCAATGAATTAGTAGCCAAGCTATTTAAGCCTTTCGTGACGTCGCATTTCTAACATGGTTGCCAAACGGAATTAGTAGCACTACTAACTCGTTTTGAACTTAATTCGTAGCAAAATGCAAGCAGAATAAAGATAAAGTATGACCATACTTTAATACAATAAGGAAAAGTGGAAGAACATCAATAATGACTCTTTTGCCTTGATGTTCTCGTGAGTGCTCTTGCACCTAGGTAGACAGCATACATAATAATAAGTGGCGGCTCTTTCATAATTAAAATTTGAATTTAGATGGCAACAACCTAGCTAAGAGACCAGTACAACCTTAGCAAACACAAGCTAAAACTAATGTTCGGAACAGCACAAACAGATGCTGTGTGCACTAAGTGCAGGGAGAGCTCTCAACTTGGGCTCGAGCAAGAGATCTCTGTTTGCTTTAAATTGTCAAGCCAAGAGTTGAGAGTCGGTGGGCGTTTAAAACTATCGCACCTGATGCCCTCTCGTTGCTGCTCCAGGATCAATGAGGAGAAGAAACTTTTGAATTGAGTAATGTCAACGACAGTTCGAATTCCTCAGAGCCTCAACGGCACATCTAAGGAAAGTCACTCAGACCAAACCTCAATCTTTGGAACCAGCATTAGAAAGGTGACGCGTCGCTATCCTTGCTCAACTTGTGAGAGACATTCTCTCACTCTGCTTTCCTAAGGAAACACATGGAGAAGAAGCACATGGCTGAGTTGTAATTAGATTGAAAAGAAACTTTAAAGGATGGTTGCCAGCTAAGAGGCAAGCAAGATACCTTGACAAGGTTCAACTAAGAGGAAGCAGAGGGAGAAGAAGAGGAAGATTGAGTTCATGAATCAGAAAGCCTTAGTGTATGGTGTCAGAAAGTTTCAGCTAGCTCAAAGCAAGATCCTGCTTGAGAGTTTTGTAACTTTGGAGAGTGTGTTCAAAATTTACCTCCACCTTGCTTGATGCGAAGCGAGAGGACACCCATCATACAAGAAGAGTGCTTACAAGATCTTCCTTACGAATACCTTGTAAAGAAGAAGAGAGAGGTCTTGAATTCGCAACGAACTGACAGTGTTGAAGAGAAGCGAGGGACAAAACTTGAAGTCGTTCTTCATCTTGCTGTGTTCTTATCGATCATGATTCATCGCCATTCGCCTTCCTAAATGGGAGATACACTAAGAGATTTCTCAGCACGAGGCGCAACAATACTAGCTTACTTTTTGATATTCTTACTGACGTCGTATAGAGGAGTGTGAGTTGCATTGAGTTGGATTCGTGCACAGAGATCTCAAGCCAGAGAACATCATGATAAACTTGGAACCAGTCAGAGCAACTGTCATAGACTTCAACAGAGTTGTAAGAAGAGAAAACATTGAGGAAGCATCGGTGCAAGGAACTGCAGTCTACTTCCCATAGAGACAGACTTGGCTAACGGTTCAGTGCAGTGGGACATTTGTCTATAGTTCCAATCATACTTGAATGCGATATGAACCAGAGGAATACTACTATGTGAAAGTGAAGATGATGCCATATAATTCGCAACAAGACATTGTGGATAGACAAGGTATCAGAACCTTTGGAAAGTTAGTAAACAAAGTAATAATCAAGAAACCTATGAAACCTAACACTTATATGAGATAGAGGAAGCACTTAAAGGTCTAAAATTCAGAGAATATGAGACAGACGTCAAGGTCACCTTCCTAGAAGACTTTAGATTGCCTGTTTAGGGTTAAAATTTAGCATGATTATAAGTATTAATAAAGAAATTAATTATACACAACTTATTTTCACTTTCTTATCATATTATGGGGTTTTGGGGTTTTGAGTGGGAGGTGGATGTGGACGGATGCTCTCAACGCTGTTCCAAGATTAGTTGGACAGGAAGTGATGTAGCCGAGGTGCTCATCGTGAGCGAATTTAGCCACCTTTTCAATGTGGGTGCAAGCTTACGAGAGCCTGGTGAAAACTGATGATTTTGACTTTATAATAATTTCATAGATAAATATAATAAAGATAAAAAGTTCTTAGATGTTTTGAGGAAAACGGATTGAACAATTTTAATTTAATTTTTTAGTTTATAATTATTGCCTTATATTGCTGCTCAGTCATATTACTATTCATCTCTTTCACATACCTTTCTCTCTATTGAAACTTGTCCACATTCTTCTACAAAGTCTTCGAGTGCTTTTGTAAATTTCTTGCGCCTCTCTTGATACCGTTTACGCGTCATGTCGAGGTTCCAGAAATTTTTTGTGGGGTCACCAATGTTATTACCGCATCCGCTTGGCAAAGCTCGTTCAGGTTCAAATGCCTGCCAGAGTTTGTTCAACTCTAAATTCCTGAAATCATTTTCGAGAAGAATCGCTTGCCTGATTTGGTATTTGAGGATGTTTTTAGTAATCACCCCTTTCGAAGTTTGGTCCACCGAGCTTGCGTGCGCTTGAGATTCATGGTGAGTAAGAGAAGAATTCTGTTAGTGTGGAAGTGGCTGTTGAAGATGAGCACCTTCTTAAACTTGTGAATGCGAGTTAGAGGAAAAGGCAGTGAGTTGGTTTTTAGCTATCGGCAACTGCTGGGTCAAGGTTTTCTTGAGTTGGCTGTGATCATATATTTTATCGGTCTATGAAATGATAGTTAACATATCATTTGCCTCTTCAGATTTTATCAGGATTGGCTTCTATACCCTCTTATCAGTTTGTTGATACTAAGCTGCGTTCTTCTTGACTTCCTCTTCAGGCTCGTCTTTCACAGAAAACAGGAGACCTCTCTTAAATATTTCATTAACATAAAACTCATTATAAAAGATCTTGTTTTGTTCATACTAGAGCTACTCCTTTATATCCTCTTCAGTCTTCATAATTGCTAGGAACACTGGAGACTTGGAAATATCCCCAACTATAAAACTGTTGGCAGAGTTCTAATGACCTCCATTTTCGCCTTCCATAAATCCTCCTTGGCCTTTCAGATTGCAAGAGACCTAATTTGAAACTTAATTTAAGGTGGCAGCGATCCTTGAAGTTTCTTCTTAAGTTGCTTAAGAGAAGGCGGTGCTCTAGATCTGAATGTTTTACCTAACTTCATCCTGCAAGTGATTTTAAGAAATCGTGTCTCTGCTTTCTTATGGTTTCTCACCACTTGGAGAAGCCCAGATAAAGTTTTCATTCATAAACTTCGACTTTTAATAGAAACGATATTAAGGCTATAAATTTTTATTCAGCAAGTCTAGAGTTTCTTAACTGGGAGTATCGCTCCAGTCCACGGCGAGATCACTGTTTTGCAAATTTTCTTTTCCATCATAGCCGCCTTAAAATGAATTTTGAATTATCAAGGTACTTTCGCGTAAATCTTTCGCCTTGCTCTTCCTTTGAATCTTAGAACACCTTTTCTTTTGAGTTGTTGGTTTGGGTTCTCTCGGGATAAATTTATCTTTAATTTTTATCATTTAATTTTGAGGGATCTTTTTAGAGCTTCTCAGCTAAGCCACGTTTTCCAGAAAAGTCTCATTCTCAATTTAAGATAAAGACTACTAAGACTCTCTCTTCTATTTTCTAGGCCTTTTCACAGTCACCTTTGAGATTTTGCGAGAAGCTTTTCTTTTATCCTAAGGAAGATCTTCATTCAACAATAAATTATCCAGTATTAATTTCTAGTATTAATTACAAATTCTTAAACTTAGATAGTAATGATTGAGTAAATGAGATATGCGATCAGATCCTTTCTTAGTCGAAACCTTGTGAGCTTTTCTGCGATCAGAAAAATGTTCACTGTAATACTGAAAGCAATCGATCTGTTCAGAAAATCGTACCTTTTCAGTCAAGGCTGCTTTTTCGCCGCGATGGTTCTTACCCTTCTTTGTGATTTTAGATAATACAGAAGGTAGGGCAATCTTTTGGTCATTGCAGTAATTCAAAGTTGAATTTTAAATTTTCTATTTAAAATTGAGCCACGCATTGCCTTCACTCATTTTATGATCTTCAATGTTGCTATCTCCCTCAAGCAATTTCAAATTCATTTCCCAATTTTCAAGACCCATGGCTTCCTGTGCAACCATTTATGCTTGAGCATTTAGAAATGCGCCTCTTTTAGCACCCTCGTTAGTGTGATTTGGGCCACCACTCCTCGTGAGAACTTTGATATTTACTTAGATCTTTCTCGTTGAGGCTCTTACTTTTGGTGTCTAGTGAGCTAGCAACTCCTTACGGTGATGAGTTGCCTATAGAGCTGGTTTAGACAGAAGGACGTGCTCCCTTATGCTTTAAAGATTAATCGTCAAAAATAGAGGAATCTATTTATAGGTTAAAGTTGAAAACATATTAGTGCTATTAAGCATAGTTCTGATTTATGCTGCCCATTACAACACTATTTTGTACTGGAGCGAAACAAGCAGTAGAGGAGTCTATCTGATATTCTCCATTAGGAAAGGAGGAAAAGTTTTGTACTTCGTTAGCAGACATTACTAAATTCAAATATATAATTCTATTACAACTAAAAGAGGGGAAGATATAACTTTACGAAATATTCAAATTACGTTTTTAAATGAGCATGAAGTAACCTCTAAGAATAAATTTTAATCGCTTATATTTATGAAAATTAAAGGATTATTTCTCTAATGCTATATATAATTATTTAAGATTTTAAATGAGAATTAAATTAATATTGGGGGGGGAGTGTTAAAATCATAAAGCTTAAAAAATTTCAAAAAGTATATTATTCATATTTAAAAAAGTTTCTCAATTATTACTTACATAAAATACCGCAGATATTCTTTGATTTAATATAAATGAAACTATTAATTATTTTAATATTATTCTTCTCAACTTAAAATTTAATTGTCAACTTAAAACTAATTTATAAATTAAATAAATGTTAAAATAAAAAAGAAGATTTTTATATATCCTAAAAATAATTATTATTGTATCATAGCTTTGACACCGTTGTACATATCCTGGACAAGACTCACCTCTGAGAAACCAAGGCGACGCTTGTTCGAAATGTCAAACACGCTGTCCACAGTCTCCGAGTGCTCTCCGTGGATGCCTCTGATCTGCACGTGGTATTAGTCAGCTATGGCTTGGAAAGCTTCCATGTTTTGCGCCAACTTTGGCAGTCTGATGTGCACTGAAGCACGAAGCGCAGTGCCTAGGTTAGTCGGGCAGGACGTAATGTATCCCAAGTTAAAATATTAAAGTGCTCATCGTGAGAGAACTTCACAGTCTTCTCGATGTGGGTGCATGCTCGTGATAAAACTTAATCCTGAAAAAGCTTTTACTTTCACAAATGTTTAAATTTAGCCTCTCGAACACTGCTCCAATGTCGCAACTCTGCTGCATGGAAATGATTCGTAGTTGATCCTCCTCGTTGACCCAAACCAAGAATGTCTTGTTCTCGTTGTGGAAAATTCCTCTTCCTTCTGGCCAGTCTCTGTTCAAACCGCATGCCTCGAGGAATCCTCAATTTTATAATGGACATCATATAATTTTTAATCTGTCGCCCTCTTTGAACAAGAAGTGATCATCGATAAGTTGCTTCCTGTCTTCCTCTGCGAGCGAGTTAAGAGCGTAGTACTTGCCAGCCAGATCTCCATCAAATGAAGTCAAAGCGTCAGTAACCTTTTCTTCAATGTCAAGTCGTTACTCCTTCGTCAGACCCGGCCCAAGAGGGTAATCATAGATAGAATTGTAGATGTGTTATTGAATCAGCCAGATTTCTGCCCACCCTAATTCTTGTACTCACGATCATGTTTGCTGGATCGCCTTCCTCAAAGAGTGGAGGGCAGTGAAGCTTTGAACTGTCCATGTCGCTCACGTGTTTCGCATTTACTGGGTCGTGGCCATGATACTCTTTGATAATTTGGTTAAATAGGTCTGAGAATACAGTATAAGAGTCTTGCGAACCAGCATAATTAAGTCACAAGAAACTTTAATAAAGCATAAACTCCAATACCAGAGTCAACATTCTTGCAGCCTGAGAATATAGCTTGCTTGAAAGAGAATCCGAACTGATCCTTCTTCTTTTTGTTTGCCATCCACAATTCCTTGGTGCAGAACTTGGAGAGAAGGGATTTGGTTCCCGGTGGGAAGTAGAGACTCTTGCCCTTGAGTTGAGTTGGGTTTTCAAGATGAGGTCCGCATCTGCAAATTTATTATCATCATTATAATCTCAAGATCATAAATGAATTTTCTCTTCTTCCGCTTTCGTTTCTTCAACATTAACTTCCACACCCTTTGTCTTTTCCTTGGGAGGTCTGAGGCTCTTTTCTTTGAGGATCATAGCCTTGACTCCGTTATACATGTCTTGTACGAGATCAACTTCAGATCTTCCGAGTCTTCGTTTGTTGGAGATGTCATAGATGTGGTCATTGGTTTCTGTGTGTTCGCCATGAGCTCCTCTAATTTGCACATGGAACTGATCTGCGATGGCCTGGAATTCTTCCTTTCTTTCTCCCAAGAGTGGGAGGTGGATGTGGACGGATGCTCTCAACGCTGTTCCAAGATTAGTTGGACAGGAAGTGATGTAGCCGAGGTGCTCATCGTGAGCGAACTTAGCCACCTTTTCAATGTGGGTGCAAGCTTGCGAGAGCCTGGTGAAAACTGCTGCGATGTCTGCCCCATTCTACATCGAGATGATTCTCAGTTAGTCCTCTTCATTTACCCATACGAGAAATGTCTTTTCGTTGTTGTGGAAGATACCTCTTCCATCGGGCCAATCTCTGTTTAAGCCACAGGCTTCTAAGAATCTATCTCCTTCCTTAAACAGGAAGTGATCATCTATGAGTTACTTTCTCTCCTCTTCTGAGAGAGAAGACAAGGAATAGAATTTCCCAGCAAGTTCTCCTTCAAAACTAGATAGAGCTTAGACAACCTTTTTTTCTATCTCATTTCTCTGATTTTTCGAGACTCCTGGTCCTAAGGGATAATCGGCTAAATTCCTTCCTACTCTGATTCTTGTTGACCTTATCATTTTAGCTTCACTGTTCTTAAGTGGAGGGCAAACCAGCTTTGTGTAATCCATATCACTAACATGCTTTGCATCCTTTGCATGACCGTGATAAGTTTGAATTATTTGATCGAAAAGGGGAGCAAAAGCTGTGTAAGAGTCGTGTGAGCCTGCATACACACCGATACCTGAATCTGTGTTTTAGCAGCCAGAGAATATTGCCTCCTTGAAAGTAAAGTTATGTTTATCTTTAGCGTTATGGAGCTGATTCCAGATGTCTTTGGTAAGATAGAAAATTGAATTTAAAGTTTATTCTTTCTAAGATGCTTCATTAACAGAGATTTAGTTCCCTCTGGGAAAACTGGGAATCCTGTTAGCTAATCAGGGCTTTTTAAATGGCTTCCGCATTTGCAATCTTCCTATGGAGTGAGCTCCTTTTCTCTAGTGATCATGGCCTTTACTCCATTATACATATCCTGCACCAAGTCAACTTCTGATCTACCTAGTCTCCTCTTATTAGAGATATCATAGATGTGATCATCAGTTTCAGTATGCTCACCGTGAGCTCCTCTAATTTAGACATAGAATTTATCTGCAATAGCTTGGAACTCGTCTTTTCTTAAGCCAAGATGAGGTAGATGAATATGAACTGATGCTCTGAGAGCTGTTCCAAGATTAGTAGGGCATGATGTAATATAACCTAGATGATTATCGTGTGCAAACTTGGCTACAGTTTCAATGTGGGCACAGGCCTTTGAAAGTCTTGTGAACACTGCACCAATATCAGCACCATTTTACATTGAGATGATTCTAAGTTAATCTTCCTCATTCACCCAAACCAAGAAGGTCTTTTCATTATTATGGAAGATGCCTCTAGCATCTGGCCATTCTCTATTAAGTCCGCAAGCTTCCAAGAATCTATCTCCCTCTTTGAATAGGAAATGATCTGCGATTAATTGCTTTCTCTCCTCATCGCTTAGTGATGTCAGAGCATAGTATTTTCCTTGAAGTTCACCTTCAAATGTTGAAAGAGCCTTTACCACCTTCTATTCAACTTCCTTTCTCTGATCTTTTGAGATTCCTGGACCTAAAGGATACTCAGCTAGATTTCTACCTACTCTAATTCAAAGATTTATTTCACTCAGTTAATTCAAATTTATTCTTGTTGACTTAATTAATTTTGCTTCATCTGGGTGAAGAGGAGGGCATTTGAGCTTTGTATAATCCATGTCGCTATGATGCTAATCTTACTTTCCATGACCATGATAATCCTTAATTATCAAATCGAAGAGATCTGCAAAAGCATTATATGAGTCATGAGAGCCTGCATAAACGCCAATGCCTGAATCAGTATTTTAGCATCCAGAGAAAATGGCAGACTTGAAATTGAAGCCGTGCTTATCTGAGGATTCATGAAGCTTTTCATAAATCTCCTTAGTAAGGTACTTATGCAGGAGAGATTTAGTGCCTGCTGGGAACTTAGGGAAGCCAGTTAATCCCTCCACTTTTTTAAGATGGCTTCCAACCTCCTAGTCTTTCAATTCTTCCTTGGGGGTGAGCTCGATTTCTCTTGCCAAGATTGCTTTAATTCCCTTGTACATATCATTGATAAGTTCAACTTCAGAATGGCCGAGTCTTCTTGAGTTAGAGACATCATAGACGAAGTTTTAGGATTCAGTGTGTTCACCATCAGCCCCTCTAACCTAGAGGTGATGATCTTTGGCTATTTTCTTGAGTTCTTCCATATTCTTGCCAAGTTGAGGTAGGTAAGCATGGACTGAAGCTCTCAGACTTGTTCCTAGATTAGTAGGGCAAGTTGCAATATAACCAAGGTGCTCATCATAAGCGAAGTGGATGGTTTTTCCAATCTCAGATACTGCATGACTCAATCTTGTAAAGACTTCAACTCCATTTGCGTCTTTCTGCATGGATATAATTCTGAGTTGATCCTCCTCGTTAACCCAAACTAGGAAGGTCTTTGCATCGTTCATGAAAATACCTCTTTAATTCGGTAAAAAGAGTATGAGTAAAGTTAATCTTCCATGTGGCATATCTCTAGTCATTCCAGCTGCTTCGAGAAGTCTACCATTCTCTTTGAATAAGAGATGCTCATCAATCAGCTTTTATTTCTCTTCGGCACTTAGAGACTCGAGAGGGTGGAACTTTCCTTTCAAATCTCCAGTCAGATTATGATAAGGATTTAAATGAAGATTTATTTGAATTAAGCTCATACAAAAGACATCTTGTAAGTTCAAATAAATGACACAAAACTACTATAATTGTATAAGTTTACTTTTAAGCAAGACATTTAATGCTAAAAAAGAGTAGAGTTAAGAATAATAAATTTAATTTTGTAAAGAATACTGATTAAGGGTATTGAAAAGGTTATAAAATAGTTAAGTTTTATAAAATTTAAAGAGGATAAATTATGAAATAGTTTTAAATTTAATGCATTAGGAATTTATTTCTTATTAAAATTTCATACATATTCAAGACAGCAACAATCTTATCTCTGATTTCATTTCTCAAAGCCTCTGTAACAGTTGGACCAAGAGGATACCCTTCAACATTTCTTCCAACTCTCATTCTAGTTGATCTGATATGCTTAGCCTCCTTAGCATTAAACTATTCAATTTTAAGATCTTCAACTTTGAAATTGGTCACATGCTTAGCATCCTTTGCAAAGCCATGATACTCCTAGATTATAGCATCCAATATTTCACCAAAAGTTTCGTAAGAGTCTCTTGAGCCTGCAACAACACCAATACTAAAGTCAAGATTTTTACATCCAGGGAATATAGCCTGTTAAAATGTAAAGCCAGCTGCATCCTTCTTGGCTTTGAGATTATTCCAGAGCTCCCTTGTCATAAACTTTTTCAGTAAATGGTTAGTCCCAGGTGGGAAGATAGGATAGCCGTAGATATCATCTGGGGTCTTAAGATGAGGACCGACTTCAATATCTTCCTCAGGTGCTTCTTCAACTGGCTCAGGCTCCTCGAAGTCTTCTTGCTCATAATCTCCTCCTTTGCTATGAATGGATGCTTAGGCTGGTACTGTATCAGCTCTTGATTAAGCTCTGTCTAAGAACTTAGGATCAGTCTGATGACTCACTTGACTTTTTACGAGTTCGTCTTGAGAAGCATGCTCATGAATTGATTGTTGAGCTTGCTGTTCTTATTAATGTTAGCTGGCCTTTTATTCCTCTTCCTATTTCCTTTTCATCTCTGTTTCATGCTCTAACTATGCCTTCCTAGCCGCTTCCTCCTCAGCTTCTCTTTACTTTCTTGCTGCTTCCTCTGCCTCTCTTTATTTCCTAGCAGCCTCTTCTTGCTTTACTCTTTAGGCCTTCTCTTCTTCCTCCTTTTGTTAAAGTAACTTTAGAGATTTATACTAATTGAAGCATGTATATAACTGCTGTTATCTAAGCTCTTCTTGTCTTCTGGCCTCGGCTTCTCTGGCTTGTTATTCCTTGGCCATCTAAGCCTCTCTTTCTCTCTATGCTGCTAGTGCCCTCTCTTGCTCCTCTCTAGCCTGTCTCTCCTGCTCTTCTCTCATTGCCTGCTCTTCAGCAGCCTTCTACTGATTCTATTGGTATTGCTAACAATCCATACCTAAATCACCATTATACTATTCTAATGCTGCTGAAGTTAAGTGGCTGATGGGGTTTGGTTTCTAGCCACGTTCATGTTAACCTAGGTGCTTGAGAACTTGGATTCTTGTCTAATTGGAGAACCTCCCCCGGCATACTTGGTAGTGCTGCTGCCACCTGCCAAGTCTCTGGTTGGACTTCTTCCAGCTCTGGTGTTCTTGCCGCCTGTGCCCTTCACTGGAGAATAATAGATTAATCACAACTAAAAGAAGTTATTAAGGAGTGGCCCCTGCCAAGTACTTAGTCAAGTCCTTGTTATCTCTTTCATCTTAAACTAGGAGATAGCATTTTTCACCAACTAGTTGACTGTTAGGCCAGAAAGAACTCTGCAACTTAGAGAAGATCAACTATAATGGAGCATTAAGTTATTTCCATTCAGTTTAAATGATAATGCTAAGAACTCCAAGTGTAATGAGTATGTTTGCTGGAAGGGGATAGCCTTAAATCTTATATGAAATGGGGAAGTGGATGCTGTGGTGTAAAGATACGATTTTATTTAGACGGTTATAATTTTTCTAAGGTCTTAATTTTCTAGATTATTTAATCAGCTTTACGATTTTTAATATAATTAGAATCTAGAAAACTAAGCGAGGCCACTCATCAGCAAAAGATATTCCACGTAATTTTAGTATAGAGGATTCTATAAACTTACCATTCCCTTGTAAGAAACCTCGAAAGAGCCTGTCCTTGGAACCCAATCGTAAATTGGGATAGACTCGTCCTCATTCGGGACTAGATTACAGTAAAGATCGTACTACACATAAGCCTTTGGTATAAAAATACTTGTAATAAATTTCTAATGATTCTAATGATTTAATGGTATCTAATTTCTCAACACGACAGCGTTAGGAAGTCTAGATATGATCGAACTCGACACTATAAATAAAGTAAGCCTCTACTAATACTCCTCTTCTATCTCCTATAAATTCCCATTCCCTACCTCTGTTAAAGAAGTCCTCGTACTTCGCCTCATCATGTCTAGTGTTCCAATGGTGGTCCTTGCAATTTTGACACGTTTCTACTACGAAGAGGTGTTCCACGTTGCTTAAATCAAGCTGCTATTGTTGTTTTCTTTACATATTTAATTCAAGATATTTAAAAATAATGAAACTTAATCCACCCCAACCTATTTATATCTACATACTTTTTAAAGCTAAGTGCCTTCAATACTTTGATCTCTCTTTCTGCTTTTTTATTTCATGATGAGTGTATGTATGTTTTGTAAGGTGAAAATTATTTCGAAAGACCAAATTTAATTCTCTATAGTTAAAATAGATGACTGATGCTTTCTTAAAGTCACAGTCATTCATTCCATATCCTCATAGCCATGCTCTCTGTTTTATTAGTGCTGAGTTTAATTACTTTATCTCTGAGCTAGGTTGAGCTCATCTCCCTCATGATAGTGGGAAGTTTTTGAAGCAGTAGCTATCTCGCGCTCGCTCCTTCTTCTACTATTTTGTAAGGCCTGAGACGCCTTGAGTCTACTCTGCCTCACTATTTCTAGCTCCCTCTCACCTTTGCTCTCCTCAAGAGTCATCTACTAATCTCCCCTCTATCCGTGGAAGTTTTGCTGCTGCTGCTCATCTTCCAAGAGACTTTGATTATTCAAATCCCAAGCCCTCTTCTCCTCCTCAAACCTTTGTTGTAACTATCTGTAGTCAGCTGTCATCTTTGACTCTTACTCATCTGTCTAAGAAGATTAAATGTCCATCAGCTTCCTCTCCAACCTAGTCGATCTCAATTTGCTCGCAGCTGGGGACTAAAAAGAAGCAAATAAGAAATAATAGTTTGTCAGTAATGCAGGACGGCATTAGACTGTTGCCTTGGATGGGAGTTTGCAAGATGCTGGCTTGGAACTTGTAGTTAGAGAGGCCGTCTAAGATGCTCTCACTATCCACAAAAGAACTAGCGTCATAGTTAGCTACCTGTGAGAGATCGTTGTTTCTCCCTTGAGAAGACTTCACAGAATATAGATAGAAAATCATACTAATCTAGTAACAAATTAAGAATAGGGGGTCTGCTTTGATTGCCTGTGAGATTGATTGTAAACATACTGTTCCTAGATATCTCCATTAATTATTCATGGCTTATATAAAAACAAACTGAGGACTCTAAAACATTTCCATCCTTGCTTTCCTCCATTTCAACATTTTGTTGCTAAGCAATTCTAGCAGGTGATTGGACAAATTTTCTCTAGGAATGGCTCTAGTTGTTTTAAGACTGCCTTTATTGTTCTTGAGGATGATTGAATTTGAGTCTGGAAGCAAAGTCTTAGCTGTGATTGCTGGTATTAGAAAGAGACTAGATCCTCTTGAAGTCTTATATAGGAGTGGACTTGTTCTGCTGAGTATTCCTAGTGAAGCTTAGTTTAAAAAGAGAAAACAAAGAAGAGATATTTTAAATTGAGCTATCGTCCAAGATATGCAAAATTTTCTCTTCTTCATCATCCCTCATCTAGACAAATGCTTGCTATGAAAGATGTGCATCATCTTTAAATAAATTAAAATATGGCGAAGTAAATACTATAAATTTATAATTAATTTTATATAAATAAAAGTTCACTGAATTATTTCACAATAATCATCTGATTAATTTAATTAGCTATCATCTCCATGGGCAAGATAGCGCTGAGAATTTCCACTTTTGCTTAAGTGTTGATACTCATCAAAAGTCACATCAAGTTCATTAATTTATTGGTCGCTGTTCTAATCTACTTCGTCTTAATCTTGCCTCTACTAGCCTTATTTCATATCCGCAAAGCTATCGCCATAAGAATAATGAGAATATTCTGGCCTTCTTGGAGTTTGATGCTGATTAATTTATTACTCTCCTTCTTCCTCCTCTTCTCTAGATTCTCGTTCTTGATCTACTCCCTCATAGTACTCATTACTCATTTCAAAGTCTGCTTGCATTTACACTTTCCTGTTTCCATTCTAATCAAATTCACCTTATTTAGATTGTCTTTAACTTCCCTACCTCGCTATTTTTCTTGATCCTTTTTGGCTTTGTGAATTTTAACTCATCTAGAACTGCGTAACCGGCTAGATCTAGTGGTCCCCATTCTTTTATTTAGAAATACTCAAGCTTTGAGATTCTTCGGAGCGCTCCAAATACTTTTCAAAACCGTTTTGCGAGGCCACAGACATCCTCTTCCTAGTTGATTGCTGAGAGGATTTCCTAGACTTTCTCCCATCTGCTAAGGGATTATTTCCTTGATCTGCTCCTGTTTCTTGCATGGCAAGATGCTTAAAACATTCCTTAATGTTTATAATGTTGATAAACTTCTATTTTGACTGAGTAGGTTTAGCTAGGAGCTCGTCTTCTCTTCGCTTCTCCAAAATCATGGGGAGATTCTAAATCAATAGTTCATCGCCTCCATATCTCTCAACAACCTCAACCTTTGCATAAAGTCTCATCTCCTAAAAAATAAGTTATAAGAACAAAAAATATTTACCTTCTAGTCTGGGGCTCTTCTTTCCTTATCGAAGCATTCTTTAACGAAGACGTAAACTCTAGATTTTTTTAGATCGGGAAACCTTAGCCTAATTTGATCTGCAAGCTGCTTTTTAGAAGTTTGAGTTCCATGGCACATCTCGATAATTTCCTTTATGTAGTTCTTAATTTCGATCTTAGTCAATTCAGGAGGTTTGACGGCTTAGGGATTCAAAGGAAAGAGGAAATGGCAAGAAATTTCCTTCATTTGGTTCAAATTAGTACTTTCTCTCCTGCTTTGCTAATAAGGATTATCCATTGGCTATCCCTCTTCGTTAATGAGGCGCATGCATTTCCTTGGAAGAGCAACTGCTCTATAATCTCTGATGTCGTAGTTATGAGCAGTGTGGATGTAGGGCCTGCTTATGAAGTTAGATGACATCCTTTGATGATGAGCCTCAAGAGATTTCTTGAGTAGTTCCTGGTTCCAACGCGATCTCTTTTTATCCTAGTCTGATTCGTAATCATCAGGCTCCACTGAATTCTCGGAAGACTACGAGTAGTAGTCATCAGGCACGATGAATCCCTCCCTCTTGAGATCTGGATCATCTTCTACATACATTTTCTTATCAAAATCATAGGCCTATTTAAAACTCAAGCGTCTCACTAATTATGTCACAAAGCTCTCACTCTATATGTTTACCTCCTATTAAACAGCAATTACAGGTTTAATAGGGATATCTTTTAGATCTGGATCATCATTGTTCATCTCAGAACTTTCCTCTTCGACCAAGAGATCTTCATTCTCTAGATCTTCACAGTGGAGCTCCTACCACTCATCATCACTGGCTTGATCGTAATCAAGGCAACTTTTGTCCATCTTAAAAGGGTTCCTACAAGTGATCAGTTGACTCTTCTTCATAAAACGATCTCCATCATACTTCATAGCTGATTTGAAAATTTCAATGTGTTTTAACCTAGGCTCGGAGATAAGATTTGCGTAAAATTAGTCTGTCATTTAGGCATCAGCATTAGATTTAGCCTTGCGCATTTCTTCCATCTTATGACTCTGAAGAACTTCTATCAGTTGATTTTTGTTTGATACCTCCCAGTTTGGAAATTTAGACTGCTCCTAAATGAATTTGGCTACTGGCTTTAAAGTTATAGACTTGATTTTAATCCACTTGTTTTCATTAATAGTAGGCCTTATCAATACCAGCTCAGGCTAATTTTCCTTCTTCTTATTGGGAATCATCGAAAAGAATGACTTGATATCCTTTTAAGGTTTCATTTATAGAGCATTTTATGGAGGAGCCTTGTCATTATCCTAGTCTTTACTAGGTTTGCTATTGTTCTCTAGCTCATAATCTTCAGCTTCATACGGCTTATTCCTTCTGATATTAGACGACTTAGCAGCCTTGGAGTTTGCACCTGAGCTGAGTATATCCTTATTTATCATCGCCGTTACCTCTGAAGCCTCCTCATTATCAAAGTTTCTTTTCTGCTTCTGTGGCATGTCAAATAAGCAAAGCCTCCTCTAGATGCTCTAGAACATTTCATACTCTTGATTTAGCTTGGAAAGCTTCTCATCAGATTCAAAGTTTCCTACATCAGCTGCCATCTCGATCAGAGAATTAGCTTGTTGAAGGAGTCTTCCAGTCAAGGCTCGCATCTCTTTAAGCTTCTTGTATCTGTTTTCTGAGAAGAACTAACTCAGATAGTTGACTTCCACGAGCTCCTAGCAAAATAGAGCTTTAGGGTTCTCATCTTTCAAGATCTTCTCGTTGGGAAACTTTATCCCATACCTCTTCCTTTTTGAGATCTTAGAAAGGATAACCTCAAGTTGATATTCCTCGAAGCTTTCGAAGGATTCTAATAAACCATTTCTCGATAAAACTTCAAAGCAGAAGTTAAGAAGTCTCTCGTTATTTAAAGTAGAGCCTTCAATAAAAAGTGCAAGGTAACCTCTAAGTAGCTTGAGAAAATTTTGAGAGTCGTATAGTTCAGCGAGGTCTTAATATTGGAATCTCAACGAGGAAAAAGATTACTTTAAGTCCTCAGTATTTATTTTGCTGATCCATTATTCCAGTTCTGCTTATTCGCAAATCTTAGGGAGGCCATTCCTGAGAATTTTATTCATCTCGTTTTGAAATATTCTGACTTTCACTCTTTGCCAAGATTGAAATTCATCGTTTTCAGCCTGTCTCTATTTCAAAGACTCTGCATTCTTCTTTTGATTCTCCTCTTCTTGGATCTTTCTTTCCTTTAATTTTTTCAATTACAAACATAAAAGCTCGTCTAAATTTTCCTCCTCAACAGCATTGGTGCTTAACTAAGCTGGATGTTCTAAAGTTTGCTATTAAACTTGATTAGTCTACCCAATAACTTATTGTTATGCATGCTGCTATGGATTCATTCTTTAATCATCATGGTCGATCTCATTACCCTTTATCCTCGAATTCCTTGCACTCTATAGCCTAGAGCTTACATCTGTGATTTTCATCTCTTGAGCTATTTCTTTACCCTCTTCCTCAAATTAAAGTTACTTAGGTCTAGAATCTTCTTAAGACCCTAGTTGATCGAAATGTAAATTTGTCTAATGGCTATGATTGGCTTAATCTTCATGAGATTAACCTCCCACTATATTAGACTCTGCCATATTGATATCCGCTTGCAAGTTTCGTTGCTCTTTCTTTTCATCAGAGAAGACTAACTTAGAGGATCTTCCACTTGCTTGGCTCGTCATATCTAATCTGAGCTAAGTCTGCCTTGATTTCTAATTTGACTCTATCCTCCTCCCAGGCTGATTCTTCTTTTGAGAAGTTTACAATGGCGGCTTAGAAAGAGCTTGCTTCACTGTAAGTTACCTCGAACTGTCTCCTCTTTAGATATCCGGTTATTTCTTTTCCTCTTCCAGTCCTTGAAATACTTCTTCATTATTGCTCTCTTAGGCTGGATGCGAATCGACAACTTTAGATGCTAGCTGCTTGCCAGCTTATTTAGCAGTTGACTTTTTATTAGCTCTAGAGTTCTTCTTACCTCTGGCATTTCTTTCTAGTGAAGTTGCCGGTTTTTCCGCTAAATTAGACTCAACATGAGAAGTTCCCTCAGTGTGCACAGTTTGTTATTGCTCTTCCGCTTTTGGATTTTGCGCCTTCACTCTGACAGATTTAACATTCTAGGATGCCTCTTGAGCATCAACTGTAGGTAGCTATGCTTATGCGTTGTTTGATTTTACTGCTCTTTTCCTAGTGTTAATGCTTTTCACAGGTTAATCTGTGCTCTCATTCAAACTTTCATGATTGGTTTAAATTTTTTACAATTTTTGGGGTCTGGTTCTTTTGCCTAACAAATTTTTAGATGAGATTTAATTCATTAGCTAATAGAAAGGGAAAATTTTAAATTATATTGCTTAAAAGATAAAAACTAGGAGCACAATTTATGCATATACAAGTTCTTACCCTATTTTTAAATATTTATAAGATTAGTTAACTCAGTTTCCCCTTTTTTACTTAATTAATAATTAAAGAAAGAATTAGGTTTTGTGGTCCTCTTCTTCTGAGTTTTGCGGTCTGGACTTATTTCTCTGAGTTCTGGTTGCCTTACCTGTCTTCTGCTTCTTTTCTTCAAATGCAGCTATTAGCTTCTAATTTTGGATTTACTCCTCCCTTAGAGACTCCTCCAAGTCCTCCATCTCAGATTTCTGCTGCTTGGTTGCTTTTTTCTGCTTGTTTTTAGGCATATTGGCTCAAATTTAAATTTGAAATAACTTTTTACTATCTCTCACTTTTAAATTATATTCTGCAGCATGAAAATGAGAAGGAGTAGATCCTTTATGAAGATAGTCGCATTAAAAAGCAGATTTTGAGAAGGAAAGAGAGAAGAAATAGAAATTTATAGTAGTTAGTTGGTGAAATGAAGCAATCGATGAAAATGTGATGTGATGAGATTTAAACCTTAATCGAATAGCCTGTTATAGTTATGAGAAGAAGAAAGAATGTTGTTAATTGTGAGTCAGCAACTAATTCTTCCTTCTCTCTTGTCATAATCATCATTAACTGAGGCAAGTTTTGAAACTGACCCGCTAAGTGGCGTTGTTCATGATTTGTAGATTCTGTCAATCTCCTCTGTGATGCCGCGAGTGCAGTGTGTAGTATAGCTAGCGGCAGTGCCGTCAGTGATAAGCATACTAAGTAAGGTGTTGCAGAGAGGTGTAGCAATGTACTTTTTGTTTATATTGACAGCAAGCCAGTAGCCGATTTGGTCAGCGGCGGCGACAGTGCCGGCCTGCACCTGGCGGAACTTTCTGCCGGCGGATTTGAGTGAATCCTTGAGGTTGAGCTTAGCGTCAACACCCTGAGCGGTGAAGAGCATGGCGATGAAGCAAAGGGCTAGAATAGCAGTTCTGGTGAGTCTCATATTTGAAGATTTTCACAAATATAAAATATTTATTATTATTAATTTAAGAAATGCATAACTATTATTAGATCCAAGAGGGAGCAAATTTGATTCCCTCAGTTTAATCATAAAAACTGTGTGAGTCATAATCCAACTATGCCTTTGGTAATTGATTTGAATTTAATAAAATAAACTCAACATATATTCATAGTAGTCAAACGTTGGAAAAGAATATTTCAAACTCCTCAGCCTTTGAAAGAGGATTTTAAATAATTAACTTTCATATTTATTAAAGAAAAAATTTCTTCTAAGTAGCCCAGCTTCTATTTTTCTAAGTCACTCATCACCCACCTTATTCCACTTACAACTAAGTATAATCATGATGGATCGGAGAGGATGTAGTTTTTGACTAGCTCATTTACCAAAATTAAATTATAAGGAAGAATGAATTTATAACCTGAATGCTGCTGATGGGCTTGGTTATTATAAAATCGAAAGTTTGGTTGATGCTTTCGCATTTTGCACCTGAGAATACGTCTCCCGAAGTTAAAACGAGTATTGATAAATTCTCCAAGTCCATCTCCTCCTTTTCATTTGATACTCTGATTATTCTTAAATTAACTCTAAATTATTAGAACTTTAAACAATTATCTCCTCTGCCATTTCAAGCCAAAAAATGTTGCAAAATAAAATTCTAATAAAGCCCATTCATTAGAGGCATATTATAGTCTGTGAAGATAAGTTTGAAGCACTCCGAGAAATGGTTATACCCCTTGCATACGCCTTCATTCCTATTCATTTATAAATTATGTATTAAAACATATAGAGTACTTAATTTTGAACTTGATGAACTTTTGAAAACCCTCTCTCCCACTAAAAGCCTTCTCTATCTTGCACTCGCAATTCATTTCCAGGATCCCTTCCAAAGCTATCAAGTTGAAAGGCTCATCGTCCACTATCATAATCTGAGGGCAAGAGCAAGCTTCAATCTCTGTTCTCTAGACCTAACTTGGAACCCCTTTTAAGCTATTATACGAGAGTTACTACTCATTTTAATTCTCCTTGATAGAGGTGTCTAGGTTTGCGAGCTCAAGAGTGCGCGTTCTTTGATAGAGGAGCCGACCTTAAATTTTTTGTTGGTTTAAGATGTTATCCTTCCTTTGCTAATAGAGATAGTCAATGATTGGATTGTTCGCATTAGCCGTTTGTGATCTTTAGAGCTTAACAAAGTTTTTGTAGTAGCTCTGTTCTCTTATTAATTTCCCTACTCCATCTAAATGGATAAAATATAAGTAAGGTATAAATGAGAGGCAGGTAGATCTGGTCTCCTCATAAAAGGGGTGAATGTTTCCTAAACTTCGTCTGTTTTAAGATTCTAAGCTGAGGCATCTATAACTCGTGTCTTTAACTAAGAAAAGTTAAATCACATTGCTTTTAAAGAAGTCTGCTTTCTGCTTTCGAAATTAATTTACTTGATGTCAATTGTAGGTCTACTGAACTCAGAAAGCCTTTTACTGCGTTGGAATTCGACTTTGCTAAACTCTCTCTTTGAATCATGCTCTTAAAGAACTATCTCATACCGGGACTGGTTGTGAGTGCGCCATCCCTTAGATTATATTAAACAAGGCATTTTTTAATTTCTTGGCTTCTGACTGATGTTAACCCTGCTCCTCTTAAGTAATCGAGCTTCGAATAGACTCCGAGAAATTTAAGAACTTCTCCTATTGAATGTTTTCAGCTTGCCTCTAGTGAATCGATTGAAGCCGTGGGGTCTCCTAGAGATACACTCTCTGCAAGTTGAGAAGTCTGGATTGATCAAATGGCCCTGGGCAAATGCCGCTTTCCTCATCCGCTTCCATATCAATCTCTAAACTGTTTATCATAAAGTTGTGTTGCTCAAATTAATTTAATGTTGACAAGTGAAGAGTCAGCCTTAGAGATTTTGACTTCCACTTCAGGAGGAATAGTCAGCTTCTTCTTTCGGATGCTTGTGCGGTGTGATTAGAGAATATTGAATTCTAGGGCTGAACCTGCACTGAAGGCTTCATCTACAGAGTAGTAGGGTAGCTTTAGAGTGAAGGAGGAGCCTATCCCCTCCACAGACTTGAAAGTTATATCTCCTCCCATCGCCAAAGCCAAATTCTTACTCACTTGTAAACCAAGTCCCACACCTTCTTTGTTCAAGTCTCTGTCCTTCATTATCTTTGTGAAGGCGGAAAATAGTTTACTCCTCATTTATGTAAAATAAGTATGGTTTTTTAAGTTTAGCATGCTGATCAGCACTTATGCCGACGCCCGTGTCTTTAACCTTGAACTTGATTTTCTTCTTTTAGACCTAGCACTTTACGATCACCTTCACGTAACCTTGGATTGTATACTTCAGTCCGTTTGAAACCAGATTATCATCAAAGTAGATTGATTGAAGAGCAAAAATAATAAAATCTCCTGAAAAATAAATTGAGTTGATATATTTTAGACAATAATCGATTACTATACATTATTTCTTTAATCCTCTTTCTTGATTTAATTTCACAATTATTTCCTAGATAAATGGACTTCTTAATAAACTTGTTTAATTCTTCTCTTTCATAATAATTATCTCTCTATAATGAGAATCTGCTTCATTTTAATTTGATAATTTAACATATATTATAATTCATTCTATTGACATCTACTATAAGATAGTCAGGGAAGAATTCGTGCTCGTCTTTGACCAGCTCATAGCTGAGTCGAATATTCTTGGCCTTGGCTTTGAAGTCTAGTATGCCAAATATGTCCTCTATTATCTCCACTATGTTGGCTTACTGGATGTTTAGAATAATAAATAATGCTCATACTTATTGAATAAACTTATAAGAAATTGAAGAATGAAGTTTTGAGCTTCGATTTGCGAGAAGTCCAAGATGTCATTGACTAGGTAGAGCAGTAGATTTGTGGAGGCCTTTGCAGTCAGCAAAAACTTTCTAGTCTTCTCGTCCTTAATTTGCTGGTCAAGGATTTGTAAAGACGACGAGATGGCGTTGAGGAGGCAAATATGAAAACTATTATAATTTTCGTTGAGTGGGTTTCTAAACTCGTGAGCGGCGGAAGCAAAAGCTAGAGTCTTCATATTGGACATGCTCTTCTTTAAACACACATAACCAATTTATAAGAATCTTCTCTTTGAGGTAGTCCATCCAGAAGGACATATCCCTGATAGTGGCTAGGATCAAGGACTTAGGCCCTGAAGAAATTGTGCTGGTGAGCACACTCAATTTCTTTTTCCTCTGGCTGTGAGTTGTGACCTAATCCACTGCACAAAAGAAATCGAAGTAGGCACCATCGTTCTGCTCTTCTCCTAATTCTCACATATATTTGTGAGAATAATAAATTCTTTGAAGTTTAGGAAATCTCTGCTATCCAAGGGGTTATGGAACTTTATTTTGTTCTAAGCTTGGGATTTCATATAATCCCAGATATTATAGTCCAATTAAAATTTGGATTAGAAAATATACTTTGCTGTTCTCAATTAAGATAATTAAGATTATGATTATTATATCTAAATTTGAAATAATTGATTGATACTGATGACATTGATGCTTGCCTCCCTCGTGTCCAAATTTTATCTAGCGGCCTGGTTTTTATCTAGCTTGAACTGCGATGAGGACAGTGACTCCCTTATCTACTTTTCATAATAAATTATTGTTTATATAATATCTTGGCCTTCTACTGCTGATTGATGGTGTATTTGCTTAGGTTCTCATAGTTATTGGGGTCATTCTGAATCTCAAATATCTTAAAAACAATTCAAAACATAGAAAAATAAAAATAAGTAAGATTCTCATTGCTATTATTTTATATTATATCTTGGCTATCTGGTCATTGAAGAAGAGTATTTCCTCGTTCTCTGCGATTATGATGCCATCATGGTGGCTAGATATCAGATTCTGAAGCATCTGCAGCATCTGTCTCTAGTTTTGGCGCTGCTTGAATTTCTCCCTCTCCTTCCACACCATCCTCCGGGAGAAGATGTATATGAACGTGAAACTCACCGCATAGAAAATGTTGAATCAATAAATAAGTATTCTAATTATAAGGAGATGGAGCTAAGTCATTATTCTAAAGTTAAAAGGATAATCATATTATTGTAATTATAAAAACAAATAAGGGAGGGTCTAAAAGGTTTATATGAATCTGAGGTATCGCATGTGATCACTTATCCAGAATATTAAAGCCAAATTTTAATTTCAAAAAGGATTTTAAAGAACCAAGTCCTGATAAAGAGGAAAATCACGGAGGAGAGGTACACAAAGAACAAAGATCAAATATATATTCCAGCTTATGCATATTTATGAAGATGCTTGACAGTAGCTTAAAAATGACAGCGTCGCCATCAAGCCAGTGATGACTGAAAACAAATCGACATTGGAGAAATTCGGATTTCCAAGCACTCCACATTCTATAATACCCACCAGCGATTAAATTAAAGTGAAATATTTGACATAGTAAGCGCTATCAAAGTCTATAAGTTTGTGATCTGAAGAGAGACCCACTGGTATTTAAGACTGAAAGAGCTCTGGAAGGAAGCGATGGCCAGAATAAGCGAGGCCGTTAAGCCACAGTAGCGGAGATTTGGATAGTTTCCATCGAAGTTAATTAATTTAAATTCAACTTCAATACACAATTCCTTTTATATATGGTTAATGTATTTGTAGATCTGGAATGACATATAAACGAGGAGCACGACTATCAACTCAGCCATGTAAATTTTGACGAACAAGTTGTTTTGCTTCCAACATTATTTATAAACAAAATAGATTTTGCTTTATATCTAATCATACACGAAATTTTGTGTGAGTATTTCTTGAAGGAATCCTCGAGCTCTTGATTTTTAAATTTGAGAGAAAAGGGGTAATGCTCGTATACGTTGGTCATATTTTTTAGTAAATCGTACATGCCCTCCAGCTTTCTATTTATGTCGCTGCTTGCACTTATGTCTATCAACTTAGATATAGAAATTAAAATTTAAATTATTCTAAATGTACAATTAGATACAGAGCGGGTCTTGTTGTAGTCAACGAATTCCTCTAGGTTGGAGTCAGTTCGCTAGGTGTTGGCAAAGTTATTGCTCATAACGCACTCTCCTTAAATTACAACTTCTTTATTATAAAACTACGCTCTAAAAAATAATCAATTTATTAAAAATAAAATAAATCTTTTTAAATTAATTTAACTTTTTTTAAATAAAATAAATATTGTCATTGTTAAAAAGGGATTATTTTTAATTTCATATAAATTACTTTTAGTAAACAATTGTGAAAAAATTATAAGAGCGCTGTGATTAAAATGCATGGTTTAAAGCTATTGAGCCCTAAAACTTATTATATCAAATTCCAGGAATCTCATTTATCTGTCCTTAACTAGCACTTATAATTGCAAAATTATATTTCTCTCCTACAAATACTGGAGCACACACACAATTCACTATCAAATTAAAATAAAATAAAATAAAATAAAGACTAGTCTTTTGTAAAAATAAGATTTTATAAAAATATTTTGGATTAGAAGAAAGTATTGATGATGAGAGGGAGAGTAAATGGGTAATTGATAAATAAATTAGTAAATGGCTCTGCTGCTCACAACGGAATCAGTGGAGGGCAACTCATACATTGGAGTTCCCGTCTACTCTCGCTCAGCCAAGAAACAAAACTATAACTTCCTCGTATTCACAAGCCCCAAAAACAATCATCAATTTAACTTAAATTATAAAATTATACTTAAATAGCCATTATATTCTAAAGTTTGAGTATTTTTTTAAAAATATAATAAACCTAAAATAATTAAATTCTTTCAGTTGAGTAATATAGCATATAGTCTTTCTAAATTTGACTAGTAGTAAGTTTTCAAAGTATTTATTTTAATATAAATTTGAATATAATATTTATGAAACAACGAGCATATTCAGTCTACTTTGAATATCTTTGATGAGCCGGACAGAAATAAGCCCCTGGATCGAGTTTAAATTATTATGCTTTAGTTGAGGAGTATGGCCCAACTTAGAATATGGGAATTGATTTGAGCAGACATAGAAGGGACAATCTAAATAGGACCTCGATGGACATTTATCACTCTGGCCCTGGGGATATTTTCAAAATCATTTAATAATCTGAGAATTTAATTACTTTAATTTTTATAATATAAATTTTCATTTTGAAAACATTCTTACTTATTTAAATCCAAGTATAGCTTAAAGATTAAAGAGTATAAAATATATTTTATTTATTTTTTTACCTTGATTAAGAAGTTGATTTAAGTGCCATTTTATAATGCTAAAGTAAGTAATTGGAGGAGGCATTAATTTTGAGATAAAACAAATATGTAGTTTTAAATTCAGAGGAGGATAAAGGAGATGGAATACTTAACAAGAGAGATCATACAGAATAGTAAAAAAGCAACGGCAGCCCCAATTCAGATATAACCTTATAGTTCATTAATTCTTATTTTTTAAAATAATTTAACTGAAATTTTTATCGATTACAAATCTGAGTAAAGGTTGTTAAACTTAAAGTTTTCTTCAATTTTAATAAATTTTTAATAAAAAAGAGCTATAACAATCGAATTTCAAAAGTGAGTCAATATCAAGAGAATAGAAATAAAGAGCTTTGTTATCTTAATAATTCATTTAAATGATTTATTCATTATATCTAACCAGAAAGAAAAGTTATCTTAACTATCTGTAAACGACTATGGCACTAAGCAGCAGCAGCCTAATTTGTCTGAGCTTGCTATAGAATAAAATTTAGAACTAGAGTTTAAACCACAAAAGCTAAGTTTGAAAATTAAATTTGCTTTTTCTCTTTATAATATAAGTGGCAATTCCTCTTTCCTAACAACAACCCGAGAGAAGTACTACTCAGTTCATGGACTGAGGACAGAGCAGCCTAAACTAGGCAATATTTATAAACCTAAGCACGAATACGTAGAGCCTAGAGTCACTGGACCAATTTACAAAGGTTCTAAGAAATCTCAGAGATCCAAAGAAGCATTCACAAAAAATTTTATGTCTACTTTATTCATATAGCATAGAGAGCAGAGGACCTCAAGAGATTAGATTTTAATAGGTAAAGCACAAACTTGTGTGAGAAGATGGTAAAAGTGCTAGGCACCTACACAGTCAAGCATGAGCCCTCTTCTCTTAGACAAAGCTAGATGCTGCTCTCCAAGAGCAATAAATTCCAAACCTACAGTAACTTGATGGGCAAAAATTAGAATCTGAGCAAGGATTTGAGTGACTACATAGAGACGGGAGGAGGGAAGTTAAGTCTGCCTCCTAATGGCAGAAACAACGAGGATCTTAATTCATTAGCAAGGAGACCCACTTTCAAATATTCTGGCTTTCATCATAAAAGCAATCTCAACTAGCACCAGTAAAACGAAGAGGAGGCTGAGCTGAGAAGAATAATCAAAATGAGGGAGGAAAGGCAACAGAAAAAGTTTGCATTTTCGCACACTCCAATTGTATCAAATAAGGTCAGCTAACATAGTGGAAGTCCTATTGAAAGAAGTCATGCCAAAAAGGAAAAGCATAAGCCGGGATACTATAGATGAAAAATTTTAGAAGCTATAATTCTAAGTTCTCATAATTTTAAAGTATATCTAGTTCATGATTATCCGGAGCTGAAAATACTCAAAGATGAGGTTAAGATCCCAGAGTAAACAGTTGCTAAAGTACTCTGCAGGCCGTTAGATAAATTTATAAAGAGGAAAGATTTCGTGTCTTCAAAGAACCCTCCTCATGAAAACAGGTTCTCCCAGAATAGAAGTGTTCTGGACAATAAATTGACGTACTTCTAAAATAATTGCCATGTTGAGCTGGGTCGATAGAGCTAGAGAGATGAGTACTCGATTCTTAAAGCAGGTAATCCATTACTTGACATTGAGACCAAAGCTAGTTCAATATATTACGATCCCAATAAAGAGGTGATTCTATCTCGTACTTCAGCCAAAGTTCTTAATTTTGAGAAGTCTCATGATCGAGATTATCATGGAGGCATTTACAAGAAGCAGAAACTCCCTGACTACTATGATCATGACAAAATTACAAAAGGCTTTTAATTGCAGAGTTTTCATTTTAGACATATAGTTTAATTTCAGAGTTAATTTCAATCTCCAAAGGGGAATGATCGATATGAAGAAATAGAAAGGAAGGGATTATAAATTACTTTACGCCTCCACAGCTGGAGAAACTTTTAAAAACATTGAGTGGGATAATAAAAAAGCAGAGTGGATGAAAAATCTGATCGAAGGCAAACTGTGATAACTTATAGTTTCGCCTTTTCAATTGTATTTAAGATTCTGATTTAAAATTTGGTACAACTATAAGAAAATAAAATATAATATGATAGATAATGAATTGATAAGTTTTGATACCTAGCTTTGGATATTTTATAATATGAAAACTCTCTCTAGTATATTATTATATCTCTTATGTTTTCTCAAGTGTGGTTAGTTAGTTCATATTCTTAAACTCATTCTAGTCCAATTTACTTCAATACTGACTTTAGATCGTCGATTCCTATTGGCTTAGTTTTTATGAAATCAAATGTCTCCTTCAAAATTTGCTTTTTGTTCAAGTCGTCATCTTTAAAAGTTAAAATTTACAAACAATCTCCTGAGAGGAGCATGATCTTCAGATTCTTGGAAAGCTGGCCCATCTATTATCTCTACCTGACTATCTAACCAACTGCTGTTCCTGTCATAAGAGGCATCTGATTGTCAATTATCAGCAGTCTGTAGGGATTGTGGCAGAAGCACAGTTCTTGCTTTCGAGTAGATTGAAATTATTTTACAAGAATTAAAAGAGATAACTAAAGCTGCCTGCTTGTGTGAGGAGTTGAAGTTCCCGTTTGCGATTGACTCTTAACTTGGAAATTCTCCTCTAGTTTTGCTAAGGCTTGCTTCCCATCGAAGCATCTGTCAGTGTCGAAGACATTCAAGTGTTCTAGCATCCCTTATAGTATCAGAATGTTGAAGGGCTCGTCATATTTAAATCAATAATGATAGATATCATCATCAACAATCAAGATTCTTGGATGAGTACAGCATCTGTCGAAAATCTTCATCGATCCTTAATTGTCATCTTAGTCCATGCAACTTACAATTCAAATGGATATAGCGAGTTTTTATTCTGACGTTTTGCATCTGTATATGTAAGTCATCAAGCTCTCTATGATAAAAAAAAGATAAATGAGACTAGTTAGCCTCCTCAGCGCTGTCATCCTAGTCGTTAGAGTCTGCTGATGCAAAGTTTGTAAAATGAAGATAAGGATATGGTTTTTCCTGAGCATTGGGTTTTCTTCTGAACTTTTTCTCTTAAATGCTTCTCTTCCATCTTCCAGATCATCTTCATAGTATATCTCAGTTTGGAGAGGCTCCTGATCCATAGGCATCTTATGAATATGCTCTGTGGACATTCGACTACTGGAAAGCAAGTCATGACTCTGGATGCTTCTATTCGTAAAGTCCTTGAAGTTAATTGATGGCTAGAGCGAAAACTGCCTTCTGTGCGAGATAAGCATTTAATCAAGAGGAGGTGGATCCTATGGAATCGAACCTGCAAAGCTAGGATAATACTTTTGTCTTTCTTGAGAATTCAATTGTCTTAGATTATCTGAGTCTAAGATAGAGGCTACTAGATCTTTGGGTAACTTGAGGAAACTTTCCTTAGATTATGCTAGAGGGAGAATAAGAGTGAACTTGGAACCCTCTCCTACCTTGGATTGAACTTTCAGGATTCCTCCTAAAGCCTCGACCATGATCTTGCAAATTGTGAGACCTAGGCCGCATCCTTCCTTGTTCATCTCTCTGTTATTTTTTATCTTGGTATAAGCCTCGAATAGCCTAATTTGGTCATCTTTTGCTATCCCGACTCCATTATCTTCTACTGAGATAAAATGTCATTGTATAAACATGCTTGAGATGCTGATCTGCTTTTTGAATCTATTGAACTACGCTACTACTCTCACTCTTCCAGATATAGATATAAAGATGTAGGTGTATACTTAATGGCGTTGGAGAGTAAGTTGATGAGGATCTATCTCATCCTATTCTGGTCAGTAATGAAGCTACTCGGGAAGTCTGGATCAATTTGGTAGCTCAAGTCTAGGCCCTTCACATCTGCTCTGAATTTTAGGATACAGATGCATTCCTGAAATATTTAGTCAATTTAAACTTCTTCAGGATTCATCTATAGCTTTTGGGATTCTAACTAAGAATAATCCAAAATGTCGTTCACGAGATGCAGCATTAGATTGGAGCAGCTCTTTGCAGTCATATAATATTTTCCAACCTTTTAGTAGTCTATGTAATCGAAATCTAAATGATTATTGAAGTATTTAAGAATCCCTCATTAGTTCTAGGGAAGTAATGATGGCTCCTAAAGGATTTCTGAATTCATGCGCGGCAGATGCGAAAGCCTAAGTTTTAAACAACGTCAGTGCCCTTTATCTCTCTAGCTCGATCCAATGAGACATATCTCGCACTGTAGTGATGACTAGATTCTTGCAGCCTGTCTTCAAAGTTTGAGAGAAGACTTGCAGTCTCTTATTCTTGTATTAGCCATCTTTGAAAGTCTTGAACTTAAAGTAAATTCCATTCAGCTTCTCACTAAACGGATAGTTCAAAGTCATAAACAAATCTTAAATAAGTTATAGACTTATGATCTGATTTTGCATAATTTATTAGAGTTTTTATTCTATTGTAGTTATATGTACTCCCAAAGGTTTTAACAATCTTGAAGGATAGTCTGTCCAAAGCCCTTATGGAGCTCTTCAAATTGACCCTTCTTCATCGTAACAGATGTTAATCTACGCAGGATACCTGCTCTCATTTCCTCTATTTATTGCTCTATCTCTACCTCAGAGTGCATCGAAAGTGCTTCTGAATTTTTTCTTGGCACTAATTATTTATCCTGTAACTATGGAGAGTCGTCACTTCTTAACTATTCGCAAGGCCCGTTATCTTGTTGGATACAATTCAAACTTTTATTATAGAAAGTTAAGATTATTTGGATCCCTGAGAGAGGGATGAGATTGAGTTTACTACCTGTGGCTTAGAGACTATTGAATTTCAGATCGTAGTGGGTTTATGACTAGCTTTGCAAGTGTTGGTGCTGCATGGGCTCAGAGAATCTTAAAAATAACTTTAAATCTTTTAGTTTCTAGATCCATATCAAAAATGCTTCCTATTTAATCGTTATGAAAGACTAGCTCATTCAAAAAGACACACACACAGTAGATATTTATTATTCTTATAGCTTGTCACTCTCTGTTATTGTAATTTAAATTATGATTTAAAGAGATGAGTTTTTACAAATTCCATCATGGAAGGATCTGAGGACGGAATGGAAAATCCTCAACAACTATTTCTCATTTTCAAATTAATAAATGAATTAACTATTCTTTTCTATTTCATATTTATAATGAGTTTTAATTTTGCTTTTGCTGAAATATCTCCCTGTCTCTCCTGCTTTACTTCCTGGAGAAGAGATACATAAAGATGAAGGTGATGATGAAGTACATGTAGAACCGCAAGAAATCAAAAATACCATCGATCCAGAACCATAAAACAAATATGAACGCATGCATTTATTTTCCATAATTATAATTATAACCAAGTTCTAATTCCGATATATAATAAAATGATTGAGTAGCTCAGCAGCAAGTGCTTCTTGCAGTAGCTCACAAAAGACAGCGAGGTCACCAGAGTAACACAATTAATATTAAATTCACTCTCTATAAATAATATGTAACTGCGACAGTAAATCCATCTACCTTGGGTTGTGGCTGACTCAGCTTTAATCAATAAATAATAATTGAATTTATTACCTTATTATTCTTCTCTATGCTTTGATATTTCGAAGATAGAAATGATAACAAGAACTTATTAAAACATTTTTAATAAATGAAACTGACTAGATGTTAGTAAACTACATAGCCAGTCTTTAGTATATTTGAGCATCTACTTAAATAAATGATTTATTTTGATTTGAGCAGATTTGTGAAACAAAAGTTAGATCAGCAAGATAAAAATGATGCTATTAACAATTTAATGACATCATATTTGTAAAATGAATAGCGACCAGGATGCCAGGTACTCATAGGCGAGAGGATCCTCATAAAGAGATATGTGTAGAGGAACTAGAAAGCACCGATACTGCAGACGCACTCGATCATGTAAATTTTTGAGAACTGCACTATGCTCTAGTGCAAGTGCTACAAATATAAAGTTAAGTGCCTTAGCTTTTATTAATTGTGCTTTTGATAGGCTTCTTCAAGTTCTTCGTTGAGAAATTTCTGAGAGAATCAATCCTGCTTAAAAAAGTAATAAGGAATTAATAAATCAATCGCTGAATATGATTCTTGAATGATTATATATTTTATTGACTTGCTTAAAGGAGGAGTATAAGTTTTGAATGAGTAGCTCTAAACTCTTTTTTATATTTTCATCTTCCTCGTCCAAGTCCAAATCATTAGATATGAGAGGGTGCGCCATCGATACCTCGTGTGATCTTATCTAGTCGTGAATTTGCTGTGAATTAGAGAGGCTAAATAAAAAGTAATGTTTGTAAAAAATATTCTCTCTATAATGATAAAAGAGGCTTTTGAGTTGCGGAGAGTCGAAGGGCTGTTAACTAATTGAGCTGAAGCTACAACATAAATTAAAATTAATTCCCCATTCTTTTTTTAGAAAGCCCTAGGATGTGGAAACCATGGGCCTCTTTGATAATGAAGTTGCCATAGATTAATTTTTCCAATTAAGTCAATAAAGTAAATCCTCCGAGGAGTCAAAGTATAAAATTCAAATGATAAAATAATAGTAATCTCTGTCCAAAACTCTACTACAAATCCTTTCTTATCCTCATTGATAAATTAATGGGTAATTTTATTCGATAAGAAAATCAATAAGAATATTAAAGAAATAAAGGAAGTAGTGTAACTTATGATATAAAAACTAAGGCGTACTTTGTCAAATTATTTTAGCTGACTAGAGGATTTGCACCAGATCCTCTTAAGTTATGGGCTTGCAACTTATATAGTCGAATATTTACTGGGCTTCAGGCTCCTCCATTAGCCTCTCATCTCCAAAATCATAAGTAGAGAAATAAAAATTCCATTAGCTAAATTTCAATTGATCTCCAGTCAAAAGCATAATCTCGGTTCTAGAACCAAGTTCCCCTTTTTCTTACTTCTCTCTGAATATTTTGCCTAGTTACTTGCCCGTCATTTGCGGCATTTAGTTATCCATTATTATAAGATTGTAAGGTATATAAATAGATATTTGAAGAATACCTTTAAGAAATATTATTGTGTATTAAGGTACATGCTACTTGCATTGCTGAGATTTTCTGGGAGTTTGGAAATTACACTCAAAGCATATCTAGTAGTTCTCTATCATCTTTGCACTCATTAAATATACTCATCAATATATAACTTATAATCTTAGCAATCGCAGTTTGCCCATCAAAGCATCTTTCCACATGCTCTAGTCCAAGCTACTGAAGCATACCCGCTACGATAATTCAAAAATGCGATTTTAATAAATCTAAGGTGTGTAATTGTATTAAAGGGATCATCGTCTACGATTAGCACCCTTGGATGGGAAACAGACCTATGTAAGCGATGAAAAAGTTCGCTCAGGTTTTATTTCCCCATCCAGGCTCGGCATCTGAATGAGTATTCTATTGCTTGTGAGGGGCTCTTAAACTGCCATCAGCTAAAGAATTGAGGAGTTGTTGCACTGTACAGGTTAGTATGTTGGTGCTTCTAGTAAGCTCTCTTGACTCCTCTCCATATCTTAAGAAGATTCGAGCTCATTAAAGGAGCTTATTCTCTCATTATGGCTCGAATACGAATGGTTGATCGGGGGTAAGAGATATTTAATCAAGTTTTAAACTAGGAAGGCAGAGTGGTCCTCATGATCAGCTGGTACTGGAATCGGATTTGTTTAAATATAATACGGGCTCGAATCCCACTTATTAAAAACTTATTTAAATTTAAAAATTAACGATTATTCTGATAACTAATAACAAATCATATCATCCTTAGGATAGCCAAGAATAGCTATTGTGAACATATCCAATGCGAGATCTCAAATAAGACAATTAGCAGCTGCTTGGAAATCGGGAAAGACCTATTACGACTGAAATCCTCTCAAGTGGAAAAATGTCAAAAACAATTGTAGATAATTATAGGTAGCCGCGCTCCATTACCGATAGCAATTAAAACTCATAGCATTAAATTATCGTTACTGGGTGGAGTGTAATAATTAAACAAATGGGTTATTTTATTAATCTCTTTTTTTTACAACCCTCGATCAACAATTCGTATTCGAGCCATAGTGAAAAAATAATATTATATAAATTTTAAACTGACCCGTTCATCCAAGGCCTCAGCCACAAAGTTAAATTCATTGGTCTAGAGATAATCCCTCACTTGGTCGTCTAAGTTATTCTAAACGTTGGTGCGGATATCATCCAGTTATACATTTTCAGACCTTATCATGTTCTCTTGACCATAAATATATGTTAAGTTACATATATGTTAGCGATTTAGATTTTTAACCGAACTCTGGCACATTTCCAAGTTAAATTCCACTGATAAAATCATATCTTTAATTTAAATAAACTGCCCTGAGTCTGTCTTCTTTTTATGGACTTGCGATATCTATTGTTTTATATTGACTACTTTCTTGGAAAAAATTAATGGTGCGGTCCAAACATGTCATAAAATAATTATATACATTACTGGTTATGTTTCAGTCATTTTCGTAGTGGAGTTCTATGTTATTGTGCGATGATATCTTCAATTGTCTATTCTTACTCTTAAAAATTAAAGTACTCAATTCAAATTATTCTCTTGAAGAGTGATTCTCTAACTCCATCGAAATCTTTCTTCATCAAGTTGCTAGGTAGCTCTAGAGTAAATTTTGAGCCGACTCCAAGTTTAGATTGCACTCTTATTTTCCCGCCAAGGACTTCTGCCAAATTCCTTGAAATAGTCAACCCAAGACCACACCCCTCTTTGTTTAGGTTTCTGTTTTTCATGATCTTGCAATAAGCATGGAACAACAGCTCTAGGTCATAATCGTCAATACCCACTCCCGAATCTTCCACCTCTATCAGCACCTTTTAAGTTATGCTACAGAGTGAAGCCACTATCTTTACAAAGCCATGATGAGTAATCATCATAATAAATACTTACTCGCTCATTAATTGATTGATGAGTGTACTTTATAGCATTGGAGATGAGATTAATAAGAATCTACCTGAGCCTGTTTTCGTCTGTCATGAATTTGAAGGGCTCCCTACTTTGTATCTCGTAGCTTAGGTTTAGTCCCTTCTCATCTGCTCTGAATTTAAGAATGCTTATGCACTCTTTTAGCACCTTTTCTATGCTAACTAGATCGGGGTTGGTGTGGAGCTTTTTGGATTCTATTTGAGAGTAGTCTAAAATGTCGTTCACCAAATAGAGCATAAGCTTCGAGCAACTTTTAGCAGTCTAGTAGTATAAACCCACTTTGGTTAAATCAACATGATTCTCAATAAGATCTAGCGAGCGAATAATCGCACTCAGAGGGTTTCTGAATTCATGTGCTGCTGAGGCGAAAGCTTGAGTTTTGAAAAGGGCCAAATTTTATTACAAACACAAACGCAATCCAAATCTCAAATGCTTAATTAATTTTCCTGTCTCTCTAATTCAATAAGATGTGACATGTCTCTTATAGTTGTTATAACAAGCTTCTTGCACCCAGTAATCAAGGTTTACGTGAATACTTGCATCCTCTTTTAGACCAAGGTACCATCAGCAGAGACGCTCTCAAACTTATAGTAAACTTAAAGAGCATAAAAATGAAAGAGAATTATAATCTAAATAAGATTAGATACCGGAGGATTCGTCATCTTAGTCCTGCTGCTTGGCTGAGTTTGTTTTTTCATTCATTTGAAGTTTGATGTAATCCCAAATGGTAATGCATCCAGATGATACTAACTCTGTATCCATTTTATTTAATCGTACTTTGCCAGACTGGTAGAGGCTTTTCTTAATGGATGACTTTTACAAGCAAAACTTTAGATACTGATTAGTTGCCTCTTCTAGCATTAACTTGTTCATTTTCTCTTAAATTAGATCCTTCATGAATAGTAAATCAATGTTTAAAAGATAATTAAAGATCCTCTTCCAACTTATCTTTTTTATTACTGCATCTACAGCAAAGCAACCATTTTTTACTTTTTTATTCGAGTTTCAACTTTTTAATATGGAGGGCCTCTGATTTGATAAGATATGTATAAATATCTCTATGATGATTTCCTCAAATTAAGTTTGAGTTCTCTCTCCTAAACTTGTTTAAGTACCTTTACATTAAGTATTCACATAATGTTTATGTTTACCTGAGCTATAGGTCTTAAACCTCAGCGAGTCTGTGCCTCAAATCCTCTTTGTCTGAAACATCATCGCAGGACTGGATCATCAGCTTTTTAGCTGTTTGATTGAGACTTTAATTCGCCGGTGTCTCTTATTGCACGTCGTCATGGCTAAGCCTGTCACGCCAGAGTACAGTCTTTGACTTCCTTTGCACTTGGTTATATTCTTTCAGTGGGGGGCGCTCACTGAACAGAGAGGGTTTTTCTGGTATACCATATTCCAAATCTTCAAATACGAAATGATGAATCATTTCCTTCAATGCTAAATATAATACTGAGTTGGCTTTATTCTAAAATGGACTGGTGACTAGTCTCTGCTGCCCATACCTTTGCATTTGAGAACTTGACTACTCGAACACCAAGTATACAAAATTTATTTGAATTCTCTCAAGAGAAAGATAAATTTGTAAGTCAGAGGAGTGAGGAATCTTGGAGAAAAGAGCTAATTTTTTGAGTGAGTTTGTACCCCCTGCTCTTTTCTTGAAGCTGAGTTTCTACTGCTCCATGTTGAAAATACTCTCTATCTTCTAATTGTGGAAAATCAAGTTGTCGCCCTCGCTGATCGTTATACCATCATAATAATTAAATCACAAGAAAGAAGCTTTGCATTTCTAAAGTTTATATTTTTTAATCATGATGAGAGCGTAGTAAGGAATGGAATATCTTGAGGAGTTACTTCTAGTTTTGTTTTTACTAGAACATTTTTCAATCTCTTCGAGATTACTGACGAGAGAAAAAGTAAATGAATATCATGGTGATCACTATGTAGGAGTTAAATCGAATGTAGTCGTAGAATATTGTAATCCAGAAGTATGTTCGAAGCTAAATACAATTTTAAAGTATGATTATATTACTTGCAGCAATAAATGGAGTTGGTTTTAAAAACTTTTGAATTTTGAAAAGCTGAATGTATATGCTAATTCCGGTCATCACAAAAAGAAGTTCCTTTTTGCAATAGCTAACAGAGGCTAGTGAGGCCATGAGGGCAGTTGCTGTTGTGAAACCATCCACTCGTGGAATTTTCTAATTCAAGATTCTAAATACACGCAAATAGAGTATGAGAAATTAATTATTTAATAAAGATTGACAGCTCGAATATAATGAGGATGACGAAAACCATTTGAGTATTGCAAAATTATAGCGCAAAACTACGATACTTTAAAGTACACCTATATGAGAGAGTCTAAATCAATATCAAAACCACCACTCTAAAAAAAATATTACAAATCTGGATTTACTTTTTTAAAAAGTGGAAAATGTAAAGTCAAAATCACTTTTTAAATTTTTAAATAGCCAAATCACTTTCTATATATTTAAGTTCTTACTCCCATAATTGAGAATCCATATTCAGAATCAAATCCATTTACAATGAATATATTATCATTTAACTTTTAATTTGATTATATGAAGGAGTAGAGATAGATGATTTAAAAAAGAAGGATTACAGTTGCTACCTCATAGAAATAAATCCTAGCAAACTTGTTTATCCATTTGTGTAGATTAATTAAAAACTAAAAGCTATTCCTATAATGAGTGAAGATACCTCTTATAGTCTTCTTCCAAAGACTCATCTAGAAACTTTTGAGTCATTCAATTTAAATCTTTCATTTAAATATTTTTAATCTCATTCAATGCTGGTCAAACGAAGAGTAGAGATTAATAAATTAATTAAATCTCGGTATAATCTTTTTAAAAGATTCTCAATTATTGAAAGTAGAACTTGCTTGATAAATTTGTCTTCATTTTTGGGATTTTTATCCTGCGACTAATTCTCCTCGCTATTTTTTATGACAGGGTCAGGGAAAAAAGGAATTCATTTATTGTAGTCTATTCGGTGTTAATATTTTTCTTGCTTTGTCAAGTTTTGTTTAATTCATTACTCAAAGAGTTTATCCATAAACGAAAATTTATTAGAAACTTTAAACTTAAGAGGGGAAAAATAAATTCAAAGATAAGTCTTTACCATAATAAAGGACCATAATTTAAATTATTTTTAGGGTGCGTTTTATTTTCAAATTTAAAGTCAAATAAACGCAAAACTCATTTTAAATTAAATATTGGCTATAAAATTCTAATTTTTAAGCTCTGGTGACTCGAGTTATATTAAATTAAAGTGTACACTAAGATAAGCTCCGGGTTTATTTCTCCAGTGCTTCCTACCTAATTAATTCTTTCAATCATCTTAATGACTCGAATTCGAGATTAGGTAAACTGATTATTAAGAGTGAATAAGATACAAAAAATATAAATTACACTCGCTCAAGTGGATTATTATATCCCTCCATGTTTAAATTTATTGAGCTCCTTATGAAAATATTTAGTCTGAATAACCTCCGACTCCTATAAAATTCTTTTGAGCTGTACTGAAGTAATGGGCTTCAAAACTATGAAGTCGAATAGCTCTTGCACGTCATCTCTGTTCTTGAAATATTAATCCCCACTCAGCAACACCAATATCGTTTTGAACTCCACTATAAAAATTAAATTAAGCAAAATTTCATATAATAGATACACTTGCTGATCCTTAGCAATGAATTCTCTGATTTTGCGAGCAAGTTCGATTCCTGAGAGTAGAGGCATTTAGTGGTCTACAAAAATAACTTTGTAGGGTCGGTGGTTATTACTGCACGCTGACTGCCTAATTGAAAGCATATTCCTGTCAGCTGCTTACTGAAAGTTGAGTTCAAATTTACTTAGCCCCTCCCTCCCATTAAAAGCCTTGTCCACCTTTTCAGGTGTATGGAGATTAATCATTCCTTCAATCGTTATGATATTAAAAGGGTCGTCGTCTACTACTAAAATTTTAGCACAGTCGCATTTTAAGTCTGCTTCAAAGTTTTCAATTTTTATAGGAAGCTGATCTTGATCTAGCTAAGAGGGTTGTGCTCTTACTCTAGACGTAGAGTTAGGATGTAGGTACTGCTAATTGTTTATCCTAGTATTGGGTAATAAAGCAAGTGGGGTGTTATAAAATGGGAAAAAATTATTTGCATTATATTAAGCTATGGAATGTCTTCTATATGTCTGGACTATTAAATAACATCACCAACTGTACCATCCCTCAATTCTCTACTTATAGTTTAATCAAAATAATTATTCAAAGAAGAAAAAAATAGGTCAAATGAAATTTTTTAAAATGGCTGTTGAATTAGTCAAATTATGCCGATCCTCGGCTATTTCCAGATCAGGCTCTTAAATTAGATTTCTTTGAGAATCATTCATATACTGACTTTCTCGTTCGGACTCTAGTTCTTACTCCGAATTATTGTGATTGAAGGGGTGAATTTTAGATTGGACGTTATAACATTGTATCTTTTCAAATAATAGATGAAAAATAATTTCTGGAATGTCAATGACTATAGTTTCTAAGTTTAAATTTTCAGACACTTTAGACTCAGGGTAAGTATGATCTGAGTCGAATATGTTATCAGTTGGCCTTTAATTTTTATGAAAGATTGATTGATCAATAGTGTTAAATTATTTTTAAAATTGTCCTTTTCATGAGTTTTTGAGTCGTGGATTAGAGTCGCATGTAAATGCCTTTTAACTCTGGTTAGTACTGTTTAATATCTTAAAGTTGTGTCTGAGCTCGCCTCCTCTTATTATAGAGGGAGGACCTATATTTAATAAAGCTCCTTCTTTCCTAAATAAAAATTTAATTTCAATATATTTATTCCTTAGTTATAGGAAGCTAGAGGGTAAATACGGATCCCCTATTTACAAGCGAGTAGACTTTTATATTTCCTCCAAGAGCCATCGCCAAATTTTTGCTTATTGTTAATCCCAAGCCACAGCCCTGCTTATTTAAATCCCTATTTTTACTTATCTTAACATAGGCGTCGAAAAGGTTTCGCATTTCAGACTCCTCTATTCCAACTCCTGAGTCTTCAACCTCCACGTTTGCAAGTTACCTTAAGTTGTCGTATTGACATAAAAAAAATGATAAAAGTGTAGATAAATAATATAGGCCATCTAATTCTGACATAGCCCTCATTCGTGTATTTTATAGCGTTTGAAATGAGGTTAATAAGTATTTGGCGAAGTCTATTCTCGTCAGAGAGGAATAAAAAGGGGAAGTCAGGGTCAATTTAGTAACTCAGCTCTAGGTTTTTCATATCTGACCTGAATTTTAGAACATAAAACATAGACATGGCTTATAAAACATTAATGCACTCTTCGAGCAAGTGTAAAATAATTTGCGAAATATCGATAATGAATTGTGGAGCACATTTTGAATGTTAATGTCTTAAATGTTAAGCATGAGTTTTTGTCTTTCTAGTTGGCCGTAGTCCAAGATATCATTCACTAAATAAAGTAGTAGTTTGGAGCAATTCTTCGCTGTTAGGAAATATTTGAGACCCCTCTCCATGTCAATCATATCTCTCAGCAAATCCAAAGAGTCTGCAATTGCGCCCAAGGGGTTACGAAATTCATGGGCTGCTGAAGCGAAGGCTTAAGTCTTGAAGAGAGTTTAGTTTCTCTGCTTCTCAAGCTCAATCCAGTGGGACATATCACGAATCGTAGTCACTACTAATTCTTTACCTCCCACAATTATTTAACATACTACTTTGAAGAAGGTTAATTAATTAGCAATTAAGGGTTATGTAAAAACCTAAAGTCTCCGTGAAAGTTTCTTGTTATTAAAGGCAGTCTTAAACTTGAAGTATAACCCCTCTGTAGAAAATTAGAATATAGAATAGATCATTCATTTATTCTAGTTCATAATAATTTTTGGCGACACTCCTTCTTAAGAATGGAGTGTTGCATCAGAATGAAGTCCCAAATATTCTCAATATTGCCATCCATTAAATCTAAGGAGCCTCCTTCCCTCTGGAGGAGGCTGACCCTATCGCCATCTTCAAGTTAATTTTTCTACAAAAATGTTTTGCTCAGATTTTCAATAAGAGAAGCCTTTAAGTTTTCGCTATTATTGCCATATTGAAACTCATTTTTAAGTCTAATTAAATTTGCTCTAATTTATAATTGCAATAACTATCGAGTCTTTTCTGATGCGAACTGACTTTGTTCTCTGAAATTAATTTGCTTGGAATTCAAAGAATTCCCTCTAAAAGTCATCTTACTCAAAGCCATTTATAATATTAAAATGAGTGTGTGTGATTTAATAGATAGCTTTATTTATTTTCCTAGAGAGTTCCATCTTTGGTTTTCTCTTTGAGGTAGATATCATGGGGATCAAACATATTCCTGATTTGCTTATTGTGGAAAATTATTTCATCCTTCACTGTTATCGCAATCCCATCGATAATTTATGTTTGCAATCTCCCATTTAAATAACAAGTATTTATTATTTTTGTTTTGCATCGTGATGAGCTTTCATTAAACTGTGGAAAATTAGCAACAACTATATTTAAGTAATATTTCATTAAGCTTATTTTTATTGATCGTTTTTATTTCTTTAACTACTTTTGTTTCTGCTTCTGTAAAAATCTCTTTCTCTCTCGCTTCATTAGCTCTCGAGAAAGAATGCAAATTAAATAAAGCAAAATATATTACAAGTTACATTCTAAATAATTATTATTATTTTTATTATTGTTTAGAATGTAGATGAAGAGGAAAGATAACCAAAAATAAGAAACAAACCGGAAATTAATTTAAAGTGTTCTTTATTTGTAAGTATTTTATAAATAGGCGTGAATGGTATGCACCCAGAATAAATGTAAAATATATTTAATGATATTTCAGAACCAACTTCTCACTCCAAGGTAAACACAAATGAAGGATTCTATAAAAATAATAATTTAATAAACAAGAATAAAAAGATTTGAAGGAATAGAGAATAAGGAGGTTTCTCTTGCAATAGTTTAAGAAAGAGAGGGAGGCCACAAAAGCAAGGCATACTGTAAAAGCGTCCACCTCGGGGTGAGGCTGAAATAAGACGGACATTTCCATAATTGAGACCACAACTAGCAGTGTTTGGAACTCTGAGTAGGCCAACGTCAACGTCTCGTTTTGTTTTAGCCGCTTTGAGATTATTATTTGGAACACTATTATACCCACAGTCAATATTGTAAATTACAATGCTAATCATTTTTCAATAACCAAGCGAATGCATACCCTTTGAAGAATTTATAAAGCTAAATTAAAAAGCTATTCATGAATCCATCTCATACTACGTTATAAGCAAAGAGGGCTTGGAAGTTAACAAGTGCGCCTATATACTCTAAAACATAGATCCAGCACAATTTTTACATCTGCTTATGATATTAAAATCTTCAAATTTATCTTAATAAAGTTCATTTGATGTCTCTTTCTGTATTCTTTTTCTAGTTCCTTGTCCTTGAATTGCAAAGACAGCCATTCCTGCGCTGTATTCTACTCCAACTTTTAAATCAAGTGATTGACTCCCTCTCTCAGGCTGCTCTCTTCTATGTTCTCCTCTGATTTTCTTTCTTAAAAGAAATACTCTCAAACTAAATACTATGATTTCATTAATTGATTATATATCTTAGTTGACAGTAGGCGGCTTGGGTTTTTCCAAATTTTGTTTGAGATCAAATTTAACGCTCTTCCTTGAGGTGGCTCTGCTTCTCATTACTAAATTAATGAATTCGCCTCTCTAATTTAATCTTAAACTAAATATGCTTGCAATCCACTTTCTCTCACAATTACTACAATCCTTCATCATCTTCATTAAAAATGATGAGTAATGGAGATTGTTTAAAGGATAGAAAGGTTTCATATAAGTTAAGTATAGAGAGCAACGATAAGCAGAGAGAAAATAAGAGAACTGGTTTGCATTCCCTGAATAGCTAATTCCATGATAATTGTATAGTCAGCTTTGCGATTTACAAAACCTAGTTGTTTGCTGCTGGTCACAGCGAACTCATTAAATAATGTGGGATATTGAGAAAAATATTTTATTATATAATTCATTAAGACAATCAGAATCGTATGCTGAACTCTTAAGAGGAGCCAAATACTTAATGGAATTATTATTTATCACTCAAATTATAATTTATATTATGGAATGAGCGTAGCTGATAAGTTCGTTGAAATTGTATTCGCTAAGTGAGGTGCACTACTTTAAAAATTTGAAGTCCATTTAAAGTGGATCGCTTTCATCAAAAAAGGCTTTTTAAGAACTTTAAAAAAGACATAGAGAATTTAATTTGGCTCTAGAGCAGTAAGGACTCTGCTTAAATAGTTGCTGCAGCAAAGCGAGATATTTCAACCACACTGTCAGCCCTGGCCATCTACAGTAAGAGGTCTATCTGTCGAATAGTGTACACTGGCAAGGAATCAGATCGTCTCTAGTTGAGTTGTCATAGTTCAATATGTTTAAAATTAAAGTAATGAAATTATTCAGAACAGACTTGCAAAAGCCTGAGTTGGAGTTGATGTCACACACTAATGAGGTTTTAGAGGCAAGGTAGACTGATCTTATATATGAGCAAATATTGTTAGAGGTTGAGTATCCTCCAGCACAGAGTTGTGGGTCGATTGAATACTACCCCTCCTGTATTGACCATCTCTGCAAGCACTTTAGTTGGTATGTTGAGTTAGAGCGTGAACAAATATAAGGATTCTATATCTATTTAACTTAAATAATATATATCACTAAGATAATTATGAATTCTAGCATTCCCAATCAGTTTCACAGGTTTCATTTAGGGTTTTTGCTGGACGACAGAATTTAATGAATTATATTTTAATTTCCAAGTGAGTCCCTCGCTTGATACTTTTGAGCAATAGTAGTTAGGGGAGCACTCCGAATGCTATTTACAGGGATCCCCTGCGAATCCTCCTTTGCAAGTACCATCTAGGCACTATTTCTATATACACTGGTAGTCATACTGGCAAGGCATACCAGGCCTTAAGCTCTTAAACAAGCTATTTTGATCGCTACAATAGCCAGACAATTAATAAAAGCTCATCTTAGTAGTTTTTTAAAGTTAAATTAGTAACTTGAGTAGTCCATAACTTTAGTCTTGTCAGTCCAAAACCCACCTCCACTATTGATATTCAGTTAAATAAAACTTCCTTATTTTTATTTGATGAACACTGTGGATTAGCGCTGTATATGTTGCAAAACTTGTTTGTGGGATTTCCTCCTTGCATCGTGTCGCAACTGAAAATTGTAAAGCCTGCATTCTCAGGTTCAAGCCCTGAGTTCAAATAGCAAATCTGAGAAGAATAGTTGTAAGGCCTTGTAATAATTTAACCCACCTGTGCTCCAGACTTCTCGTAGCTTTCCACTACCTCAGGCGTCAAGCAAGATATTTCTGGGCAAGCCAAATTACCAGAGGTAGATTAGCCAAGGCTGTAAGGTAACAGACACACTAAAAGGATGTATCATAGAAGTATGTGCAAGTTCTATGAGAAGCTTTCGTTTATTAGGTTTGTAGATATTGTAAATTTAAATTTCATTTTAATTAATTAGCTTTTATATTAAGTTATAAATAAAATAATGAAGCTGCTTTTCCTCACTCACATATAATACATTTAATAGTTATTTAATAGTTGAGTTTTGATTTACTATTGTTGAATTATTTTTATGATCACAGTGCATTATTTCTGTTAGCATCAGGAGCTGTACCTTTTACTATAATGTCTCATCTGTTTATAGAGACTTCGCTAGTCCTCCTCTGACCTGTCGCTGTCTGGTGCACCTACTGACTCTCAGTAAACCACAGACCCCACAACAACTCTGCTTACGGGAACTATTACCACTACTGCGACCACTAGCTCTACTCTGTCGACTAACTCCATTGATTTTTAAGCTCAGTCTTCCAACCCTCAGAAACAGGCTTGCTTGGACAAGATGAGTTAGATCTTCAGCGCTGATACCTTGAGCCTCGATCCCTACAAAGTCTTCAACACCTACATCAGTGACTTCTGCCTTAATCAGCCACTCGAAGTTCCCAGTAAGCTTTGATCCTTGAATACGATATCTGATTTCAATTTCCTAAGTCTTTTTTTAGACGCTGTGAAGGCATCGACTTGCTTCTACTCTGGGTACTATTTGGTGAGGTATATGGCGGCAAAGAAAGACAAGCCAAGCAGCCTTGAAAATCTCAAAGCAGACTATTGCGATAAATATCTAGACACTCTTCCCAAGAGAACTGACTTCGTATCTGCAATAAGAACCAAGCTCCAAGATTCAAATTTACAATTACAATGTACATGTCTTACTTAGTTAAATATTCGCCAAGTGAATACGATGCTGCTTGCACCAATTATCTTAGAAATACTCAGGGCCTTAACACCTGGTTTGACCCCATTGATCCTATGGTCTCAATCAGCGAGCAGGAAATTTGCGACATCCACAAAAAACTCTTCAACTCTCTCACACTCAAGGGAATCAGCTCCTTGGCGGAATATGTCTCTTTCTCTTACTTGATAACTCTGGATCTTTACCTCAACGCAAACCAATAGCAAGACTTCTATTTTTGAAGGTGACTTCTTTTTTATTGTAATTTGAAAGCAAGACCATGAGAGCTGCATTCAACAGAGAGTGTTAGCAAGCCCTAAAGAGACCTGCCTCACGCTCGCTCAATCTAATCCTGTGTTTACTATTTGGCCTTCCGCAGTTTAATCTGATGTGTGTTTGGATGCGGGATAGAAAGTGACAGTGGGTTGCAACGGAGTGTAAGGATGCGATGCATGCGCCATTTAACTAGCTACTATCTACAAAAACTTTGAGAACTTTATCAACAGCTAATACTCTATGATATTCCAAGCCTATGAGAAGTTTAGATAATTTTTTACTATAATAAGTGTAGTGTTTAGAAGTTGATCTTCTCATCGCTGGATGCTGAAAATAAAAAGATAAAGCAGTAGAACTAAAGTCTAGTGCAGCAGCAGCTAATGTAAACTAATAAGAGATCTAAACTTTGAAAAAGAAAATATTATTATCACCTAATAAATGCTTTAGTCTCTCAATAATTTAGAATGCATGATAGTAAATAGATAAAGAACTGATTTTTAATGATGAAAGTTTTTGAAATAGAATATAGAGCTATTAATTTTCTTATTACCGTAAATGAATAGAAAGACATCAAATTCGAAACGAAGAAAGCAGAGTCAGTTTAACCAAATCAGCGATTTCTCGGATGAAGGGGACATCGATCAAAACTTTTCCATCTTCGACGGCTAGAAGATATGCAAAGTACCTGGCTGCACAGACTCCGCGCATTTTCATCCTAAAGTAAAATTTATGAATTTCTTAATCAAATTAGAAAGCTGGGCAGTATCCTCAATTTATATGAGTTAGAATTTATTAGATAAACTACTTGAATCTTAAAATTTGTGAAATTGAATTAGAAATATTTTCCTTCATTGCAAGGAATTAATATTCTTATAGTAGAAACGTATGTAAATATATTTTTTTAAATGGCAATTGAACTATTTGCTAAGGGACTAATAATTTACAATCCATCTACATCCCATGAAAATAATCTATTTTAAAGAAAACTCTGAACTATAATAGCTATAATAAATGATGTCTCGTGTTAATTTGCTGAGGAGCAGAAGATTGAAGCAATGCAAGATGTTGGGCAGGAGGCACCCTTCCCCTTTCCTTTGATAAATGAAGTAACGAAAACTAATTCATTCAACCCCTCCTCCTTTTAGGATATGAACAGAAGTTACCTCAAGGACAGATTCGAGAATAAGTTTTGAGAAAACGACATTTATAATTCTTGTTATTAAAGTTTAGCAGAGATGGAAAACTCAACCCCGATAAGAAGGTAGTTGTAACCGAACTTGCCCTAGATCACTGGCTAGCTTAAAATTTTAATCTAAGCATCGACCACATGCCTCCCTACAGGCCCCAGCATATACCCGTAATATTTACACAGTTTTCTTCAAACCTATTATAGAAACAAATCTATGAACAGTTAAAGAAATACGCGAGATAGAGCACAGTTTAAGACAAGTCAAGGAAGTAGAAGAGAAACGGTCACCTTAGTAGCGCTATCGAGGGACAGACACCTATGACATCATCTGATAATTACTTTCATTTCTTCTATAGTTTATGCTGGCAAAATTAGTTCAGAATAAAGTCTCAATCTACCCTTGACTTCAAGCAAAGCTATTCAACTAAGTTCTCAAATAACAGGAGACAGAAACTCAAGCCAGATGATATGAAACACGTGGTCTATGCAAAGACCTAGAAACTTCAAACCTTTATTGAAATGATCGAGAATCAGAACTAGCCGCACGGTGAAAAGTTGTAAGGTGAGAGTCCTCAAAGGCATTTAAACCAAAGCTACTAGACTTAGTTGAGAGCTGATTCTAGCTCTAGAATGATTATCAGGGCAACTCTTCAAAGCTAAATCCAATGGAAAAGGGATAGAAATTCAATTTCAAGCTTCAGGATACTTCATCTAATGGTGCCTCTAAACTTTTGAGCCATTCTTTAGTTGATTATAGTATTTTAATTTTCCTTTTACAAGCTAGAATGCTTTCCTTTTGGCAAGATATAAAACGCAAGTAGATAACGACAGAGCGAAGTCCTTTGAACCAAGACCAAGAACTATGATGAAGAGTAGGCATCAAGTACAACGGCTCCCTCAGTTTGAAGAGTACAAGAAGCCTTCGAAAGACATTAGAACTAGAATTCATTCTGAAGCCTTGGGTTTCCTCAGCCGCACTGAGATAGAGCAGACTGCTTTGAATTTGTCTTCTTTTCTAAGGGATACTACTAAAAGATATATAAACATTCTTTTATATGAGTGAATAAAATTCAGTAAATAATTTTAAATAAAGAGAAGGAGAGGACTTTAAAAGCACCAAGAGTAATAACTACTTTACCAACCTACTGATCTAAAAGTAAAAGCAAAATCTAAACTTAGAATAGGCATAGGTAATAAAGGGGAGTTAATAAAGAACTAAGGATCAACAACAAGCAAATTCTATCTTTTAAATGAAAATGAATTGCTTTATTCTATGACTATAAATAGACAAAATAATGCTACCTTCAAAGTAAATGAATTCACTTAGGAAAGAATTACAAACTCGAGAAATAGCCATATAGCTAGAGCTATCACTTCACAGGGCAAGTCTCGAAATACTACTACAACTACTGTTAGCTCACTCTTCAATAAAACTAGACTCCTCGATCATACTCAGAGAATGAGATAAACTATGAACAATACATCAGTTTCCTTTCAACGATCAAAAGGAATTTAAAAATTTTTTTAATTAATTTGAAAAAGGAGACCACACACATATTTCTGAAGGAGATAGAGAAAATTTAAACGTATCCTTTTCAGCTCCACGATTATCCAAGGATGCAACCTTCTGCTCTCTCTTTCCTCAATTCATAATTTCTTACATTTCCTTTAAATTAGGGAGATTAGTAGAATCCCTTCTCTCTGGGGCTACTCAACGACCCTTCTCAATTCTAAAGCTTTAAGAGTAAAACTGTAATGAAGAAAAGTCAAGTGTCTCAATTTAAAGAGGAGAAGCATAAGATTAAGAGGTTTAGGGAGAACCAGCACTTAGGAGGGCTCCTCTCTCATGATTACGGCTTCAAGTTTGAAAATGAAAGTCAAGTGCTCGATGCTCATCAAGTTATTGCAAACTTCACCGACAACTATGAAGACTCTTCGCATTTGCATAGTATTGAAGCCCCAACCTAGGCTAATGCCTAATCCATCAACAAGGCGAGAGCGCAATTCATCAAGAACAAAAGAGGTGATTAGTATTTTCAAATGCTAAAAATCAAGAATGTATCTTCTTATTTTTATTTTGATTAAGAAGAGACAATATAGCAAGCTTTGAATGAGGAGGAGAGAACTTACAAGAACAACATAGCCTAAATTATCATAGACCTCGATAATGATATTCAAGGGCCAAAGTACTAGAACTTAGAGGAAATATTTATCAAACTGGGGGAATACAAACTGGATTTCCAAAAAATGTAAAGAGAGTTCAGGATATGAAGAATCCACAGTTTTGGCTACAGAAAGCTATTTAGAAATGCATGAATGACTCCATAGAGAGCTCTATAGATTACTACAAGCAAGGCTTGAGGGCTGTAAGAATTTAAAAATATTTTCTCAATACTGCTTTAGAATCCAACCAGTGAGATACTCTTGTACAATTTGGCCTGCCAGTATCACAAGCTAAAGAAGTTTCACAACTGTTTGAGATGGCTGAAGCATTCTTTGAATGTTCAACCTCGATGGACTGACGCTTTCTATGCCCAAGCTCTAACTTACTTTAAAATAGGTGAATATCAAGCTGCCTAAGAAAGCATCGAGAAAGCTGTAGAGAGTCACAGAAAGGAGTGAGTATAATTTTTTCTCTGTCTAAGAGTGTTCTTATAGATCCTTATGTGATATCAACTCAATGATTTATTTAAAGTCCATGTGCTACAAAAGCAACTCTAATTTCGTTAAAGCTCAAAGAGATTACAACTCACTTCAACTTCTATTCGGCTAGAACTCAGGCAAAAATCTTATCAAATATGTATTTGGAATCATGCTCCTTCCCCTTCAAGAGGACAAAAAGGTAAAATAAGACTATCCTTTAGAAGGAAATATAGATTCAAACTGACTTCATCGAAAATTTTGGTGAGCTGATGAGGCAGTTTGACAAAAGTAATGATTGCCCTGAGTTAAAGCAGTCACTCATTTAATATACTATCTCAACTACTAAGGATAGTGGTATTCTAGATTTAGTAAACTACCAGAGATAGATTCTTGAATTTCTAATAAAAAGACCTTTCTTTTGCAGACTGAAGAGACCTGACCTGGTAATAGAATTTATAAGATGTTTACTTTACTTTAGGAAGAGTTCATGACAAAAGCATAAATCAAGCGCTACTAGAAGGATGATAAACTAACTCTACATTTTTTAATTTATAGTTTAAATAAGAAAAGAATTTATAATCTTTCTAGATAAAAGAGTGGGCATCGTTTTGAACGGTTCAATCTTCATAAAAGACCACTCTTAGAATACGATGTCCCCTGTGATTTTAGGAAAAGCAGTCTCTGGCTTTATTCTTGGTTTCGATGAAATAGATGATAAACTGACTGGGAAGGTCTAAACCTGGCTTATTGCCCAAGAGCCGACTGAGGTTATATTCATCAAGCTAAAGACCTTCAAGCTAATGTGGAGGAGATAGAAACCATTAATTCATTGATTAATTATTGATTTAATCTCTCTTTTTCTCTTAAACTGTAGACAGACAAGTAGATTGTGTTGGCTAAGATCCAAAAGAACGACTTCTTCTCAGTGCTTGATCAACACAGTCTGCATTTACTAATTTATGAGGGACTAGAGGAGCGCACTTTCCAAGCCGGGGAGTTGATTATTTCGCAGTCACAGCGGTCTATACTGAACAGCAGATACCTTCAGTTCTATTAGAATTAGAGCAGCAAACTCAAGAAGGAAATCAAAAACAAGAAGGTGCTCAAGAAAGGAGACTCCATAATTGTGCAATCCGACTACCAAGCATTTATTTTAAGTGAATTTATATGTTATAGGATTGTTTTGAATTATGGGAGCTCTGAAGCCGTCTCAAAGCATGGTGCAAGCTAAGAGCAAGTTTGCAGCGCAGAAAGAACAAGAGATAGCAAAGAAATCAAATCATAATGGAAGCTTTGAGGCAGGTGAAGATTTTGAAGAGTTCGAGAATCAAGAGTAAAGCCATTTGCAAAGTATTGACACGCAGCAAAAGTCTAGACAGGCCTCCTCTTCTTTCTATAGTGTAGGATTTGTAATAAATTTATACATATTCTAGGTTGATAAGAGGAGATCAAGCATCATAAAGTAGAGAAGAAGCACTTTAAAGGGTGTTCAGAGTAGTTAAGCATAGCAAAGATATATAGATTAAGATCCTGAGATAGTATGCGATGGAGTTTACTACATCGACTAAGGAACAGTGGATATCAAATTAAATGGCGAGTTAGTCCACTCAATCAGAAATGGGGAGGCTTTTGGAAAATCCAAACTCATTAAATAAGCTGTAAGGAAGATTGTTGATCATTTATTTAGGGTTATGATTATTTTGGAGATCTTCATGCCGGACCTGAAGGAGCAAAATTATTGGATATATCAAAATGTAATAAATTTGTATATTAAAATGCTTCTACTTCAGCCACTCTTTCTTTAATAAACTTCCTTAGAAGGAATTGCTAAGTGTCTACAAAGCTAATCTTATTTAAAAGAAGGAGGGCATATTTCACTACCTTTCTTAAAAGTTTAAGGTAGATATCGCAGAACTCAAAAGGTATTGAAAATTAGCTAATACTATCAAATCATCCTTATTTACTATTTAAATAAGAAAAGTTTTAAGCCATCTATGAAATTAAAGTAATGAGGGATAAGAATCAAAAGTTAATTTCTAAGCCATACATTTTCTTCATCTGCTCGCTGGTGTACGTCTCTGAGTGAATTTCCTTCTTGCCCAGCAGCTTAGCACTCTTTTCTAGGTCCTCGATCTTTTCCTATCTCCAAAAGGGCCAAACAATACCAATGGCCTCTCCGATTATCAAGTTCTTGTTTATTGGACCAAGTTCTAATGAGTCTGCATCTCGATGACTAATGTACACCACTAATAAAATTAACTTTATTTATAAACATAGAAGCCATAATTTCAAATTCAAGAATTGTGCTTTATATTGTTTATGTCTGAGTTAGTGTATTCAGCCCAGACATAGTTCTTGGGCACCTTGATTATTCCTCCATTGGATAGGTTCTTAACCCACACTCCCTCATCTGCAATGATCCTCATGAAAGTAGTTTTACTCCGTGAGCCAAGAGGGTCTTGAAAAGCGTAGATGCCTCCCACTAAAGGTTTTCCCTTGTCATACCATCGCCAGAAAAGCACAAGGTCTCTATTCAGCAATCCACCAGGCTGGAAGAATGGATACATGCTGTGGTCTCTCATAAAACCTAAAAGCAACAATTAGGAATTTGAAATTTGCCATCTTATTAATGATTGACCCTACCTTACCTATCGAGCAATAAACCTTTCTTATATCCTAAATTAATGTTTAAAAAGATTATTCATAGACTTATGAGAAATTATTTATCTTATTTTAACTCTCTATTTATTTAGCGATGTTAATTTTTTTAATTTCATCGATTTTAGAAATTAACAATCACAAAGTTTAGTTGAAATGAAAGAGAGGGACGACAAAAGCGAGTGTTGTAATAAAGAGTCTGGCCATTCTAGGCCTTCCATCATTCTTAAAATACCAATAACTCATTTAATTCTTAAAATGTCTTTCCTTTTTATTTAACTTGCCAAAATTTACTATAGCAAAATTAAAAAATTTACGATTCATACTGATTTGTTTAGTTATATATCACATCGCTTGCACATTTTAGAAGAGTTTTGTAAAATATATTGTTTGATAATCAGATAAAATATATTATGGATCAGTATCCAACGCCCTCTCAGCACTCCCCTAATTATGTCAAATAAAAAATACAGTCATCCTATTCCTACTCACCCCAGAAGAGCAATAAGGAGGCAGGAGGACTCTCCCACTCTATTGAGAATCTATCCACTAACCACAATTCACAGTCAGGCAATCAGATAAATATAAAATATTTAATAGTTTACAATCTCTATTTTTTAGAATGGAAGTCAGCTAGTAAAGAGTTTAAACTTGAAGGTGGTTCTAAACAGATCAGCCTCTCGGCAATCTATTGCCTCTAATAAAGTATCCTCTTAAAACTTGCAACTGCTCGCCAAGTCAGAATGGTCCATGTATGTTTTAATCTACTATTTTAATTATGGTCTTCTCGTGTTATATCACAGGAGGAGAGGGAACTCGAGAAGCTAGAACGCATCCTAGAGTTGGAGAAATAGAAAGCCAGAGATAAGCTCATCAAGGAGCAAGAAATACTTACTCTCGTTTCTCAAAAGTCCTTTACAATTTTTAAACTTTATAAATACTGCATATATATTTCTTTGATCCTAATAAGCTCAGATGCTGAGGCAGGAAAGAGAAAGGGAGGTGTCTTAAAATAATCAGAGGCGGCTAGTAAAGCAGTAAATTAATGAGCAGACTCTTAAGTCAGAGTACAAGCAGACAATATAGTAAAAGCAGAAGCAAGCAGAGGAGAAATTGAAGCAAAGAGAAGAGTGGAAGCGGAAAATCTTAGAGGAGAGAGAAGAGGCTTTCAGAAGGAAGCAACAAGCTATTAAAGAAAGGAGGGAAACATTTGCTAAAGAGATGGAAATTATTCTATTATCTTTTATGGATGCTGATTATCAGCTCAAATTATAGGCTATTGAATAGAAGCAAAGCGTCATTGAAGAAAAAGTTTCGAAACGCTAAGAGTAATAAGCTATCGAAGTAACCCAAAAGCAATAAGAAAAGGCATAAAAAGGAAAATAGGTCTCCAAGTAGAGGTAGGAACTGGAGTTGAAAAATGCGTAAATACTGAAAGAGAAGATTTTAAAAGGGCAGGAAAAGTTGAAACAGATCGAGCTGTAGAAGCTATAACTACTGGAGGAATTGAAGATTAAAAAGGAAAGTAAAGCTGAGGAAATTAGAAAAATACTAGAGGAAAATAAGAAACTGGAAGCAGATAGGAAGGCTCAACTTATGAGGGAACTAGAGGAGGAGGATTTAAGAATATCTAGAAAATTGGAAAAGCAGCAGTAAGAAGCTTTATATTACAGTTATAAAGATTCATATTGTAAATTCTTATAGCCATAGAAGTGAGAAGCCTGGAGAGAAAGCTAGAAGAGCAACGCTAGCAAGTCCAAAAACAAAAATAGAGTGCTTTTGAAAGTGAGAGGAAATCAAATATTCTTTCAAAGATATAAGACAAGGAATAAACTTTGCAGAGAGTGAAGAACCTTCAGATATTACAAAGCGAACTAAGGAGTAAACAATCAGAGGAGAAAAAATAAAAACAGATAGAAGAGATGAAACAATTCAGGGACAATATAGAAATTGAGAGAATAGCCAAACTTAAGTAGCAAGAGTAAGAGGACATGAAATTCAATATGAAAAAAGAGGAAGAGAAATAGATCAAGCAGCAAGTGCTTTTCATTAAGGAAAACTTAAGTCATATTTTAATCTTGCATTGAATTAAGGTATTTTATGTTGTCAGAGAAAGCAAGAAATTTTGTCTGAGATTAAAATGCTGAGAGATAATTTTAGAACTATCAATAGTGGATATAAACATTAACAATGTTTTTAAATGTATTTTTATTTTGATCAGACCCTTATGACGGAACCTATGGAGTCTAAAATAGAAGCATCCTGAGCTCAAAGAGTTTAGTCGAGCCTTTCAACCACAGCATCTCAAATTCTAGAAACGGCTCTCAGTTGGCTGTAATCACTGAAAATATAAAAAGGAGGGGCCAACTCAGAGTACCGAGAAGAGACAATTCAGATATCAGCATCCTAGACAGCCATCATTCAATCGTGAATAAGTCCACTGATTATATCATATGTTAATAAAAATAATTATCAAGAGCAAACTTCTGCCGTCGTATCTTTAAAGAAAAGAAACCTGTAGGCTAAATTAGATCACCTTCTTTCTCGAAATATAGGCACTATTTTCATATATATGTAGTATTTTTAGAATATGGGAACTATGGAAGGTGGTAATATAGAGAGAGGCATTTCGAAATACTCAAAATTACAAAGTACTTATTCAAGGCCTGCTCAAAATTTTCCATCATAAGAACAGCAAAGCCAGGAATTCACTTCGCTTCCTTCCCTTGTTTATAAACCTTACTCCTAGAACCCCTCTACAGTTATAAATTCAATGGATAGATGAAACGTTGCCTCTAAGTCTAGTGAGCTAAGAAAGGTTTCAGATCTCACCTCGAACATAAATAATTACTCTGTAAATAGTGGAAGCGTTAATAACACCAATGACTCAAAGAGTAACAGCAAGTCTCCAAAACATTGCCAACCTGCAAGAATGCTTTATTCTCAGGTTTTTTATATCTTAGAAAGGGTAATCTCTGGCCACTGGGAAAAGCTAAAGTGACTATGACTCAATATTTGCTACTTATTTGACGCCAAAGGCATTCTAAGAATTTAAAAAGCGCTTGTCTTCCCAAAAGAAGGGCAAACCCTCGCAAGCCTTGAAAAGCCTTAATCTTCTATTAGTGCAGGGTCAGCACTTGAGGTTCATTCCAAGCACTCTCAACACTATCGTAATCACTGACAGAGAAATATTTTCTTCCTAATTTTTATAAGTGAGAGGACACTCAGACTAATTAGATGTTGAACTAAAGCTCAGGAAATTTATTTGGCAATAAGATATACTACAATTGTTATATTTGTAAATGGTGAGGGCGAGCTTTTGAATGCAGGTGGAATGAAATCCGGATTTTCTATTATCTCAGAGCAGAGAGTGGAGACTGAGAACTAAACTTCACCTTTGAATAGATAAGAGGTCGCCAATAATTACGTAGACAGTAAGTAGAAGTTAAGAGACTCCAAAGAAATTACTGCAGAGTTGAGAGAGATGAGTCTTGATAAAAATTCAACCAGCTAAGACTAAAGTGAAAATTCAAGGTAACCTAAAACTCGCAAGGTCTTAATCAAACCTCTCTTTAATAGTTTACTTATTTTCTTTCATAAATTAAATACTAGTAAGGGTGAGAAGTCAAAAATAGTGTAGCATAAGAAAGCTCTGTGACTATCCATTGACATAGAAATGGGTTAAAGTATAGTCAGGTATTCAAATTCAGGTTATAAATTTGAAATTTTTTATAAAAGATAATCATAATTTAAACTTAATTTTTGCACTATTAGTTTTTGTACTGGAATTGATAAAATTGGAAGGTAGTCTGGTGCGCTTACAACTACTCTCTCTCTCTCTCTCTCTCTTAGATACAGAGAGTGCTCTATATTTAGTATTTTTTTATTCCTTGATAATATACTTGACAATAGAATAGTTTTTATACACTAAGTATTTTTTTAAACATCAAAATATAGTAACCTTATCAAGCAAACTTAGATTTATTTGAAAGAATACAATCACAATCTGAATAATGAAATATTAAGATTTGAGTCAATCAAATTATTAAGAAATTAATTTTAAGAATGCTTGCTTATTTTCTCCTGCTTTTCTTTTTACCTTATCATAAGCATAACGATATATTGAGTGTTAGAGAGAGTTTAGTTCCTAAATGAAGCTTTGATCTTAATTTATTTTCCCTTTTTCAAATAATAAGCACCCCATTTCTTAAGTAAGCTATCATTTATGAATCAAAACAAATTAATCTCAAGAATTCAAATTGCAAAGGGGCTCATTCCTCAAATGAAAAGTTATTGTGATATTCAAGGTTCCCTCTTTTTTTACCCCTTAAGGTGATTTATGATTTCCTGAATATATACTATTCTCCAGCCTTATTCCTTATAATCTTAGGGTGCCTGGTATTGCGCTTAATTGTATCTTTTAAAAATATTATACTCAGATTATTCGAATTGCTCTGGTCTTGAACCTGGGGAGAGGAAAAATTAATCCAACATCATAAAGTAATATCTTTCTTACTATTCATAATTTTTGTATTGAGAGGTGATTTGAATAGCTAACTCATATCCCCATTTTTCTGATATATCCTTTAACTGAGCTATCAAAGTAGGTTTATCTCTGCATTTCAAGTTTACACCCTCAGCTTCAAGTCTCTAAAGGAGATTAGAAATAAATATATAATCAAACTTAGAATTTTAACAGCGATTTTATGATAGATCCTCAGTGAACTTTCTTTTGATTTCAGAATTATTGCTGGGTAGTGGGTTGCTTTGAGCGGCTTGCTGCTGAGTAAGTTGCTGCATTTAATTGTTAGGCGCAGTAGAGGGATTCTGCATACTGTGATTAGGTTGTTGATATGTGCGCTACTATAGCTGGAATCCAAAGAAGAATTCAAATTCTGCCTCATATCGGAAATCCTCATTGGAGTCTTCTTTCTCATTCTTATTTTTAGATTAATCATCACTGTAAACTATTCTTGTTTCTTGCTACTCTCCAGTCCTTTACCTTTTAATCGTTTGTCCAGGATTTCTTTCTCCTGAGCCAGCGGTATGCTCTCTCTAAGTTCTCTTTGAACAAATTTAATTATATTATGAATCAGTAGCTGGGCCCTTTGTTTCTTCTATTGGTTCTTATCTGAGCTCTTTACCTTTATCGTTATTTTAAATTTAAGAACTCGAAAAATCATGAAATTTTTTGCTCATGTCTTCGGAAGAGGAGGACCAGCTATTTTAGTCTGACACTGATATCTGCCTTTGCTCAGCAGGCTATCTTGCGTCCATCTGCTCTGTCTCTTAGTTTGAAGAGTCATCGCTGTTCTATTCATTAATCGAAGGCTTTCCTGTGTATTTTCTACTCATTCTTAATTAACCAATAATCAATTGTATCTTTAATTGGAGCAATAATTATTTCTATAAGTTAAATTAATTGATTCTATTTGTAATAATAGCAAATATTTATTGAAATGAAATTCATTCATATAGGTTGTTCTCATTTTATCTTATAAATAAATATTTTAGCATAACTACCAAAAGTCAAAAAGAATATTAAATTACTTTAAAACGATCAGATTCAATAAAGTAAATTTAAGTGCAAATTTTTATATATTGGTTTCTGATGATTGAAAACAAGGGTAAATTAAAAGTATTTTAACAATTTTTAAATGAACCAAGAGCCCTCAAAAACACAACTCATTCATTATATATATGATTAGATATTTAGAATTAATTTTTTATATTCTCTAAGAGAATGAAGATCAGGCCAAGAAAAATACAAACAGCACTATTAAATCATAAATTTTGGATCAAAAGCAAACTTTTTAATAAAATGACCAATTTTTTTGCAAACGTGATTTATGGCTTTTTAAGAATTGACACACGACTACCTCTCTAATTCTTATCAAAAATATATTTTTATTGTATTCTTATTTATTCTCAGATACCCAATGGTTCAATGGCTGCAATCGGCTTGAGCGGAACTATTCTAGGGACAGCCACACCAGATTAAAATTCTAATTCATTCGCTATCCATTAAAAAGAGTCCTTCTTCCAAGAATAACATAAAATTTAAGAACAAGAAAATTAAGATATAAGTTTCAATCATCTTCATCATTTTTTATTCTTTATTATAAATGAGACAGGCAACTTCCCATGAGACAGCTACAGGCACAGATAAATAGGTACATAGAACAGTGGACAAGACTTCTACTCTCAGATGGGAAACTTTGAGAAAAATCAAGCTGGCTTTATGAGGAACAGACATGATAGTGGCATGGCACTCGTAGCTCCTCATAACTACAATGCGAGCCATTAAAGAAGGTCCACGTGTATCAATGATGGCTCTAAATAAATAGTTAAGACTATAACGTACTCTTATATTTAATGGGAGAGAATCTTCACCATCTTTAAAAGAGAACTGAATGGATGAGTTAATCTTTTGCATTGATAAAATGTGAATGGTGTAAAATCTAGATATATCTCCAAAGGCTAACTCTGCTGCGGCTAGAGGAAATGTATCACACAATTAAATCAAAGTATTTGTATATAACTAATGAAGCGATAAAGTAAGGACTGAAGTTCCTAGATGAGGAAGCACTTGAAGCTGCAGAAGAAGAAGAGATTTAGCATCCGATCTAACCTTCTAATTTAGAAGCTGTTGAGGAGGAAGCGCCGATTGATTATTAATTCGATGATAATCCGGTAAAAAGGCACGGATTTGTCTGGCCGTACCATCCGATGTAAGTTGCAACTTGGATAGTCTACGCCTACAACCTGATCCACTTTTATCTAGTGACTGTTCCACTTTAAATTTCAATGAATTTTAGAATTCAAAAATGTTATTAAGACTTCTAAGTTATGAACTTCCATAGCCTGTGGTGCTAGGAGTAGTTTATTTGCTATTGGCTTTCTTAGTTTTCTATTTCACCTTCATAACGACAAGGAGTGATCCCACAGACCTTACAGTTTATAAAGACAGACTTTATCAGTAGCATGGAGATAACATAAAAAACTTGAAAGTCAAGGGCATCCCTAAAGATGAACTCAAAAACTTTGATCCTGAGTCTTATGATTACTTCTGCAATATAAATTGAAGAGAAGTAGACTTATGAGAATTTCAAAAATATTTGTGACACTCACGTGTTGGGATAAACAAAGCACTGCTCTGCCTGCAATAGATGTGTTAGTGATTTTGATCACCACTGCAAGTGGTTAAATAACTGTATTGGTGGTTAAAATTACTCCAACTTCTTTAAAATGCTCATCGTTGTTGTTATCTCCTTAGTTTACTAATCTCAATAAATTGTGAATGAGATCACGAATATGTAGATCTGCAATTAACATCGGACTTATAGCCTCCTACTCTCAAATAGTTACGCCCGCCTTCAGAGATATGATTAAGAATGAGGTAATTTCCAACCCTGCAGATCATGGATTTGAAACTTAAAACAACTCTAAGGCAGATAGATACATGTCCAAAAATGCTCTTAACGATCACTTCTTATATGCCACTATCGCAAATTATTTATCCATTGCTTTTCCAGTTTTTTAATTTGGGACTTAACTTCTTGGTTATTTGCTTTTTGGGAAAGCTACTCTCTTTTCACATTTGGCTACGAATGAATAAACTCACAACCTACTTGTACCTTATGCAGCAGGTGGAAAAAGAGAAAATAGAAAGAAGACTTCAAAAGTTATCAAGAAACTAGAAAACCAAAGAAAGAAAAGTGGACAAGGGTTGGAGCTAGCAGATGAAGAAGAATAAATCAAAATAGAGAGTGACAACAGTTTTGAAAAGAAGTTAAAGGATGATGCATTAATTTTTCTTTTTATGGATGATAGAGCAGGAAGGCCTTGAAAGAAAAGTAAGGAGAAGATTTCTCAGAGTATGATAGCCATAGCATTCTGAGGCCAGACAAAAATGCTTCAAATAGTTCATCGAAGTGTTTTATTCCTCAAAGTACTTATTATAAAATTTTATCGATGACAAAAGGCAACAACGTGGGTCATAGAACTTAGAACTCGATAGTTTCTCCACACAAGGATGACATTTAGGCTGAAGGCACCTCCAGAAATCTTTACTCAAAGAATCAACTTGAATTTAAAATTTCAATCACTTTCGATAAATGAACTTTCCAATAATAGCAAGAACTATGAAATCAAGGAGATCGAAACAAACTAGCAGCATCAAACCTAAAAAGATTCTAAGACATCATAAAAACCGTCGTAGTCAAAAATCAAGAGCTTCTTTTGCATGGGCAAGAGGAAAACTGATAAGAATTTCAGAATTAAACCTCTCTCTAAGGTCGCTCCAGGCTCAAATCCTAATTTACCGAGCCAAAATAACAGCTAGTCAAGTTAAGCAAGTAAACCCAGTGCTCGTAATGATGTTATCAGTATGGGTTATGGAGATAATGAGAAACGAAAACTTAGCTCAGAACACTCATCTTAATAGAATTTCTAAAAACACTCAACTGCAAACAAATCCAGGGAAGAGGACAGAGACAAGCTTAAGAATCAATTATATCAAGATGAGCATAGGTTTTCAGCATTAGGAGAGTTACAGTAAAATTATTATACATATTTTAGGCTTATTTAAATTTGGAGGAAACTCCAAGGAATATGAATCGAAAATCTTCTGAATATCTGAGAAGGAAAACTTCAAATCTTAATGAGAATCTTCGATTATCAACCCATTCAGTTCTTTTCAAAGACTCCTCTTCACCTCCTCAACATTTTGATTAATCTGTTTTCATTTTATCAACATGTGAAATAGCAGTATGCTATTAACTAACAACTGCATATGCTTACAAATTCAAACATAGCAGACTAGTCTGTTAAAAGTAATGCTCAGTTGTTCTACTACAAGAGAGATGTGGAAGATTTTCCAATTAACTAGACCATAGGTGCAGATCGGGCAGGAAGGACACCCTAAAGAAACGTAGTGACTCTCGAAAAGTTGCCTGCGCAAGCTATCAGATAGAGCCTTGAGGTGAGAGATGCCAAAAACAACTTTCAATAACAAAATTTCATATTTAGATGCTATTTATAACTCTACAATCTCCCAAAATCCTCTTCGCGAATCCACAAAGAGAGGGAGCTTCAAAAGGAGAATTCAATTTAAACTAAATTGTATATATTGAGAAATAGTAAGACCAGATTCGCAAAGAACGCTAATGGCTTAGTTTCAGAATAGTACATAACTTACTAGGACCCTGCTGATTATGAGCCCAGCATCTCTCATTTGCAAGAAGTTGATGTTTAAAATACAGACCACAATCAAATTATCAAATTAAAAGTATATTTTCCTTAATCAAGGTCATCCTTACAAAAAGGTAGATCATTATTTTTACTACATACGAGATCAACCCTTCCAATAAAATTAGAGGTACGAGGAAACCTCAGACAAGAATGAATTCTAAAGCAAAATTGAATTTTTCAAACCCGATTTCCCTTCAGCTAATTTTCCTCATAGCAAAACTCAAAAAGTTATAACGATAGAGTCAACTGAGGGGTATGCAAGACCTAACGAGAGTATAATTTATAAAAATACAAGAGAAAATAAAGGCCTCAAAAATGACTCCCAAGACTCAGGAGATGAAGATATTTCGGGACTCTAAGAATTATCTCAGTCTCGAAATGGCCATAGATTAGACAGCTAAGGAGAGAATTTACAGTCAAAGTTTTCAATTTAAAGCAGAAAGAACATCCAATGATTAAAAATATCAAGTCTATACAGATTTCTCAAAAAGCATCAATCTTAATTTCTATGAATTAAAATAATCAGTTTATGAATTATCATTTTATGCAGTCAATGTTGATTTTGGATATTTAATTGCCATACTTCTTTTTTCTGGATCGATTAAATTATTCTAAATCGAAAAGCAACCGTGACGTACTCTGCTGCAAATGTTGGAAAATTCTTAAATACGAGGCGTCGATTACACATCGCACTCGATTTCCTGACCACATATCAGCAGTGATGACTTCCAAAGAATTTGCATCTGAATAGAAATTCATCTACGTTGCCAAGTACTATGGAAAATGCAAACTTGATCGCAAGGAGTCACCCCCATCTGAATATTTTATCAATCACAAACAAGAATAAAGATAATTCATAATATATATGATATTTAAAATTTTTTCAATCCTTACAATCCAAACGATCGAAGGTCTAAACTCGAGAGAAAATAATTTTCCTTCCCCTAATTCATCACCACTAAATAAGCTCAATCTACACTGAGCATTATTATATTTTCTTCCATTGGATTAAAATAATTTACACTTAGTGGAATGGATGGAAGGAGCGAGTTAGAAGATGATTTTTTAAATAGTGAATCAGGTCAATGAAAAAATTGAATCAAAATAAATTTCTTATCTAAATCATATCAATATTTTTAGTCAAGACTCTAAAATATAATCATTATAAACTCAGTCCAAAATAACTGAAGAACTCACATCAGATAATGGGTTAAGTAAGGCACCCTCCCAGCAAAAGTTAATCTAAACAATTAGAGAACTCTAAGAGAAGGTTGAAGCCTTGACCCGACAAGTTTCTTTTTAACACTTATAATCTTTTACAAGTTCAAAATATTTTGTCAAGTTTAGGAGCTTCAATCATAAAAACAGAAAAATCCACAAAAGGAAAATTCACAATTCATGTTGAGTGTTAATTTTATGATCCTCATCAACTCCATGAAAATCAAAGTGATCTTTGGCAGGCTACTGACTCCAGTTCTGCTGCTTTAATTATGAGCAAAGATCATCAGATCGAGCCTAGATATTCTTCCTCACTATTAATTGATGAAGAGAAACCAACTTTCTTCTTCGGGCCCTATCTCACTATATACAAAAGTAGATTTATTTATAATTTCTTTATTATTAATCTCAACCTTTCCTTAAAATAAGTTTAAAAGAGATTTAATCTGTTTTTAATAAGCCACTCGCAACCTGAAACAGCGAGCAGACTAGAGGTGCCCAGAATTTAATACTAGCGATTACTAAAAAGAGATGGACATTTTTCGGACTACCACCATCTGCAAGCCTATAAATCTTAAACTTGATTAAGTTTTTATACTTTCTAAGCCCTAATAATTAGATCCTAATTATTTACAGTTAAATTATAGCTCTCAGATATAGAGCCTCAAACTCTGCAAAGTCACTTAGCCTTGCTTATATTTGTTTAAAGTCACTTCCAAACCTAACTTTGGTATAATTTATAATTTTTATTTTTTTATGTGGAAAAATAAAAGATAATTTAGTAGAAAAATTATGTGCAGGGAGTTGCTGTTATGCTATAAAACAAATTTTATTTATATTTTATTGTATTATTTTTTTCAACGTATTTTTATAAATAGGTAATAAATAGAAATTAAATACGTCATAGTTATATATTGCGTATAATGAGCAGTGAGAGGGAGACTTGCACTAATTAATTACAGAACACCAGTGCCAATTTATAATAACAGGCGTACCCTTAATAAATATAATAAAAACACTCATATCAATATTAAATAATTAAATCCTGACATCTAGCTAAATATTTTATTCATTTTAATTTCTTACTTTATCTAGCAAAATTCATATACTTAGGAATCTCTCTAATAATTCAAAAAGTTGGAATTTATTTGCATTAATATAATTTTGATATCTATTTTATTGTAGATATGTGTTGGAACAATAAGCTCAAATTTGATATAGGAATTTGAGGCAATCTTTAAGACACTTATGGAGTGAGTACTAACACCTCTTAAGAATTTATATGGTCTCTTTTCAATTCGCATCTGAAATAAAATATATGGACTCAGCACAAAGTAGCCACTAATTTTGAAGGCGTTCCTTAAATTTTGTGCTAAATTATTTTAATTCAATAAAATTATTACTCAGAATAAAAACGAGTTAAAAAAGAAAACTTAAATCTAAAAAAATGGGAATATAGGATGGTATTTGAAATGACTCTGATTAAAAAAATTTTAGACTTATCCAATTGAAAATTTTCTTTAAGAACATATATTCTAGTGAATTTGTGCGAGAGTTCTCAATTAAAAAATGAAAGTCATACATGGTTAATTAGAAGTAGTAAATATTAAAAAATTAAGAGAATAGCGACTTAGACTAAGAAAGAAGAAAGTTATTTTAAATTTTGAATGGTTATTGATCTATAACTCTCATATCAAAATATTCTTTATTGTATTGAATTTTTATCTATATTTTATTTAAAACTCTATACTCTACTCTATAATATTTGACGCTCCCTTCTCGCAAATATTCCATCTTTAACAGATTTTTAAAAAGAAATTATGATTGATAAGTATATTTTTGAAGTGTTTTAAATCTAAATTTAATTAAAAATCTATGAATTAAAACAGATTCAAACTATATTTATTTATCGTCAGTGTTATGTTTAAATCTAAATCCTAATGATTATAATGCAGTTGCACCAAACTAGAGACCCTAATTATTACACACTAAGAGCAACCATAATTTTTAATAATTTTAATATCCATAATTTATTTACTTAAGTCTAATTTAAGCCGCTCTAAAAAAGCTTAAGTGATTTCTGCATTCGTGATGCTTAATTATTTTTAATCAATTATGATAAAAAAAAGGTAAATTCATTTTAATTTTTTTACTAATCGTTAATGATTATGCAATATTTTTTTTCTTTGGTTATAATATGACTTCAGTATGATGAAAAAAATAAAATCTGATATTTTCTTTCTACACACAGAGTTTATTACTTTAAATTATTTATAATTAATTTAAAATAATTTGCAAATGATTAAAAAAATATTCTTTTATTTATCTTATTATGAATTTAATTATAGATCTGAATGTTTTTTGTTCGATATTAATTTATGTTATTTAATGTTTACTTGTCATCTAAATATTATTTTCTAAAACTAAATCTTCTTATTACAGTGTTTTGATTTGTCACAGTCTTTTCTCTCTTTCTTATTAATTTAGTTATTTGCATTCACTACGCACATTAAAAATCCTCTCTCCCCAAATAAGAATTAAATATGCTGATGATGCGAGATGACTTGATAATCGAGAATAAATATAGAGGCTGAAATTAGATTTTTAGTTTTATAGAGGCAGAGAAGTTTCATAAAGCTCACTACCATTTGATAAAGTTATTAGCAGCATACTTATTAATATTACCACAAACAATTCATTAAAAAAAAAGATTTAAGATAAGAAATTAACATTAGTCTTTAAATTATAAGAAGGAGGTTATTTTTGAAAAGAAATTTTTAATTCAATTATAAATTTAATTAGTTTGGTGGCTTTTATATTTTAGAATAAAGCAGATAAAGTTTAGATTAATATTTGAGATTAAATGATTAAAAGAGACTCGGAGGATTGGCTAGCCCTTCTCGATCGATTAAATAAAATTTAAGAGACAAGATAAAACTACTTTAAAATTAGGATGAAAATAATTTTGTTATGAATTTCATAATATATTTCTAAAGTGTATCTGAAGAAAATCAAAACCCCATAATATGATAAGAAAGTGAAAATAAGTTGTGTATAATTAATTTCTTTAATTAATACTTATAATATCGAGTCAAACGCGAAATTACTCAAAAATAACTACACATCCTATCTCAGTTTCATTTTGACTCTAAGGTATGGATGTAGTCATCCATGTCAGTAATATTTCTTAGAATATAATTAAAATAAATGATGAATTAAAATAATAAACAGTGATATACAATTTAGTGGGTGATAAAAGTCTGAATCAATCAATATTCTGTAGTTGATTGGCAACTTCAAACGTAAAAGTTGCAAGGATATAAGCCCTTAAAATTATTCAAATCTGGCACAATTCAAGTGACTCTGAATTTGACCTATTTAAATTTAATACAGAAATTAATTTTATTTTCCATTAAATTCTCAGGAATAATAAAAGAAATTAATCTTAACAAACTTATTCTAACATTCTTATAGTCTTTTTGGTTTTGAATAGTCTAAAAATAAGATAAATCCATAAAAGCTAACTTTGTTACGGTCAAAGAAAATAAAGAAAACGAGATATTCAATAAGCCAAATCCAAATACTTGAATTTTCTAATGAAGCTATAAAACAACGACTAACATTCCTTGATGTGCTCATAATGCTGGAGAATAGGGATTTTATAATCAGTCAAAACTTTTTTCTTATGAAGTTGTTGAGCAGAAGGAGGAACAGCTTTAGTTATAAGATAGATGATATTCCAATATAAAGGCATGAATTTACCCAGCCCTTCCATTTAAAGAAAGTTTAAATTTGGATTGCTTAAGTCTACAATCTGGTCGTTTCTATCTAGTGACTTTGCTCCTTTTTAAATAGAATTTCTCAAGCTATGTTAAAGCTTCCGTAGCCTGGGATGGAATGATTAGTTTACCTGCTCTTGGTTTAAAGTTTTCTATTTCACCTTCATAATTATGATGAGCGATCCCACTGACCTTACAGTTTATAAAGACAGATTTTTTCAGTAGCATGGAGATAACATAAAATATCAGTGATTCATGGACATCCCTAAAGATGAAATTAAAATTTTTGTCCCAGATTATTACGATTGCTACTGCAATATAAAAGATAAGATGTAGATTTATTAAAACTATTTGTGCGACACATGTGCTTGGAGAAACAAAATTCCTGTGCCTCATCTTTACCAGCCTTAATTTTAATTTATTGAAATATGATTTTTATAAGAGATATGTAATAAATTTTGGATTAATTGAAGCCTATTACCAAATAGTTGCACTTCCCTTAAGAGGTATGATTAAGACTGAGAATATTTGTGGACCTGAAGATCCAATCACTAATATGAAACTGATCACAGCTCTAAGGCAGATAGATATAAGTCAAAAAATATACTCTGAAAGATCTCAACTATCCTAAATATCAGGTCTCTAAGAATTCTCTCTATCTTTAAATGAATATAGATCAGAGATATAATGGGATAGTATACGGTTAAAATTATCAGACTGAAACAGGAAAGATGTAAATAGATTCAAGATTTTAATTTATTAAGCCTTAATTAATTTATCTTAATATCTTATAGAAAAAAGTTAATGTTTATTTTAAATATTGAGTTTTAATTTATGTATCTTGAATCAATTAAATTATTATAAATCTAAAAGCAAGCTTGTTCTATCTGCACGTGCTGAGAATCTTGAAGCACTAGAACTAAAATTATTCTCATCGCACTTAATTTCCAGACCACATTTATGCAGTGATGACAGTTAAAGAGTTTGCAAATGAAGAATAATTTATTAAAGTCGCCAATCACTACGGCAATTGCAAACTAAACTACAAGGAGTCTCCGAAAGCTGAATTATTTATTAATCCTTAAAGGAATTTTAAAAATCATATCTTCTAGTTATTTGAAATATATCAATCCAAGGACAGCAAAGCAGAGGAAAAAAATAAATCCCATTCCTAAAGAAATCATTTCTAAGATAAAATTTCCTTAAAAATTAAAAATTTGATTAATGTCTTTTTAATAAAATTAAAAATAGCATGATTCTCTAATCTCTCATATTTTTTTTATAAATAGATCATTTTAATAAGTTTATAATCTAAAATATAAGCAAAATCGAGTCTGTCCAAAAATTACTGAAGAATTTAATAAATTTTTATTCATAGTTAATCTAAACCATAAGAGAAATCCAAGATCAAGTTCATGTTTTATGTAAATTTCTGACTATCTAATAATATTTTAAGTTAAGAAGATTAAATCATAAAATAGGACAAATCCTTAACAACAACAAAAAATGAGAAAATAATTATTGTAAATAACTCATTTTTTTGAGAAACAAAATTATCAGCAAAAACATTTAAAGTGATCAGAAGGAACCTTTTGACACAAGCTATACAGCCCTAATTATGGATTTACATCATCAGATCGAGACTTGCTAATCTTCTCAATTTTCTTTTTGAAGAAAACCAGCTCTATTTTTCAATCTCAATCTATTATATGAAATATTTTATTTTACAATTAGGAAGAATATTTATGATATCAACATCTACAAAAATAAGAAGAAAATGAATTTTGAGTTTTAACTACATATTCTTTAAAAATAAATAGCATGAAACCTGAAGCAGCAGACTCATTTAAATTGCCCAAAAAATAATATTAGCGATTTCGATATTGAGATTAGCATTTTTCAGACTTATGATTTTGTTATAATATTTAAAATAAAAGGCCATTGTATGGCAGTTTCTAAAACGTGATTAAGTTTCATCATGTAGTGATCCTAATATGTGGCCTTGGAAAAAAAAAGCAAGAATAATTTAAATCACACCAACTAAATTATCTAAAGTTGAAATGCTTAAGGTTTACGCCTAAAATATTATCATTTTTATAAAATGAATGCTCTTTTTAAATTTTTAATGGATTTAAGAATTTATAATCTTCTTAGTCTTCTAAGTTAAGAGCCACCTTAATTTGTCGCGCTAAGATGAGTTTATTTGCTCTTGTGGTTTTGTAAGTCGATCTATAAAAATAGTATGAGATCGCATAAAATACCAGAAATTCAATAAGATTGCTATGGATGACCAGAGAAATGGTTTATATATTTAAAAAAAATAAAAAAACATATATAAATATCTGAATTTTTTTAATGCAGTCGATGTTGATTTTAGATATTAGTTTTAATCTTATTTTTATCCCGATTTATTAAATTATTCTAAATCGTAAAACAACCGTGAATTAATTGTACTGCAGGTGTTGTAAAATTCTAAAGTGAGCTAAAGAATATAAATCTAAACAAAAACATATCTACGTTGACTAGTACTACGGAAAATGGAAGCTTGATCGCCAGCAGAATATTTTATCAAAGCCAAAAGAATTTTGTTTGAAAGTTTATAATTTGAATTTATAAATCAAAAAGATAGAGAATCGTTTCTAGTGAGAATATAAAGCTCCATTCACATTTTTATTACAAATAAGTCTAATTATCTGTCCTTAATATATAATTTTATTTAATTTATAGAAATATAATTATTCATTTGAAGCTGATAAGATGAATTAAGCTGAAGAAGTTTTGTTTTAAATATTTAATCATTTCAAAAATTAAAATAAAAAGAAATCTAAAATCATTTTGTATCAAATAATATTTTTAGAGTCTAGGCTCTAAAATTTAATTACCAGAAAGTTCATACAGAAACTTCTAATGTTAATGGATTTTAAAATCTCAAAATAGAGGAAATTTAAGACAGAAAATATTGCTATCTAAGGAAAGGTAGATGCTCTGAATAACAATTGATATTTCTATATGCAATTCTGAGAGTCTGTACATATTTTAAGTTCAGGAAGAAATTCATAAAATAAAAAAAAAAATCACAAAGAGTCAATTAAGATTTAATTGAGTTATTTAATATTAGAATCCGCATCAGCAAAGAGAAGATCACAGAGACCTTGAGAAACTAGTTGGTTAATGAGAAATTAGAGGAAGAGTGCCACCAAATAATAAATAAGATAAACTAACAACGATATATAATACCTAGAGTCCACTAATTAATGTTAACAATACACAAACATCACTCATTGAATAATGATCACTCCTGACTTATTGTCAGCCATCTAATTTTAAAAAATCCTTAAAATCGATTTAAATGAATTTGTAAATATGATTATTACTAATTCAAAATGAAAATATTTTGGACTACTCTATATACTGCCAGAAGAAGGAATTTAAATTAATAAGAATTAACTTTATTTTTTATCTAATAATTTAATTTATCTTTTTTATTTGATGGGGCAATAAGCTCACATCTAAAATTATCTGAAATCAATTAAGGTGGTATGAAAGCTATTTATCATCTTTTAAAAAATTAAAAATCGGTATTTTAAAATTTCACTTCCAATTATTAGTATTACTTAGTCCAAAATATAAATAAATTTGTAATAGTGAAGGTTCATAAATATCAAACTCAAATATTAAATTATTACAGTAAAAAAAGTTAATGAGTCTTAACTCTGGCCTACTTATTTACCTTCCATTATAGCAAATCTTCTATCTTAAATAAAATTAAAAAATTCATTTAAAAAATAAACTCAAGATTTGTTCATATAAAGAGTATAAATTTATTTTTTGTTTAAAAATTCCAAGTTTTTATATTCATTTCCAGTACTATCTTTAAATCCAAATCCTACTGATTAAAATGAAGGAGGACCTAAGTAAAAATTCTTATTTATTACAAATGAAATTATATGTGGATTTTAAAAATTAGTTTAACTTATTTCCCTCATTTATTATTTCTTTAAAGTAAAAAAAATTCTTAAATAATATAAATTCGTCTTATATTTTAAAAATGGATTTAAAGAAGTGGAAAATAAAAAAATATTAATCATACAAATTTTAATAATTTTTATATTTAAATATTTGTTAATTTATTTTAAAAAAAAAGAATGTTAAAATCACAGAAACAATTATCAAAACTTTGGAAATGAAGTTATTTAAGTTCTCTAATAAATATCTCAATATTAATAAAGAAATGAAAATAGATTTGAGAGCTAAGGGAAAATTTGATGTCTAAGTTTACAATATAAAGCAGAAAGAATATTTAATAATTTATATTTTAAATATGATACTGGTTTCTCAAATTAATCAACCTTAATTTCTTTAATGATTATAATCATCAGGTTCTAATGTTAGTTTTAATTTTTATAATTTATTTTCTTGATCTATTAATTATTCTAAATCGAAAAGCAATAATGACGAATTTGCTGCAAGTATTTGAAAGTTCTAAAATATGAGGCTCAATTAAAAGCAGGACATGCTTCCCCTACTAATTAATATACAGTATTGATAACTTTTAAAGGAATTTTCATCTTAATAATATTTATTTACGTTACCAAGTACTAGGAAAAATACAAACTCCATCACCTGCAGAATTTCAATTAAAATCTAAAGAATGTTGATTAATTTTATTATTATTTGAATTATAATTTTCTTTATTGTCTTTAATTTTATTTATTTGAGTAGAAAGTTTAAATATTCAATCATGTCAAAAATTAAAATAAAAACAAATCTAAAATCATTTTGTATTAGATTATTTTTTAGAGTCTAGGCTCTAAAATTTAATTACCAGAAAGTTCATCCAAGTAGCTCCAGAGACCTCTAATGATAACTAATATTAAAATCACAAAATAGAGGAAAATTTAAGAGAGAAAATATTGCTACTCTAAGGAAAGGTAGATGCATGTACAATTCTGAGAGTCTGTAAAAATTTTAAGTTCAGGAAGAAATTCATAAAATAAAAAAGTCACAAAGATTCAATTAAGATTTAATTGAGTTGTTTAATAGTAGAATCCGCATCAGCAAAGAAAAGATCAAAGAGACATTTGGAAACTAGTTGGCTAATCAAAAATTAGAGGGAGAGTGGCGCTAATTAAAACATAAGTTAAACTATCTACCAATGAATTATGATTACTCCTGACTTGTTGTCAGCCATCTAATTTAAAAAAATCCTTAAAATCGATTTAAATGAATTTGTAAATATGATTATTACTAATTCAAAATGAAAATATTTTGGACTACTCTATATACTGCCAGAAGAAGGAATTTAAATTAATAAGAATTAACTTTATTTTTTATCTAATAATTTAATTTATCTTTTTTATTTGATGGGGCAATAAGCTCATATCTAAAATTATCTGAAATCAATTAAGGTGGTATGAAAGCTATTTATCATCTTTTAAAAAATTAAAAATCGGTATTTTAAAATTTCACTTCCAATTATTAGTATTACTTAGTCCAAAATATAAATAAATTTGTAATAGTGAAGGTTCATAAATATCAAACTCAAATATTAAATTATTACAGTAAAAAAAGTTAATGAGTCTTAACTCTGGCCTACTTATTTACCTTCCATTATAGCAAATCTTCTATCTTAAATAAAATTAAAAAATTCATTTAAAAAATAAACTCAAGATTTGTTCATATAAAGAGTATAAATTTATTTTTTGTTTAAAAATTCCAAGTTTTTATATTCATTTCCAGTACTATCTTTAAATCCAAATCCTACTGATTAAAATGAAGGAGGACCTAAGTAAAAATTCTTATTTATTACAAATGAAATTATATGTGGATTTTAAAAATTAGTTTAACTTATTTCCCTCATTTATTATTTCTTTAAAGTAAAAAAAATTCTTAAATAAAATAAATTCGTCTTATATTTTAAAAATGGATTTAAAGAAGTGGAAAATAAAAAAATATTAATCATACAAATTTTAATAATTTTTATATTTAAATATTTGTTAATTTATTTTAAAAAAAAAGAATGTTAAAATCACAGAAACAATTATCAAAACTTTGGAAATGAAGTTATTTAAGTTCTCTAATAAATATCTCAATATTAATAAAGAAATGAAAATAGATTTGAGAGCTAAGGGAAAATTTGATGTCTAAGTTTACAATATAAAGCAGAAAGAATATTTAATAATTTATATTTTAAATATGATACTGGTTTCTCAAATTAATCAACCTTAATTTCTTTAATGATTATAATCATCAGGTTCTAATCCCTTCATTTCATAAGTAAACCGATTTTATGATCATTAATTATATAGAATAAAAATGGAAGCTCTTGACGAAGGGAGAGACACAAATAAGACAAATAATTAAAAAAAATTTAGGGCTTTTAATTAAATATAGGAACCCGAGCTCTCAAATACTAAAAGGTAAATTATATTTATATTTAATAATTTCTATTTCACTACAATGTCTGCAGACTTCTTTTTAATTATTATTCGAAATTATTATTTCAAATTCAACTCTGATGACAGAGACTAATGCTTCAAATAATTCTGCATGCAATAATCTTAGGATTATATAATTTACATGCAAAATCTTAGGCTTATATTTAATTTTTTATACTTAACCATAACCAAATAATTATTAGCTTATCTTATAAATTAAATAACAACTTAAATTTAGAATTCATTATAATAAAAAGTAGAAGAAATTAAGAGTTTAATTTCTTTTCCCTATTCTGAGGAATAATTATTCAGTTAATTTAAATTTCATGCTTTATTAAATTGTTGGATTCATGAGTAACTATAATAACTATATAATTAAATTAGGCGGCCTAATAATTAAATCAGTTTTCTAATTAATTTTTCAATCTGATGCAATCTCAGCCACAAATTTTAACACAATTCACATTTTAATTTAGTTTAAAGAAATAAATGGTAAACTATTTTAAATTTGCAAGAATAATTATATTAAAAGTTGTATTTATAAATAGAGGGATTTTTGCTTCATAGTTAAGAGAATATAACTTAAAGTCTTCTTATAAATTTAATTAATTTCAGAAAATAATATTTAAGTTTGAAGAATTGATTCACATAAATTTTCCACATTATAAAGTATTTGCTAGAGAGGATGAGTATCCATTTATATGCAATATATTAGTAAATTAATTAAAATGACACAATGCAGAATTATTCTCCTCAGAGCTTCAATAATTCTTTAATAATATACAGCTATGTTAAAATCGGAAATCATAAAAAATGAAGGGAATGTTAGCTTTAATTTTTATAATTTATTTTCTTGATCTATTAATTATTCTAAATCGAAAAGCAATAATGACGAATTTGCTGCAAGTATTTGAAAGTTCTAAAATATGAGGCTCAATTAAAAGCAGGACATGCTTCCCCTACTAATATACAGCTGTGATAACTTTTAAGGAATTTTCATCTTAATAATATTTATTTACGTTGCCAAGTACTAAGAAAAATACAAACACTATCACCTGCAGAATTTCAATTCAAAATCTAAAGAATGTTGATTAATTTTATTTTTATTTGAATTATAATTTTCTTTATTGTCTTGAATTTTATTTATTTGAGTAGAAAGTTTAAATATTTAAACAGGTCTACAATTAAAATAAAATCAAATTCAGAATCATTTTGTATCAGATTATATTTTTAGAGTTTAGACTCTTAAAATTAATCACGACAAAGACTGTCCAAAATAACTAAAAAACCACCACAAATCATGGCAATTGAATTGGGCAGCCACAGGAAGTTTTCTAATAAACTATCATAGAAAATGCGAGCGATGGAGAGAAAAAATCAACAACGATGAATAAAGTTCATAATTGAATAATTTCTTTTAAAAACATCATAACTTCCATGATTTTCAAAATAACCAAAGGGAGACTGTTGACTCTAGTTGTGCCGCTTTAATTATGGACTAAGAGCATCAGATCGAGCGGATATATGCATCTTCGATATTCATTGAAGATGACAAACCTACTTTTTACTTCGAGCCCTATCTCTTTTTAATAATTTTAAATCTTTGTAAAACATTTTAATCTCCACCAGACTCTAAAACAAGTGAAAAAGAAATTTAAAGAGCATTTTATTATTTATAAGCTGCCTGTAACCTTAAGCAACAAGCAGATTTTATTTCCCCATAGTTTCGTAATAGCGATTCCGAAGAAGAGATGGACATTTTTCCCACTACCACCATCTTCAAGTCTAAATACTATTTTTTTCTTCCAATTTTTTTAAGAAGCCCTAACAATACTTAAATGTACACTACATCCAGAAAAATAATTAAATTGAAAATTAAAGCCTCCAAGACTACAAGTTCACTTTAACTATAATTAATATTTTATTAAAGTCACATCAGATATAAAAATGTGTGGGGTAAAATTGATAGAAACATTTCTTTATAATTTGATAATTAATTCTCATCTAGATTTGAAATTAATAGAAGAATTATAAAATATATTTCTGATTTACTAAAAGTTGCATTATTCTAAACTTAATAATAAAGATTATTTGTATATAATGAAATTTAGAGAGAGACTAGTTCTCATTAAAACATACGGATTTCGTATGGCAATTAATGCTCTCAGGCCCCTCCTAAATAAATATTATTCAATCATTGATCCTAATACTAAACCCTGGCACACTATTGATCGCTAACAAATTTAATGAAACTTTAAATTAGAAAATTTTATTTTATTTATTTATAATACTTAAAAATATTTTAGTAATCTCTCCTTTAATTACCAGAATGTAGGAATTTAAAATATAAGAAATAAATAAATATTTAATTTTATTAATATTTTATTTATCTTATTTATTTATTAGAGCAATAGGCTCAAATTCAAAATTGAATTGATTTGAGTTACTCACATAAATAATTTAAGGTGAGAGATCAACACCTTAAAAATAAAAAAAATGCTTTTCTTAAAAAAAGAAATTACACCTACAATATAATTAAATCACACAGCTATCAATAACTATTATATTTATGAGAACAGGCTGTCATAAACTTTAAACATAGTTATAATTAATTTTCTAACAAATTTAATCTCTCCTCTAGTCTATAATTATTTTCTCTCTTCTACCTATTATTCCATCTTCAACAAAAATTACATATTTTTTAATTAATTAAACTCTATTTTTATACATATTAAAAGATTATTATTAAAGTGCAACTAAAATTTATAATTTATATATCTGCTTTTTTCCTTTAAAAATAATTAAGGAAAATATATTTTAAAATATATGATTAAAACAGACTCAGACTTTATATATTTATCTTCAGTGCTACATTAATTTTAAATCCTAATTATTATAATGGAGTTGCACCAATAGAGAAATACTAATTATTCCTAATAAGTAAAACTTTTTAATAATTTAATTAATTCCTTTATTTTATTTTAACTTGAAAGTAATTAAAAATAAATTTAAAATGTTTCTAAATAAAATAATAAATTTAAATATAATCATTTGCTTTATGGTAGTAAAGAGAATTTATAAATTTTAATTTTCTAAATTTACTAACTTTTATGATAGCGTGATTAATTTTTTAATATAATAACATCACTTCAGTATGTTTATACTACAATCCGATGGTTTCTTTCTTCGCACTGAGTTTTACTACTTTAAAATAAATTAAACTTAAAGTTTCAATTATTAGAATTGAGAATATCTTTTCTAAGTAAAACAATATATCACCAGTAAATTGTAATTTTAATTTACTTGTCTTCTAATTATTATTCCTTAAAGTTAAATCTCCCAAACAACTATAATAATATTTTCTGTCTCTGCTCGCATTTTATTTTAGTTATATCATTCTCTCCTGACATAAAAATCCATCTCCCAATTTATCTCATATACCAAATATAATGATGAGAGGATGAAGAGACAATTTATAAATATAGTATAGACGTAGGTAGTTAATTTATATTAGGTTTTTATAGACTGAGAAGTTTCTATTATCTTTAATTTTGATTAAGCTAATACTATTATCTTATTTATTCCTATTATTGCGAGAATTAATTTCCTCTATTTTTAAAATATTGAGGTTATAAATTAACTTACATTTAAAATAGAGCTGACCAACTTAAATTCAAAATTAGAACTCTCAATGATAAAAAGAGACTCAGAGGATTGGCTTGCCCTGCTCGATCGATTAAATTATTTTTTCACACTTGAAGAGATATATTAATACTACTTTATAGTAAGAGGAAAATTAATTCTGTATTAAATATCATATTTTATTTCTAAAGACAACCATAGTAATGCCTAAGAACGACACAAAGGTAAGAATCCCATTCCCTCTTTAATTCAAAACACATAAATCTTAAACTATAAGAGCCATATGCAAGTTGCAAAGATTGCTTAAGAAAACAGCTCTAAGTTTATGCACTCTATTGAATAAGCATATGCTAAAAGATATTATAGAAAGCCCAACTCGCAAAGAGAAAGACATCTGTGGATTCCAACCCAGCTGCAAGAACTAAGAGCGCAGAGTCATCTCGCAGACAGTCCCTTGACGAGACCAAGGCAGCTCTGAACAGAAGACAAGCTAAAGACAAAAAGACAGGCCAACAAGCTTAGACTAAAGCCAAATAGCCAGTCAAGAAGGTCGTCCAACCAGAGAGTGAGATATTAATTTAAGGGTATACATAGTTTAAAGTGAGGACGAAGAAGAAAGCGAAGAGGATCAATTATTAAGACTAGACTCCTTATTTGTTTAATGGAAGTTCCCATTGCTAAGACAGCCGGAAAGAGATCTAGAGGCAACTCAAATGTCAGTGCTACTCTAAAGTCAAAGAAGCAACAGGCTGTCGCTGAATCTGATAGCGAGGGTGATGATGATGATTCTCAGCTAGATGATGACTCTGAAGAGGATTCAGATGCCGATGCTGCTAGTGGCAGTGATGAAGAAGATGACGAGAGACCTGACAATGCATATGTCTCGATAGATAAGTAATAGTTATGTAATGCTACTAAATTCGCTGAGTCAAGTGAAATCTTCGTTGGAAACATTCCCTTTACCACTACTCCCGAGGCACTCAAGAAAGTCTTCTCTAAGTATGGAGAAATCGAAAAGATCTCCATCCCCATGTCAGGCAAGAGAATGAAGGGCTACTCTTTCATTAAGTACTCGAACAGACAAGAAGCCGAGGATGCAGTAGAAGGCATGCACGGCAAAGAGTTCGAAGGAAGAGACCTCAAGGTAAATTTCTCAAGCGGCGCAGCAACTGAAAAGGAGCCAAAGAAACAAGATTCATCAGACTCCAAGCCATAAGGCGAATCTCAGTCAAAGGTAGTTTACATTTAAAAGAATTCTTATGAAGAAAGTCTTAAACATCATCTATTCAAAATGAGGATTAGTCTTTATGGGAAATATGAGCTATAGCACTGATGAGGCCAGCATCAAGAAATTCTTCAGCTCATGCGGAACAGTTGTTGGAATCAGAATTGCTCTTCAAGATGATGGCAAAAAGAAGGGTTTCTGTCATGTGGAATTCGAAACACCCGAAGCTGCCAAGTTAGCAGTTGCTCTTAATGGAAATGATCTCGATGGAAGAGCTGTCAAGGTCGACATTAGTGAAAAGCTTAAGAATAAGAGAGCTGAAGATGGAAGTTGGGCTGAGCGCAGAGGCCGCGGTGGTTTCAGAGGAAGAGGAGGCGACAGAGGTGGCTTCAGAGGTGGAGATAGAGGAGGATTCAGAGGTGGAGATCGCGGTGGATTCAGAGGCGGCTTCAGAGGAGGCGACAGAGGTGGCTTCAGAGGAGGCGACAGAGGTGGCTTTCAGAGGAGGTGACAGAGGCGGCTTCAGAGGAGGCGACAGAGGCGGATTCAGAGGTGGAGACAGAGGTGGATTCAGAGGCAGAGGAGGTGATAGAGGTGGCTTCAGAGGCAGAGGTGGTGATAGAGGTGGTTTCAGAGGAGGTGATAGAGGTGGATTCAGAGGCGGCTCTAGAGGTGGCTTCAGAGGCGGCAGAGACTGAGAATGTCAAAAGTTTGGAACCATACTATACTTTAATTAGCACTATACATCTTCATATTTCAATCTAAGTCTAGACTTCCACTCCATTATAATGATAGATTTTGTAAATTTAGTTTAATTAATTATAAGTTAGAGATTAAGACTAATCTTGCCCGAGATGTGAGCAAGTTTTTATTGACTGAGTGATAGCTTAAATAACTGATAGAACACATATCTAAATAAGTAATGTAATATGTATAAATACCTATTAGATTTGTAATAAAAATATCTTTAGTTGACTATATGGTTGCTTTTTTAACTTGCTTCTTTATATATTCTTCTATAATTTCCACTGGTTGCTTAATATATTTGGATATGTTTGGTTGCCCATATTTAAGTAAAAATATTCATTCTCAAAACATATCTCAAATTTAGAAATAAATATCATAATTATGAGCCACAATTGTTATAGTGAACTATGTGATATTTTTTTTAAGAAACTCTGAGACTCACTTAACTAACTCTCCAGAGCTACAAAAATCTGTGAGCTCCTCTAATAAAAGTAGCTTAATTAAACATGCAGCTACCTCGTGCATACTTGTAACTTTAGTCTTTCAGCTTCAAGGTTTCGAAGTAATTGTGATAGCTAGCATGGAATTTTAAATACTGCTTAGCTTTTTAGTTAGTAGTCTGGGGCAAACCATTTATAAATAGTTATTTTACTTTAGTATATAATCTTCTCTCAATCTCTATCTCTCTTTAGTGATATTTATAATCAAATAAATGTTTAAAATGTTTTCATAAATATTCATTAATTACTTTATAGAAAAATTATAATGCTCTCATGCGTTTCAATTTTTTGTTAAGTGAGTTAGTGAATTGAAGTTTGAATTATTGATTATATAATAGGAGAATTTCATTACTCCAATTCTTCTTTATAACATATACTTATAAAGAAATTTATATTACATCTTCTTTATTTTTATTTATTTTCGCTCATTAGAAAGATATTCATTAGATGTGATTGCTGCTTTAAAAGGCCTTGAAGACGCTCTTATTTGGTTATACTCTTTCAATCTTAAATATTTTTACCTCTTAACTGATTCTTTCATCATAAGTAATTTAGAAATAAAATTTTCATCCTTCTATTTTACAAGTTAGAACAACTTGCCGAAGTATTTTTTGTGAGACTTTAGAGCTTGAATAAATAAATTAATTATAACATTTCTAGAACTATGAAATTATATTTGAATAAGTTCTATATCTTTAAATTGCTTTCTATCCCAGTTCCATTTGTACACTTTGCAAAAATAAATATAAGTAAGATTTTATTTACATCTTTTATAAATAACATGCTTGGGGATAAGCCTGTGACTTAGGCAAGTGAGGCTATCTTTTCTTTACTCCATCTCTAATTTTTTTCATACTCCTGCCTCAATATCTTCAGCGCATCCTTTAGATAATAAATATATTCTTCTTTTAACACAAAAGTTGTTTAAAATTAATTCCTTGCTCTTCTTACCTATGTTTTTAAGGTCTCCTAGCTTCTCATTTTTGCTGCTTGACTATTTTTACTTCTCTGTTAATTACAATTAACGAAGAATAGTTAATTTATTTATTTATTATTATTATTTATTGTTGAAGACAGTGCGATATTTTTTAATTTGCGTGACGTGGTGGTGTTGAGCGCGTTTGGTGGGGCGTTTTTGCTAGGGCTTGAGATCTCGTCCACTTTTTCCCTATCTTTCAGGTGTTCAAGATTTGTATTTAAATCCAGAGAGGACCTTCCAACAAACACTAAATCTCAAACGATTTATAATGGTAAATAATTTATATATCGAGGTCTGAAGGAGAGAGAGCAGCAGATCTCTAAGCATTTGCAAGGAGGAGGAATCCAAAAGGAATTACTTATCATGACTTTTGTGATTCGAGATATGAATTTGCCGTAGAGAGTCATTCACAGATTCAAAATAAAAGCTCATTTAATAGTAAATTAATTAACCTTTTTCAGGATATTATGCAAATATGCAAAGTATTTAAATGTGGGTTTGATTATAGTTTTACACCCCAGAGGTTTAAAAATATTTAAACTTCATTAAAACAAAATTATTAAATTTATTTTTAGAATACATTTAAGATAGGTCTTCATCTGTTTATATTTATGATAGCTGCATAAATATAGTAAAATATAATTCTTATTTAAATTTTGAATGATAAATATAATCTATAAATTAAAGGTGAGAAAAGTTTATAGAGAACTAGTCTGGTTTGACTGGCACCTAATTTTATTGTAGGAAATTTTTTATTTAGAATCAATTTTTTTAAAACTACACTCTATATAAATAGTTATGATAAATCTTAAAATATTTTTGAGGTTGAAAATTTTAGAATAATTTTATTTAAATTCTAAGAATATTAATTTTCAAAACTTTGCGATTGCTAATTTTCAGCAGGTATAAAACGATTTAAAAATATTTTTGACAGCAGGTTCATCGTAACTTATAGAATGGAGCTGCACTCTAGACTAATTCTCAATTCCCTCATTAATTGATGAAAATAAAAATTAAGATTTAACTGATGAGTTGATAGGTGAACTTTTCGGTGTGAATTTTCCAAGATAAAATATAAAAATAAAAGCTAAAGAAACCATAGAAGATTAAGAAAATTTGAGTTGAAAAAGAAGTCTTTCGCTATCGGTTATTTTTCTAATGCCACACCAGTCTAATTTCAAGCTGCAATAAACAATAAATTTTAATTAATTTTTATTGTCTTGATTTTCTATTAGGTAGTAGGGGTGGTGACTATGTCAGTTTTTGAGCTGCGCTAGGATATGAAAGCCTCCCAAGGAAAGTTTTTAAGGCTATAATTCTTTTTATTCACTACTTGGCTGCAGTTTTCATCTCCTACTTATTGTAGTTCACAGCTCTATGTCAAAATAAAAATCTAATAAATGAAATCCAATAAATGATTTGTATTATGTGTAATCTTCCTCTAAAAACTTAGAAAACTACTATAATCCATTAAATAAGATTATATAACTCAGCACTTATATCATGCTAGTTCCAGTGCATTGCATATATTGGTTTTGAGAATTTAGAAACTTCCCAACAGTTTTAGTCTGCAAAATTAGTTTCAAATACAAATTTATGAGAATGGCTGCCCAGCTAAGCCATCATCTCACAGCTTTAAAATAATTACTGCTGGTTTATAAACTCAGCTCAACTAAGGCTCAGAAGGTGAGATGTTTTATGACGAGCTAAATTTAGAATCCATTAAATTGCTTGTGACAAAAATAGATTAATCTAAATCTCTTTTTATTTATAATAAGCTAATTTAATTAAGTAATTGTGTGTATTAGAGAATTACTTCTATTTTAGGTAAAATATTCATTAAATTGTAAATGAATTTGGTATGTTTAGGTAAGTTATTATTATGGGAAATGTGGGAGCTATTATAAATTTCTCTACGATTTTGTATGCACATCGAGGAGTGAACCATCTTCAGCAGCGCCAAATTTCCATTCAGCCTCTGCATTTATAAAAAGAATTTTAAATAAAATATTCGACAGTTATCGATGCAAGAATTGCGAAAACTCCTCTGCATCTGAAATTAAATAAATTGAGTTAAATTTTTGGTGCCTATTTCATAATAATATGCGAGGAGTCATTATGTGAATAAAACTCGAGAATTTAAATGGTTAATGAAATTTCATTAATATATTCTTGAATGATAAATCTTAAAATATAAGCTTAAATATTTGATGTTTTAAATTCTGATACAAAGTTTGGTTTTAGAAAATTGCTAATTGATTTTGGGAAATTGATAGTGTATAATAAATAAAATATTTGTTGTTGATGATGCTGAAGAGATAGAGATCTTGTTAGTCCTTAAAAGATCTTAATTTTGAAATTTGTGTAAAGAAAGTGCCTCACCACCACAATATCCCCATAGACCCATCTGCATTAACGTGCTTCTAGAATTACCTTGATCACTTGATGTCTACATAGATTGCTTTATTTCTTTTTAAGGTCTTGCGATCATAAAATATAACAAAGTTTATTATATTTTAAGAGATTGAGTATTGAGAAAAGACGAAATAGACTTGAGGGCAGAGAGAGAGTGCAATTATTGCAAATTGTTAAATATTATAAATTTAATATACCTACAAATTATAATTTAGAATAACCGTATATATTCTAAATAAATAGATGTGGCAAAGGATTTTAATTTGGAAGAATATTTTTTGAAAATTAATCAATCTAGATACTTCCTAACTTATATTTCCAATTTTTTATTTTAAAAATCGTAGATCATTTAAGAACTAAAGAAGAAGAAAATATTTATTCACGGCAGAAAATATAAATTTGCCAAACTCAAATTATATTATAACCTAAAAAGATCAATAATGAATTTTTTAAAAAAAATTATTCATTCTTATTTTGAAATTACCTGATCCATTTCTTTATTATAAAATATATCTGTCTTTATAAATAAATTTTTTATTTTAATTTATATATTTTAATTTACCTATAGAATTAAAGGAATGTATAATTTTATTTTTGAGGGATTCCAAGTGGGGGTGTGTAATATAATAGATATTAGAGGTAGCATTAAAAATATTTTTTGAAAAAGGTCAGAAATTTAATGAGAATATTGTGGGATATTAATTATCAAAATAAATAAGAGTGGCCTATCTTCACAAAAATAATTAAAATAAAATTAAAAATATCTCTTAGAATTTTAAATAAAAATATAATTTTAGAAGAGTAAAAAATATTTTATTTCATTAAGACTGTAAAATATTTAGAATTTTCAGAGCATCACTTCCAAGAATAATTTTATAATTAAATTATAGAAACTAATTTAAAATTTGCATTTGAACTTTGAGAAGAAATATTAACCATAAATATTATTTAAATTCTCGTAAGTATAATAGAATTGTTCATATATTTTTATCTTATCAAAAGTTAAGTAATGAGGGTTTAGTCCTCGATCTAATAACCAAAACTGCAACTGCTTATATTTAAGCGCAATTAAATTTATTAAATGCGAGCTGCAGATTATGAAGCAACTTCAAAGTGCTAGTTAATAGTAATCATTAAGTTCAAATCAAGACAGAAACTTGTAGAATTCCCATCCTTTGAAGAATAAGGGAGGGTTCATCAAAGAATCAACTCAAAAGAATTCAGAAGTAAGGGAAATAAATATTGGTAGAGTTTAATTAAAATCATCAATTAGCTATATTTATTAAATGAGGAGTGGTAAAATTCGTGAAAAGCGGTTGACTATGATAGTAGATATTTAGAAGGGTATTTATAGTATAAACATTTTGAATTTTATTCATTTTTTATTTTTAAAATAATTTTTATGTAGGGGTTAAAGTTAATTTTTGCTCATAGTTTTAGTTGGAAATATTATGATGAGGGGTTTATATTTTCACTTTATTTAAAGTAATTTAATGCGTAACATTCTTAGCAATATATGGTCAACTTATTGATCTATAAACTATCTGCAATCATATCAACTAATTCATAATGAATTGTATATTTTTCTGATTAATATAATGGAATTTATTCTCTTATTAAATAAATATGGGAATATTAATTTACGAAATTAGCTTTAATAATCTATTCTAAACTTTTTCACCTCTTGAAATCTCATTTAGCACACATAAACATATTTTTGGAAATATTTTATCTATCAGTTTTTTCTAATTATATCTAATAACCTTCAATTAAGGCATATACGCATTCAAATATAAGTTTGCCTAAATAATACAGTAAAAAATAAAAGACTTCAGAACAAGATGAGAAAAATAAATCTAATTAAATATAGGATAATGAAGAAGCATATAAAGTTTCATTTGGAATGAAGTATTTTTAATTATCATTTTATAAATAAATATATTCGGTAGTGAGAATAAATACTGTAGTACGCACTCTTCTAAATAAAGACTTGAATTACTAAAATCCGTAATTATTGCAGGACAACAATAAGTATAAAAATATAAAGGATTTATGAAGTTTCTTTAAATAAAAGATTTTTAACAGAATTAATGAGTATAAAAGATTTGACTAAAATAGTTCTGAAGCACATACATTAACTCTTACATTATCTTAATTTTATACTATCATAATGGAAAATTATAGGCCGTAGATTTAAATTTTGTAAATGAGCGGCTCCAATAAAATTCGTATTTTCTCATAGCAAAGACATTTAAAATGTTAATGTAAAAATATTAATCTAACCATAAGTGGTCGCTTGCATTTATAACCCTATATAATTCCATTTCCTAATGTCACTTTATTGATATTAAACTTTAGTTTTTGCTCTTTCTTATTTACGATATTAACTTAGGAACCAAATTCTATGACGAATAGAGACTCTTAAAATGAGGAGGAATTAGATGCTGCTGAATCTTCTTCACAGGTAGACCAAGGTCACAATTCTATAGAATCACAATCCTTTCAAAAGCAATAAAGCGAAGATAAAATTATAAAGCAAGTCCTTAACTCTATCATCGAAAATCTCTACTCTTTTAAAATCATTTAAAGTCTAATTAAAATAAATGGCTGGTTATAATAGTTACCGGAGAAGTTTAAAATGGAGGATGTTGAAATATTTTATTTACCCTTGAATCTGGAATCATTTAAATTGCCAATCAAATTTTGATATGAGTTTCTTGCCGAAAAATCTCCTTAGTACCTTAAAATCATTTATTGCATCCTGAAATTTGAAGCTAATTTATAAGATCTATGCTATGCAGCGAAAATTTGTAAAGATTGTAAATTTTATAAATTATAATATAATTCGATTGTTATAAATTTATTGATTTTGATTTTCCTATTCTCTATACTTTGAGCCACTTATTGTTTTAAAAAAAGTGAATTCTATCGTCCAAAATTATATTATCTTTTTTATTTTTAAAAATGTATTTATCTTCATTCGATCAAGAGAGGATAACGCAGAGATTTAAAGACACAGCACTTGAGGAAGAATACAGGAAATATCTGTTCTTTATAAATTTATTGTCATTACATTTTAGTATTAAGAGTATTTATATCTGTACAAATGGATTAAGAAGTTTTCTAGAATCTACATGCTCGAGGTAGCAGCTGTTATCCTGATATTTCAATCCCTATATCTGTACTCTTTAGTGAATGAGGGGTTCTAATATGAATATGGCTTCTCTTTACTCTCAATAAGTTTAATTTAAATAGTTAATGAGCTTTATTTCCAATATTGCTGCTGGTGTTAGTCCAAACGACATTTTACAAGTGTACCATGAGATTTCAGGCTTTTGCTTTGTAGTTTTGTAACATTCAAATGATCTTCGTAATTGTCGTAATTACTGAATTGTCTGCACTTATAATACAAAAATAAGGAGAGAAGAATTTTTTCTGACTTAACTAGCCAATTCCTAGAGTAGATGGATTCACTAGTGCACTCGCTCTTATAGTTTCTTTGTCATCCATAAGTTATTGCTAAGCCGAGCTTTAAAATTTAAATTGATCTTCTCTCTATTTATAAGCTTTTAGTAGTCCTCTTAATCATGAGCATCTATGTAGTATACAAAAAGAGTAATTTAACTTTATAGAATATGAACTTCGCTCTAATATTTTTAGATTGCGCAATAGTGAGAGCTTACTTCTTAAAATTTGTATTAGAGAGAGATATATATCTTATTTTTTTATCTGGGTGGGGTTAGGATATGAAAACGCTCGCTTTAGCTCTTACCTTGTGATGTCCCTAGTCTTCATCTTTTTCTTCGCGAGATAGTAGTCCACCCGTGACCGCAAGATGTTCCAGCAAAAGTAGAATCAATGTGTAATGAATATTAATATTTTTAGTTAAAATCAGAAGCAGCTTCTGAAGATCTTTCATTCGTTACTCCGGTCACACCATGATAAAAAAATGTAATTAGTTTGTGGTGGTTTTTATTTTGTTTATTGACGATGGGATAATTATAACAGCGGGTGAAAGCATAGTATTCCATAATTAAAAAATAGAGACAATCTTCAATTACTCCCAAAAGAAGAGCAATTTTAAGAATTTCAGTAGCTTATCCTAACCAGCCTATAGCAAGAAGAGTAATGCAGGCATGGTGAACAGCGGGAATTAAATCAACAACAGCTCTGTCAGAAAAGGCAGTGGCCAGTCTTAAGATAAATAGACGATAGACTTTAGAGAAGTTAAAGATATAAGCTTAAAATTTTATATTAAGACTCAAGGAAAATTAAGGGTTAGGTGGTTAAAGACAGATAGGGCATCCTAAAACATACTCAGACTTGTAAACCAAAAGACATTTCACTATTCTAAAAATATATCACAATTCGATCCTATATCTTTTCTTATATTCGAAGACTTGGATTAAGAATTCTTTGAAGATAGGAACCAATTATCGTTAAATTTCTGTCCCAATTTAAGCAATTTAGAATTTTCATTTATTACATAGTGAATAAAGAATTTAAGGATTCCGCTAAGATGCCTGAAACTGAGTAGATATCTTTTCATCGCTCCTGCACTCAGGCCCCAAAGATCAAGTCAGTAAAGTTTCCTCAGTAAACTCATTAAGAACTCAAAAGGATTAGAAGCTTTGAGAAGAAGGGTCTTAAATTAGGAGAGCAAAGACAATCCTTTGATCCAAGTGAGATCTTTGAAGAGATAGACCTTGAAAATCAGGAATCGTAAACCTATTTTATCCATCTTATCTATCTTTAAATGTCTGACAAATAGAAACTGTTCAATTTTAGGTTTAAAGGATTGGAAGAGCTAATCCAAAAGAAAAGGGAAAAGTCAACCTATTCATGAGTATTTTGCGAAGATTATGCTGCATGAAAGAACCTAAAGATAATGAATAGGAGCAGCCATCGGCTGATTAAGAGTTCTAAAAGGAGAGGTGAGATAATTTTATTTTGTCTTTAATTTTTGGTGCGAAGAGTTTATTAAACAATGCTTACAGAACTCAAATGTAATATTGTGACACCTTAATTTAATTAAGAGCTAAACATAATGTAAAAAAGAGCTAGTTCAAGAATGACATTCTTAAGGACAATCATTCAATTTAATATGGAATCTAGCATATGATAAACAATATTTACAGAGAAGAGTTACTGGCGAAGAAAGGGAAAACTATCTGGGACTTTATCTAACTCACTAGTACTTTGAAAGGGTCGAGATCTGTATTAGATGATGACTCCACTGGAGTCTAAGTTTTTTAATTACTGATTGATTCTTATTTCAAAAAATTCGAATGTCTACTTCAAGTTCGAAAATCTAGACTTTGATGGGACGATAAATCAAAAGAGAATGCAAGTTTTCAGACAGACACATCAAACTGGCTGCAAATCTCTAGTTATCACAACAATCAGAGACATGTCACACCTCATAGAAATCGAAAGACAAAATTAGATCATTACTACTTATCATAACTTCATATTTAGACAATAAAGCTTGACCTTGTTCAAGACTTAAGCTTTCGCTTCAGCTGCTCATGAATTCAGAAACCCCTTAAGTGCTATCATTCGCTCTCTAGACTTGATGGAGAACTATGTTGACACCTCTCGAGTAGGTCTCTTCTATATGACGGCTAAAAGTTGCTCCAAGCTCATGCTCTATCTAGTTAACGATATTTTAGATTACTCACAACTAGAATCCAAGAAGCTTCACACAAATCCAGAGATAGTCAGTATTGACAAAGTTTTGAAGGAATGTATAGGGATTCTTAAGTTTAGAGCAGAAGAGAAGGGGCTAGAACTCAGCTACGATATTCTTCATAGAGAGTCTTTCAAATTTAGGTATTTTACATGCGTTAATATTTTTCCTAATTTATGACTGATGAAAACAGGCTGAGATAGATTCTTATTAACCTCATCTCCAACGCTATTAAATATACCCACAGAATGTTATAGCTTTCTAATGCTTTCGAATATTTTAAACAGAGGCTTCGTGAAGATTACGGCTTCTCTGAATAATATAACTCAGACTGTTGAGATAGATGTGGAGGATTCAGGAGTGGGAATAGATGAGAATGATTAGGCTATGCTCTTTCACGCCTACTGTAAAATCATGAAGAACAGAGATCTCAATAAGGAGGGCTGCGGCCTCGGCCTTACTATCTCACGAAATCTGGCTGAAGTTTTGGGAGGCTCGATTACTGTCTAATCAAAAGTGGGTGTGGGCTCAAAGTTTTCACTAGAACTGCCCAGTAATCTGGAAAAGCAAGACTTTGAAGGAGCTAGAAACCCACTTTTTACCAATAAGATGAGATCAAAGCCTGAGACTACTCATTAGGAAATAGAATTGGAATTTGAATAGTAGGTTTTATAAGGATATTTTATATATGATTCAAATAATATGATATATTTTCTCTAAAAGTCCATAATAAAAACCAAGGAAGCAGTCTGTCTAGTTTCAGAATCCATAGAGAAGATTTTCCAAGAACAATTTTAAGCTTAGCAAATGTATGTATTCTAGATATCTATGTATCTTAGCAGCTTTTAGTTAAGAGACTCTAAAACTTTTGGTCCGGATTCAAAACCTCAATCCATTAATACTATATTTTAATCCGATAACGTAAACGATGACTCACGCTCAGCTTTTCGGAGAAACCTATTTGATCATCTCCATGATAGTAACCTAGTCTTAAGCGACCTAAACTACACCCCTGAAGTGATGGATGAGCAGTTAATTTATCAATTAAATGAAATTACTAAACTCATTTTTGCAGATAAGTACTTTTAATAGCATTAGGAAAAACTCGATAATCGGGAGCAGAATACCTCGATAGGTTCACATACAATCATAGTAAAGCTTAACTATTCAAAATAACTCCTCTATACTCAGGTTGCCAGCTGTGTAAGAGGAATTGTGCTCAAGCTAAGAATCAAGAATTCAAAGTCCAATAAGTGAAGTGAATATAAGGTGTAGAAGCCTCTCCTCCTAAGTTTAATCTTGCACTCATGCAAGAGTGCTCATAGTTGATGATGACCCTTTTAACACCGTCGTTAAAATAAGACTATATAACTCTTTATTTCAAAGTCTTGAATAATTATGCTGATTGTCGCTGGCATGCTATAGCAGCTCGGACTTTAAACAGTTGATCGATGCTTCGATGGTTAAACAGCAATACATATAATCTAGCAATTTTTTTATCTCATTTGAATACAGAGGATGACAGAGAACTATCAGATCTGCTTCGAGTGCAACTTCCTCACTCCTCGTATGCAGTCAAAGTGCTACCAGCATATTCCTTACACTTTTTATAACTTTGTAGTTTCGATTTTTTATTCCCTACAACCTTATCATAATAGACAATTAAATGCCCCAAATGACGGGAATATAGCTGGGTAAAATTTTCAGAGAGAAACAAGAAAAGGGAGAACTGGGATAGTAGACTGAGATCATGCTTTTGACAGGAGTTGTTTAATTTAAATTTTATTTAATTATTAAATTAGAAAGTTAAAATTCAGGACGCACACGACCGGCACTAGGCACCGGTCGCCCTTTCCCAGAAGGCTTTCTGGTTTGGTAATCCATTGGCTGGTGGGTGAGTGCTTAAAAAAGGCAAGGGATAATGGCAGCCGAAGCCCTGGGGAAGGTGGTGAGCTGCTCACTGGAGAGATAATCAAAGGTGAGTGGTTCCCACTCACCTCCTAATCCTTGTAGGCGTGGAGGGACGAGATCTATGGGCAAACACTCAGTCATGCAGCTGGACAGCGAAGCCAGACGCTACGGAGCAGCGACTTGCTCTCGGTCCGAAGCTACCGGATTTTTTTTCTCCTTTTAGGTTTTTTTTGGATGGTTTGCAGAAGCAGGGGGCTTCTGCTCAGAGTGTGAGGTGGCGGGGGTGCCACGTGCTTAATATCCCTATTCGGCTGGTAGGTTTGTGTGCGTCAGATAAGTGCGTCACAGCAATATCATTGACGTCACGGCCTATCTTATTTATGCCGGGGCCCTTTAATTCCCTTTAATTCCCTTTAATTATAAATTTTATTTAGAGATGAGAGACTTATAGAAGACTCAGAGGCACAACAAATTTTCGATTATAAACCTTATGCCTTAGTTTAAATTAATTTAAACTTCTGAAATAGTTGTCCATTTGCTTTTAATTATTTTGTGAGAACTTACAGTATTCTGTCTTAGTTTATCTCCTGCAAGCCAATATCCCAAGACGATTTAATTTAGATTCTATCCTCTTGCAGAGTTATTGTTTGAAAAAGAATAAGACTGAGAATATAAGAAATAGTTTGAAAATTACTGCTATAAGTCTAGTTTTGCATTTTAATTAAGAGATATATCTCTCCTTCTTTATTTTATAGTTATCTCTATTTAAGAATTATTTGCCTCTTAAATGTTGATAGAGACTCTGATTTTTTTGGACTATTTAGGTAAAAGAGATTAATTTAATAGATAAAGCAAGGGAGAGATAAGCCCCTATGTATAATTTGTTTATTTGCTAGTAGTAATATAGCTGAGATAATTTTAATAAAAAAGAGAATTAAATTAGATATTAAAATAAAATAGAAGAAATGAGTGATAGTTGAAGTGTGTCCAATTTAAATAACAATTAGACCATTCGATTCAGCATGAAATTCTAAGAACTTTCATCCTTGCAATTTTTTTGTGGGAACACTCAATTGAGAGTTATAAGCGACACAATTTCAGACGAAGTGATGATGAGGATGAAGAATAATGCGTGAGTTATATCTCGCTGCTGAGAGGGACTAAGACGAAGATTTTAGAAGAAACTAATATTTGATTTGCTATCGAGCAAGCTATAAATCTGGGAGTGAATCTGCGATTTCAACTGACACCAAGTTGCAACTCTCCATTTATTATTTTAACAAATCTTCTATTTTAATTAAAATTCCTACTATAATACTTTCTTAATCTCTTTGATTTATTTATTCACTAAGTTTATTATTCCAAATGGCAAACAAAAAGCATACCTGTCCCTTCTCCTCCTTGAAAACTACTTATAGTTTAGTTTCAACATTTCAAGGATAAAAAAATCAAAATTTATATAATATAATAAAGTTTAATGAGGCGAAAAATAAATTTATAAGGAGTCTTTTTACTTAAGAATTTGGTGGTTCGCTAATTTTATCAGAGTGTATTATAAATTAATAGCATTTAATTATTTTACAAGTGAGTGAGGTGGTTCAAGAATATTTTTGATGCCCTTAGTTTATTATTGGTCAGAATTTAATTGAAATCTAAGAAAAAGTAAATTGATGTGGGAAGCTTAGATTTGCTAATCCAACTCCCATCTAGTTCTTGTTGGTAATCTAATAAAAATGAAAATTGAAAGTTTTTAGAATTAAAAGTACTATCAAGAGAGTATATTAGCAATTTCAATTTTAGAAACTGCATCAATCACCTTCTTAATCCATTTTAATTTAAAGCAACAAATTCTCAATTATATCATAAGACTCATAGTTACAGTGATGAGCTATTTAAGATTTGTTTTTATTATATTCATCTCAAATCATGTTGGAGAGAGATTAATAATTTGCAATCTCATTATTTGAAAAGAACTCTCTCCACTTTGAATAAATCGCTATGTCTTCTAGAGTAGCTACCATTACTGCTCTCGATTTAAATTATTATGGCACTAAATATGTAAAAATAAGAAAATATTTGATTGAGAAGAGGCGGCCAGTGTAAATACCCTTCTCAACCAAGTCCTTGATGCAGATCTTGTCGATAAGCGAACGCTAGTCCCAATTCCATTTGTAAACTTGGCATCAGAATGAAAGTTAAGTAATAAAATAACATTTTGGCTAACGGTCAAGCCGGTTACTGAGGAAATTTATTTAAGCTTGTCCCTATTCCAGTTGGGATTCCTGTCGAACTCATTCTTTAGGATCTATAGATGGCTCCCATTTTTGGGTTATCTATCATTATAAAAATCCTCTCAAAAGTTATATTCGATAACTAAATTTATCTGTGACTGAAGGGCCTCTTTCTCTGATTATAATTTAATAAAAGTAGATTTGTAACTATTAGGATTTGTTATTTATTGATTGTCCTTAGAATTGTTATTTGGTATAGATTTGGGTGCAGTTTAATCAGAGCCCGTGTCCTGCCAAATGCTCTCGCTCTGCTCATTACTTAACGAAAGCTTGCTTAAATAATTATAGTGAGGTTTTAATGATGATTAAATTGTGTGTGTATATTATTTGTTTTTGCGGCTTGCTTGATAGCTGCTCTGACTTTTCATTTTCTCGAGTGGCTGAATTTATTTATAGACAGCTGTCCACATCAATTCTATCCCCATTCTCAGAATCATTAATTTACATGCTCTCGCAATTAATTCAATTAAATACTCATATTCTAAAGCAAGATTCCTCACTCTGCTAAAGAGAGTCAAAATAATAAATAAGACTATTTAAATAAAGAGACTGTGTGATCGTTTAAACATCTGAATCTCTAGAACTCTGGAAATCTTCACTCATCTCAATATATAAAGATTGAATATAGAAGAGTACATGAGATAGAGTAAAGCATTTATTTAATCAATTTAGGTTACTACATTACGCTGGTTAGTGGAGTAGTTGTCGGGTTAAGCGTTAGAACTAAATAGTCCTTCTCCTCTTTGATAAACCCCATAATTTAAACTACCCTCTTTCTTCAAACAGGAGTCGATTCAATTTTGCACATATTTATTCAATCTTATAATAAAGATAGGAGTCTATTTTTTAATGATTTTCGCAGTTTATAATTTAATGAGGGCTTTGATTTTAGAAGAAGTTACTTTTAAAAGAATCTATAATTATATTGTAATAAGGAGCGTTTTGTTTTTTATTAAAAAATTATTTTGTTGAACTTTAAGGATCCACCTCATGCTATCTCTGAAAGGCTGCTTTAAGTTAAAAAAGTAAATTAAATGTTGATAATTAACTTACAGCGTCATTTCAATCAGCGTTTCATTAAAGCTCTCATACATTTCCTTAAATTACTAAAGATATAAAATTATTTTTCACAGTGATTTTGAGCTTAGCAAATATTGCAATAAGATGATTTTCAACGCAGAATTAATTATCTTAAAAAATTAATAGAAACCACAAAAAAAGTATTTCATTTGCATTGTGCCATTTGATATATATTAACCCTATATCCACCCACATATGAAATGTGAATCAAATATATTGATTTGGCGTATATTAGCAAGCTTGGTAGGATTTTTGATTTAATCCAGCAAGCAATTGGTGTTGCATGTTGGGAGATATTTTTGATATTTTTAATGCGAAGTGGCTGCGGCGGGATCTATTATAATATTTTATCGCTTTTCAGCACCGCCCTATAATTATGAATCATATCCTAGCTGCGAGGTCTCTGCAAAACCAAGCTTATTTAACCTTGCTTGATCCCCCTAGTTCAGCTGGTTCATCAAGTCTTTGGTCTACGCCTTAAAGGAAAAAAATGCAAATACTTTGACACACCTTAAGCAATGAGATAAACTGGGTGTCGTTCAAAGATAAGAGTTGCTTTACTTTATCCTAAGTCATTTAAAATGTAATGATGATTATTATCATATTTATGGTAATTATGGTAATTATGATAATGAAAATTTGATAGATATATTGAATGTGTATAAAATGTCTATTAGATTTGTCATTTGCGGAGCATCCGTTTTAAAGAATTGTCTTGAGGGTACTTCCTATTGATTTTGAGCGATCATCGAGGCGAGCCCAATATTCTGCTCTTCAAAGGTGGTAGCTGAAATAACTCTTCGCTCACCCCCACCGTTCATCTTGCCCTGCACTTAAGCCGAATCCAACAGCTTTCTCTCGCTGCTGAGAATACTCTCTGCGAAAAGAGAACCGAACTAAGGTTGGTTTTCTATTCTCAAATTAAAATAAGCAGATACTCTTTCAGCAAGTGTAATTAATGATTGGGGGCTGTTCGAGAGATTTTACATGCGAAATATGCCCCCTCGTCATTTGTCCTTGTTAAGTGTGCTGCGCCAGCTGAGAATAGTAAGAGCTGAAGCTTGACTATTTAGCAATCTTTTGTCCTGTAATTTCAGCCCCTAGGTGCAGAATAATTTGAAATAAATTAGCTGAAATCCTTACAAGATTTTAGCTCTAAAAAATTAAAGAAGTTTGTCAAAGGATGGCGAATCGAGGTCTTTGTTAAATTAGTAAAGGAAATTTTAGTTAGAGAAAGAACTGGTGGCTAGTTCTTGCTCGTCAGCTACTAGTAGCATTTGTAAGTTAATAGCTTCTTTACTTGGTTGAGTAGATTTAATAGCTTGCATCTTCGTAAGTTATTATAAGTTTATTTTTTATTTGCTTCACAAAAATTTATAAAGCTTTAATACAAATTCATATGAGAAATGATCATGACAAATAATATTTTATTGTGCTTGATGATTAAATAGTGCTTAGGAATTAGGGAGCGAGGTTTATCTGTATTTCAGATCATAATTAATTTTTAAGCTCCCTATTTTCTATAAGGTGGAAATTGAGATGGTATTTTCAGTTAGTGATCTTGATTATCACCATCCTTAATTTGAGATTATTAGATTTTGACCACAACTATCACCACTACCACCATTTCCTATTTGCTACTTTTTTACTTTCACTTACGCGAATCGATTGCAAACTTAAGTTGTGGAATTAAATAAAATAAAGGAGAGGGGGAGGAAGATATTCTGATTACCACCCACGTCAAATTATTAATATCTTTAATTAAACAGAGAAAGTAGCGAAAATGGAAAGTTCCGGACCCCACCTACGCTGGCTCGGCCATGCAGGCTTCAGACTCCAATTCTTATTTAAATCACAACAATCATAGGCAGACATAAATTTCAATTTTTGAAGGTTTAAATTCTAGGACTCATAGGATGCCAGCAAGACTAGAGTAGTCTATTTCGACCCATGGATTGCAGGCAACCCTAAACTGCCAGCTGACTTACAAGGCACTATGCCAGATGACGCAGATCTAGTGCTGGTCTCTCATGGCCATTTCGATCATGCAGGTTCGGCTCCAGACATCATCAAGGGCTCAAAGAAGGCGGAGCCTAAGGTCGTTTCAAACTACGAGATCTTCACATTCTACAAGACTCACCATGGACTCACTGATGCCCATGCTATCGGTATGAACAAGGGAGGCGCCGTTGATTTGGGCTGGTGCAACATCCAAATGGTGGGCGCTGATCACTCTTCAGGATGTCTGGCTCCCGATCAACACCTGACTGTAGGAGGAGAGGCTGCTGGCTATGTGTTCTCAGCTCACGATTTCGCCATCTATCACGCTGGTGACACCAATGTGTTCTGCGACATGGAAATCATCAACTATCTCTATAAACCCACTCACCTTCTCCTTCCCATTGGAGGTCACTTTTTTGTTAGAGATTTTATGCAGAATATTAGAATATAACTTCACAATGGGACCAAGAGAAGCTGCATTGGCTATTACCAAGTTCTTAACTCACGCTTCAGTTGTGATCCCCATGCACTACGGCACCTTCCCTCTCTTGAAGGGCACCCCAGAATAACTCCAAGAAGAAGTCAACAAACTCAAGGCAGAGTTCAAGAGAGCTGATTTCAAGCTAGTTGATCCCCACACCCTTCAGGAGAAGGACTCTCTTCTTCCATTTTTATTAAAAACTATGAAAGATACTAATTAAGTTCTTCCTAAGTGAATGGAGCCTTGATCGATTATAGCTACAAGAATATCCGATTCTCATGATAATATATCAATAATCCTCTAAATTAAGAAGAAAAAATATTTGATAAGATTTCTTTCAGTATTGATGTTCCAGAAATCGTGATGCAAGCACTAAAAACAGCAACTAACATTATTTATTCATACGCATATTAATATCTTTATACAGCCATCGCCGAAGATTAAATACTAACGTTCAAAGTTGATTATTACTAATGAGCAATTAATTTTTGCGTTATTGGATTTTAAATAGGATCAAAGATTTGTTAAGTCAAGGCATATGCGTGATATATCAAAAATAGTAATCTTATTCTTGATTAGTGTCTCTAAATTATATTTAAGCTAAATAAAATGATATCTGCCCCAACTACCAAAGAATCAAACCTGAAGAGTGTCTAAGAGCTTACTTAGCAACAAGTAGCTGATATTTCCTTGAATCAAAAGAGCTAAGCATAAAAAGGGCAGTATTCAAAGCCTTTATTTGCGAAGGCTGCTGTTAAAAAAGGACTGCTGAGAAAAGTAAAGGAAGCAGCAGTCTAGCTCATCAAGCACACTCATAGGAAACCATGAACAACAATTTGCAGTCAGACCACTAAGAATTGCATCACATGGAAGATCATGATAAGAATGACTAGAATAATCATTAGAATGAGATAGCTAACTTTTCTAATGGAGACAGCACTCTGCACGAGATTAATATTCAAACTATCTAGGACACTAGAGCTTGTTCTAATTAATGTTTTATGCGTTTTAAGCTTCCAGGAGATCCCCTGAGGTCTTTAACATTAATGAAACTGCAGAAGGCCATTATGATGAGATTATTATAGACGATTCAAATGGGGAGGAAATGCAAGATTCGCTTCCAAATCTGGATCAAAGTCAAATCAAACTCCCGCAGAAGTCCAACCTAGATTAATCTAAAGCTCCTAATAAAGATTAGAAGTAGGGAATGCACGACCCAAGTTTAGCTTCTCCTTTGATTCTTAAGGTTCGCAGAAGCTTGATTAAATTTTAAGCTTTTTTAAGATTTTCGCTTGAAGGACTATAGATACCGAATGACTACACAGATCACTATCAAGAGAATCAAGTCTATCAAAGGAACACCAGGGGAACCATTTCAAACAAGTCAAGCAAATCCCAAGCGAGTAGAAAATCAAGGAAGTCCAAAAAGAAGAACCACAATCAACAGTAACAGATTACTCAACCTTGGGAGATTTATGATAAGAATATGCTCGTGAAGTAGTAGCAATAGAAAGAAGAGAGGGGACTTCAAGCGTCTTATACAAAACTAACTAAGAGTAATAAAAACCTCTTGATGAATAGTCAAGATCAGAGCAGTTACTCGCAAAGAAGCAGAGGAAAAAATTAGAATACTCAACCATCAAACGACAACAAGATTATAAAAATTGAGAGTGAACTTTGAATTTAAAGTTTATTTAAAGACCGTTAGGTCTAGAACTTAGCTTTAGGAGGATAGTAGTAAAGAGATTTAAGAAGAGGAAGAGGACGACTATCCAGGATTCCATTAGTAAAGACCAAACCAATCTTATATGACTATATAAGATACTACTCATTTGAAGAGTGCAGACATTTCTACTGTAAACTACAAGACAATTTAAAACAACAACTCAGCTTTAGGAGACTCCTAATAAAGCTCTTTAATACTTAAGAAGGGCGATGGTCTGACGATGATGAATTAAACTTCCTAAGATTTCACTATTTTCTCAACTAAACTTAACTCCAGCATACATCATCATTAAATGCCCTCCACATCTGCTCAAGTTAAAAGGCAGTCACTTTAAAATCCTGCTATTAAATCTAACAAGCCAAGATTCTCTTAGACTATATCACAATTTTAGACTTCTATATCCTATAATAATTAAGGGAATTAAGGGCCCCCGGCATAAATAAGATAGGCCGTGACGTCAATATATTGCTGTGACGCACTTAACTGACGCACACAAGCCTACCCGCCGAATAGGGATATTAAACACGTGGCACCCCCGCCACCTCACATTCTCAGCAGAAGCCCCCGGCTTCTGCAGACCATCCAAAAACTAAAGAGAATAAATCGGTAGCTTCGACGAAACAGTCGCTGTTCCGTAGCGTCTGGCTTCGCTGTCCAGCTGCATGACTGAGTGTTTGCCCATAGATCTCGTCCCTCCACGCCTACAAGGATTAGAGAGGTGAGTGGGAACCACTCACCTTTGATTATCTCTCCAGTGAGCAGCTCAACCACCTTCCCCAGGGCTTCGGCTGCCATTATCCCTTGCCTCTTTTAAGTACTTACCTACCAGCCAATGGATTACCAAACCAGAAAGCCTTCAGGGAAAGGGCGACCGGTGCCTAGTGCCGGTCGTGTGCGTCCTGAATTTTAACTTTCTAATTTAATAATACTTCTATATCCTAGTTTTCAAGCCAGCAATCCTAAAAATTGAAGGCTCTTAAAGAAGAAAGAGAAAAAGAACCTCCCTATTTTAACCCAGTGGGTCCAGGTTAGTATGATGTGCGGGGAAAACTTGATATCGGAAACAAGACCCTCGTGTAATTTTATTAAAACACTCCATAGTATTCATTTCCCAAGTAGAGATACCCCAACAAAGATGAACTCATAGAGCTTCAATAACAAGAAAGAAAATCTAGACAGCAAGGAGTTCAGCATTCGAAAGGACTTCTGTATATGCAGCAGAGGATGAAAAGTTAGACGAAGAAACTAAGCGAGATCAATCCTAAGTTTGAGAAGGTAATGGAGAAATCTTATTTGTGGTATTTTTTTCATTTTTTGTATCCCCAGATTGGAGATTCGGTAGTCAACAACGCGGAGAGCTTTTCCCAGTTCCAGAGCACATTAGAAATGCGTAAATTCCATTTCCATCTTTATTTTATCTCTTATAGTCCTCATTCTTTACTAAGCTCCTCTGTCGATTGGCAAATGAGAAGTACCACTAAAGTTTATTCCTTCCCTAAGGATAGAAAGTTCTATGATTTCAATCAATAATTTTATAAATAATATAAAAGAATTTAATTACTCTAATATTTATTGATGAAAATAGTTTATCTTTTATAAATTTATTTATCAAAGAAAGTAGTCCTTAGAGAATCCAGAATATATAAAAGCTTAGTCAAGTCTGGACTATAGTTAGTTATCCACAAGCTAACGACGAAGAATATATATTTTTTAGCGACACTAGTTTTTGTTATAGTTTGAAGTTTCTATGATTAATTTCATAACTGTAAGTTTAAATTGCTTTGACTTATCTTGACTAGAAAGCATGAGATTGAGTGGGGTGGCCTCTTCCTTCGGAAAGGAGAAACGAGACAAGCTTAGACTCTACCACCCAGACTTCAAATACGATAACCTTAACGGGGAGACTGAGAGTCCAGGCCCGGCTGTTTACGATCCACTCAGAACCATCAGTTTTAAATTTTATCTATGCTATAATTAGAAAAATAATTTGCTCAGTGCACTTGGAAAAGCTAGTCATCTCTCTTTCCCCAAAGTCTTTTAAATTAAATTAAATTAAATAGTCATTTCATATTAAGAACTGACAATTTTAAAAGCTAATCGGCGGCTTGACCCTAAGAGCATTTCTTTGAGCGCCAGTAAGATGGCAGCCTTGCCGGGGCCAGACTAGTACTACTCCGAGATAGCAGAGAAGAGTATAATTATCAGAGATCCTCAACCTGCTTTTTCCAAAGCTCCCAGAAGAGTGGACATGCGTCTCTGTAAGTTTTATTAAAACTTTATAATGTTTGCTTTATAGATGACTCAAAGAACTTAGCCATTCTCGAGAGAGGACTTTATTGAGGACATCAAGCAACCACTTAAAATTCATATGAATTCCTTAGAATCTTATATCACAAGCCATGATGCATCAAACAGACAACAATCTAATCAATAATTTCATTTAGTTAAATTTCTACCCTTTTTGCATTTTGTGACTACTTCACCTCGAGAGTCCTGATTAATTAAATTGTGGAGTTAGTGCTAATAAATTAACATCTAAGTTTAAATAAATAATAATATATAAATAGATAGATTGATTGATTGATTTATTTATTGATTGATAATGCTATGATTTTTATTTTTCAATTCTATTTGTCGATTTTATTTTAAGTTTTGGTTAGTTGTATCCTATATAAAATAGCACATCTAGTGGGCAGTTAAAGATCGCTAGCAAATATAAACCCGCATTTCTTAATAATTTATTTCTTCAAAGCTTAATAAAAAAGTTAAAAAAAAAATAAATAAAGATAACTTATTTTATTGATGCAAGCTAATAAGTTAAACCAAAGAAGAAAAGAAAAAAAACAAAGAGAAATAGAACACCATGGTGAAGAAGACTTCAGCGAGACTGCAGAGCAATGGGAGTGCCAACATGGCCTACTCCATGCAAGATCAGTACTTAGACGATATAATAGGAGGGGATGACAAAGCTAAGGAGGCAGCTGCCAAGCAAACAGTAGCTGTGTAAGGGGAGGTTGCCGCCAAAAAGGGTCGCTCCAAAATACTCCTTAAATTATCAATTTTGTCCATTTTTCTCTTTAAAATGGCCAACAAGGAGAAGAAGGAGACGAGGGGCAATGACGGGGAAGCGGAGGAGAGCAGCGATGATGATTTCTTTTCAGTAGAGAAGATTTTAGACAAGCGGATGAAAGGCAAGCGAGTGCAGTATCTAGTGAAATGGGAGGGCTATAGTGAAGATTAGAATACTTGGGAGCCAGCTACTAACCTAAAAAATGTGAAGGACCTGGTGCTAGAGTTTGAAAGCAAGCTCAAAGAAAAACTAGACCAAGGCCCTATAATGCAGAGTCTGAGTAATATGAATAACCAAGGCACCAGCACTTGCATATCTAACCAAGCTGTGAATCATCAAATATTCATTCTCCCTTTTTTGTGAACGGGTAGATTGAACTAGTTTAACTTACTAACTAGGAACATTAGATACCGCACTCCGTTTTAAACCACAGTACATCTTCTCCACTTAAAGCAGCTTAGCCTGCTATATCCCTGGCCTCTAAAGTAATCAAGAAGCAAATCAAGATGGCTACAATCAAAGACGGGAAAGAAGATTAGTAAGGAAAACCAGGCCAAGCAAAGGGAGGACCTAAGAAAACTAAAGCCAAAGCCAAAAACTTAGCTAAAAATAAGCAAGATAAAAGTGTGTATGCATTCATTCAAAGTAATATAATTGAAGATGATGGGTGCAGGGGCTCTCTTGACTAGTTAATGAGTCCAATGGCTATGGACAACGAAATAATGGACCACTAGAATGAGCCAATGATAGTTGATTAGGTAGGTTAATAACTCTCCACTGAAGTTCCTATGTCAGAAGAGATACAAACTTATTTTCCTATATTCCACTTTTTCATGTTTTATTTTGGTAAAGAGGTGAAGATGAAGATGCTTGAGATTCAATAAGAGAAGGAGCGACTAATCTAGTAACAGAAGATTATCCAAGAGAGAGAAATGATGATGCTGCAGATGATTGAATAGCAGCAGCAACTTGAGTAGGAGAGAAAGATCTAGGAGGAAAAGGAGCGGCAACTCAGAGAGCTTGAGCTTATTTTTTATTTGTAGAAATTCATATTGAGGAGAAGAGAGAGGCGTAGAACTAAACAAGATATTCTTTGATTATAAGATTTAGTTAATATCTTAAGTTTATCAACTAAGGTTATAAGAAGAAAAAGGGTAAGAGCAGTCAACAAACCAAGAAAAGACAAGCAAGGATAATGAGACTGCGAACTCGAGGAAATCAGCAAAACAGTTCTTCGCTTAGAGGAAGAATGCGATAGGGGGCCCTGCAAAATCAACCAATAACAGCTTACCTCGTCCAATTTTATAAATGTGGTTTAAATTTTAAGATTTATCCTAATGCCGCATAGTAGAACGGATAGCAAATAAACTTGGCTAACTAAAATGCTATAAATCAATCTCTAATTCAAGCATCTATGACTTCATCCTTGCCAGAAGGAAACTCTTAGATAAGTTCGGACCCTATAGTAAAACAAATTGAAACTCGAAATAATTAGGAGCAGAAGAAACTACCACAAGCATCAGGTCCTGCTCAAAAGGCCAGAGCCAACCGTAAAATGGGTTCATTGAGATAATCTTTGGCATCCTAAAATACCTAATAGACTTCTGTTACTGGTGAATCCTACATAGAATATTAATACCAATAAGCAATCAGCTTCATAGCAGCATCCGTAAATTCAAGAAATACAAGATGACGAAGATGTTATGCAAGATACGGTGCCAATATAAGCTTAAAATAAAAATCCTGTTTCACTAACTGCTCCAGGATATCAAAACTAATTAGTGACTCGACTTTAGCAGCTTCCTATTTAATCTGAAGTTCAACAAGTAAATCTAAACAACTTAAATCAATCATAAGAAATAAAAGGAACCTTCGAGACAGATGAGCCAGAAAAGGTTGCAAGTGCAAAGATGTCTCGGTAGTGCATAGAGGTGATTATTGATTGGAAGACAAGACCTAACGGATTAAAACCAGCAAGCACTTAATACACAAACAATGAAGTGAAAGAAAAGTGTCCTAGACTGCTCGTTGATTACTACGAAAGTCGCATAAATGCAAGATCAAGATCCTAGTTAACCTGTATAGTCTATGGGCTAAGGGGTCAATCCAACAGGTATCAATAATTGAGAAAAAGGGTGAGAGAAGCTTCCTTTCCCGACTTTCATATAGACTCTTAATTTTCATTGATCCTTGATTCTCATGATTTTAAAAGCCACTATGAAGTTCAAAATGTGTTTTTGTTCTAGAGTTTTCTAATAAGTTCACATTATTTGCTATGAGCCTAATGCATTTAAATCCTTCTATCAAGTGTATCTTCGATCGAAATATAATAGCCTTAAATTAATTAATATAGAACAACATACTGAAAAGTTTTCATTAATCATCATGTTAAGTAAAGTAGTAAAATCGGCTTTTCTAAAAAGCTCAAGACTCCAAGAACAATCCTTTAAGAGCATAGTGAAAGAAGACTTTCTATAGCTCTTAATTACAACCTCATTGTTAAAGTAAACTGCTTATCTTTTAGAATCTAAGATATTTCCATGCCGGCTGCTAAAGCGAGAAGCAACCTAATTAGCAGTAGTAATAAGTAACATCCGAAGCTAGAGAGGAAGTAGTGAGAGCTCTGAGAGAACTTAAGGATGAAAACTGGAAAGAATCTAGAAGAACTCAAGCTCTTGCACTCCCTTGAAGTTGAACCTCAAACGGGCACTGTTAACATAAAGCTTAATCTCACCCAAGACTATAGAAAGGCAAAGCAGCTCGTGTAGGATAAATTGAAACTTTCATTACCTTGGGTTTCAAAAGTTAATGTAAGCATGGCTCCGCAGCAACAGACAGCTAAACCTACTCATTAAGGAAAGAAGGGATTGACGCAAGTCAAAAATATCATTGCAGTGAGTTCTTGCAAAGGTGGAGTAGGAAAATCCACAGTAGCAGTTAATTTAGCATTCTCGATTTACAAACTAGGCTTCAGGGTTGGAATCTTCGATGCAGATCTCTATGGACCTAGTTTGCCAACCATGATAAGCCCTGATGCTGGGCAGCTTTTTTAAGATGAATAGGACCCTTCTATGATAGCCCCAGTTATGTTCAATGGTGTTAAGACTATGAGCTACGGGTTTGCAAACTCAGGCAAGAGTGCTATTATGAGAGGCCCAATTGCTTCAAATCTATAAAGCATTTTATAATTTGATAGGGGATGAAATAATTATAGTGTCTCAACTTATTGGAAATACAAATTGGGGTGAATTGGACTATCTGGTCATTGATTTATAAATGAGATTATAGTATTTTTTTTTTGATTTCCCTCCAGGAACCGGAGACATTTAAATTACCCTAGGTCAGGAAATAAATATAAAAGGAGCTGTGATAGTGACAACCCCTTAGAAGTTAGCATATGTGGATGTGGTAAAAGGAATCGAGATGTTTGATGCTTTGAAGGTGCCAACTATTTCTGTAGTGGAGAACATGTCTTACTATAGATGCAAGAGTTGCGATGTGAAACATAAACTCTATGGAGCAGGTTATACCAACCAACTAAAAGTCAGCTTTGGTATAAAGAACTCTTTTGAAATACCCATCATGGAAAGGAGATCTCTTAGATGAGTGACTCTGGAACGCCATTCGTGCTTGGACTTCCAGACAGCTTAGAAGTCGTAGAGACCTATCATCAAATTGCGCATTAAGTCACTGCAGAAGTAGATAACTTGAGCAAGGCATCTATATCTCTATATTATAAAATCCTCTTTATCTTAGGTACCACTTGTGCACTATGATCCTAAGTCAGCTAAGATTCAAGTCACCTAAGGAAACGGAAAGCAAAAGCTTATTGATCCTTTCGAGTTGAGAATCAAATGCAAGTGTGCAGGCTGCATTGACGAGATTGATGGCAGACAAATCCTGAAGATAGATAAAGTACCTAAAGATGTCTACCCCACAAACATTGAATATTATAAGTAAATCGAGTTTATTATCTTATCTTGATAACATAGTCTAGAAAGGAAATTATGCGGTGGCCATGGTGTGGAGTGATGGCCACAAATCATCAATTTATCCTTTCGAGAGAATTCTCTCACACGAAGTGGAGGGAAAGATTATTGAAGTTTGAGAAGACAGTAATAGAAAGAAGCTATTAATTTCTTATTTAAACTTAAATTAAAGTTTTAAAAGTGTAGTTAAATAACATTAGAATTGTTTTTTGTCCAAAAGGATGCGGGAGTGGGTATCCAGGCGCATCAATCGTCATCTCTAACTCCCAGAGAAAGTGGATACATTGATTTACTGTAGAGCACAGATGTTGACTCTAGCTTGATCCTGTCACTGACTGGTGTCTTAAAAGATTGATCATAGTAATCCTATTCATAGTAATCTCCCTCGTCATCCTCATCATCGTCCTCGTCGCTATCACTGTTAATATATTCATATTATCATTTTAAAATTTAACTATAATGAATAATTAATACCATTGACGTTATTGTTTCTCTTTCTGAGAACTGATTCCTCACTCTGTCTTGAAAGAAGGGGCCCTCTCTAGTCATTATCTAGAGCGTCGAGAGCCACACCTCCTTGTGATTCAGCGTATTTCTTGTGATGCTTCTTCTTTTCATCTCTCTCAGTTATTCTAATCTTGAAATAGAGGACGACTAAGAGGAGATTTGAAGCGAGGGCAGAATTGAAAAAAATGGAATAACAAAAAGTATAAGAAGCCTATAGAGCTAGCATACCAGCTCTACTCTTTCCACCTCCGTTCGCCTGATACACAACACCATAAATGTAAGGTGCTGGCAGATAGCCAACTAAGTTTTGAACGAGATTTGCGATGGAGTTTGCAATCGTGCGTAGTTAAGGAGGACATGTATTAAGTAGAATTCCTGTCAGCACTGGGATACAGAAGCCTCCAAAGAAGAACTAGAACCATAAGAGAGCTGCTGCAGCTATGAAATTTGTTACATAGACTATGGGGAATCCAGTGGATCCTGCCATACACATAATGAAAGCTGCAAGTGGAAGTGCTTTAGGGCTGTTGTATCCTCCAATGAGAGTGAATACCCAACCACCAGTCAACACTCCTAAAACTGGCCCTGTGAGCGAGCATATAGCAAAGGTAATAAAAGCTGTTTGCTGTTTCTAGCCGAGAACAGACATGAAATAGTCAGTGATCCAGAATTGGATTCCTGTAGTTAAGAAGTAAACTCCAGTCAGTGAGAGAAGTAAGCACATGAAATTGAAGTTTGTCAATAGGAAAAATATCTTTTAGGTCAGTGTGTAATTTTCAACTTTCTTTGCCAAATGCCTCATCTTCTTCTCTTATTGCTTTCTGAACTTAAAAGTCATATTTGATACTCTAGAGTCAGCTCTTGGCCTCAAACCTCTTCTAAAGCTACTGCTCTTATGATAGCCTCCTTGCTCATATTGCCTCATTACTTGATCATTATGAGAAACTTGCTTCTTAAAACCTGGAGTTTTCTTGGAATAGTAACTTCCTTCAGCTCTTTCAAGTCTCAAAGATTCAGTTCTTCCATCCTATTAAACAGGAGTGTGCATGAAGTTCCCGTATCTCTGATCTATCGCTTTCATTATTATAAAGCAATAAGACATACCCATTTACAAAGTTTTATAGCTTGCTTCTTATCAATTGTAAAGCTATGTTCCTCATTTTGAGTTTGATTGAGTGCGAATGTTGGTGAGTCATCCGGGTTACGTTAATTAGTGCTCTGCTATATTGAGTGTCCGATTATGGAGTTGTCACGAGGATAGAAGTTATTGGATTTTATCTGGTAGCTAGCTGCTCTCTGCGACTCGAAGTTACTTAGATTATAGTGGTTCAAGCTCTCCGTGAATTTACTTAGGTCATCATGGCTGAACTAACCATTGCCCGTGAATACTATATATCTGGCAGGTGTGAACATGAAACATAGAGCCAGGGGAATCAGCAATGCGCTCTGGCCGTAGAAGGTCCATCTCCACTAAAGCCAGAAAATTAATCATGAACTATTCTTACGTCACTGTAGAGCACAATCAGAGAAGTGATTATGTATCCAGTGATGATTCCTAGAGGCACTCCTAGTAAGAGGAGTGTTAGCCACATTGTCTTCTTCTTTTAATCAGCAAATAAATCGACCCACACTGGGAAATAGATGCAGAAGAAAACCTGAAAAGAATCATGATATAGAGGAATATCATACTTGGAAAAAGCCAACTGAGACTCGAGAAATGACGAGCACGTAGAATTCATTAGTGAAGGTAAAGAGTAGGAGGGCGAAAGAATTAAGGAATAGGCAGACGATGAGTACAAATTTAGTATTGCAAAAGTTAAACACAGGCATAGCTACCAAGGATCCTACAAGAAAATTAAGATCCAAATGAAAAGTTTACCCAAAACGAGTCCAACATATACCAGAGAACCGAGAAGTCCAAGATTTGCGTTATCTAAATGAAGATCACGCTTGACTTCCTTAGTACAAGCTGGCAATATTCCATGATCCACATTTATCATCAAGTTAGTCGTGAATATAATTGCGAAGATGAAATTGAGAACCTTCGGTGAGATCATTGCATTCACATAGTTGCCATTATTCCTTTCATCTTGATTTAAAGCGACCTAGTTTTCGAAAACTTGTGGGCCTGTTGCAGGTTCGATAGATTAAGATTGGTACCCCTCGAATGGTCTCGTGTTTCTTCGAGGTTAATTTTCTGTTGATTGATAGGGGACTTTCTGTGCATTAAAGTCTACTTTAATTATACAGATACTAAAGTCAAAATAATTAAATTGAAGTCTGACATCTCCTTACCTCTACTTCATTCCTAGAAGTAAGATAGTAGAATAATATTTTTCTTCATTTTCTCTGGAATTGAATCTTCACATTTCTTAGAAATGAAAAAGAAAATCATTACTTGTCGCGAAATGAGAAGAAATGTATGAGCCTAAGAATATTACAAAGCGAATATCATTTTCGAGCACTGTCATTATTTTTGTACTGCAGGATTTCTCACACTCACTTAAAAAGGAAAAGGTGCCCTAAGATATCGATACGCCTGGATAGCTCAGTTGGGAGAGCGTCAGACTGAAGATCTGAAGGTCCCTGGTTCAATCCCGGGTCTAGGCATACCTTTTATTTTTTCTAGAAATACGCACCTACTCTTTTAAGTGTTATTTAATTCGTTATCGAAAGTGCTTTAATATAATAAGACTTATATTTTAAATAAAGAGAATGAGTGGAACTAAATCAGGGCTTTTATAGAGTATAAGTGAAGAGTTTTGTTTGGATGAATTGACTACTCTATTAGGAAAAGGAAACCTATATTTTATCTTTATTTCGAAAAATCACTCTCTCTTAAAATATTTTTCCTTCGATTTATAAATACTCATTCAATTGTACTAAGACACTATGCATTAGTTCTTATAGCTAAAATCTCAAGCCTCTTATATATAAACTACCCTTGAATGGTAAATAGTCGCTAAAACACCTTCGGGAGTAGAAGCTGCTCAGAGGATGAAACTAAGCAGCAGCAAATATTTTGTAGAGAATAAGTTTTAATCTAAGAGTTTAATTATAAATTACATTTTCTGAAAAGTCCAATTATCATACTCCTCTTGTGTTGCAAAAACATACACTAGCATCATTTTATTATATTTCACAAATAATGGAGCAAGAATTAGCAGAACTTATGAGTCCTATGAACTCGACTACTAAGAAGATCAAAGTCAAGGGGAAAATGCAAACTTTGACTGAGTTTAACAAAGAACAAATAGCAAAAATTAAATTATATCTTACTTTTTTAGAACCACCTAAAGGAATCTACACCTCAACTATCATAATTGTATTGTTTTTACTAAAACTGATTTCGGAAGCAAGGGATTATACAAGGACACCACCACTGCTTTAGGCGGAGCAAAGTCATAGTCAGTTTTCAAGGAAGTGGCTAATCTGAGACTTGCTGGAACACTTTCGACGCACACCACATGGACCGCTTCCTTAACACCCAGTTTTGTAACAACTCCTCGCCTAGTAGAGTTTTCATGACTCAAACTAAAAATCCTTACAGCCCAAAGGCCGCACATCAATAGTATTTTTAGTTTCTAGTTAATTTTTAACTTTATGGACATCTACGGATGAGTCCCAGAACTTTGGTGCGCTAGTCCAGCACCTTCACTTCGATAGATAGAGAGCACAAGGGGCAGCAACGCATATACATCGACTAGTATGACGGTCCCTCTTCTTTAATCAACAGAGGCCAGGATCTGAAGACTTTGAAAAACATCACTGGGGGAGATGCTAACATCTATGACCTCGAAAGGCAAAAATACGAAGCCATGAGCAAAGACTTCTCAAATCTCCAAAATAAGATGAGAGAGGATGATGGCGGTCTCAAATCTTCACATTTAAATTCCCTCATGTGAAAATGTATTATGAATTTAAACAATTCAAAGTAGAGATTTTTGGAGGCTTAAGAGACGAAAGCTTAATTGAAACAGCTCCAGGATTTCAAAGAACAATAGAAATTCATTGGCAGGAGAGATAGACTTTTCAAAGCTGGCTGGAGACATGGTATACTTGGAGTGGAAAATGTCGATGACCCAGGCACTCAAACCTATTAAGACTTGCAGCAGACTAGGAACTATTAACAAGCAGATAAAGATCACATTAATGGCAGGAGATTTAAAAGTAAGAAATAATTTGTGTCCCTCTTATAATTGATCTTTAGAAATGGTAAAGGCAGGTGGTGTCTCTTCATAGATAGATTTCGCAAGAGCAGGTGTATTTAATGAAGTGCGTAAAGATGATCACAACGCGGTGGAGATGTATCCCGAATGGAAGCGTAAGCAGGTGAGCCCTGTTAGGTTCCAAGATACTCACAAAGATATATTCATCCCTCTGGATGTTCCTTACAACCCTCTTAGAGCTTCAAAGCTAAGACTCGAAGAGAAAAGAGACAGGCCCTTCAACATCATCTCAGGAGAGAGCACTAGTCTGATTTGAGTGTAGATGATAGAGAGAGATTGATTAAAGTTATAAAATATAATGGTTATAATTCTATTAGAAAAGTTAAGAATAAGTTATTTCGAAATCCACTCTTTAATCAGAGGTCTGAAATTATTTAAGTATGTGCATTTTGAGCCATCACTGCATGCTAATCAGCAAGGCTTTCTGTATTTGGTCCTTGAGAAAGTAAGAGCTTAATTGCTACTATTTCTCTTTCAAGCTAAAGATCTTTCGGCTGATTCATATATAGATTAAAGAACTGAAAGAGATAGATAAATTAATAAGAAATGACATCAAGCCAGCAATTACTGAGGGAGTAATTCAATCTTCCCAAAAATGTAAGTGCCCTTAACTTATCTAAAATTTATTGCAGGAAGATATCTATGACGACTTTGGATGCTCAATAGTGTAGACTGTTCCAATTACAGGAAGGCTCTACCTCACCTAAAACTATATCTGCTTCATTATTATAAAATTTCTATTTATTCTATTATACTTCATGAGCAGTATTTTGGGAATAAATAAGAAAGTAAGGAGATCTTATTAAACCCTTTTTGCATTATGCTTGAAACTAAATTTAGTATACGATTCAATACGTGGACGTCACAGATATTCAACGAAAGAAGATGCTTGGAATTTTAGACTCAGGCATTGAACTGTCTCGGACTGGCGGACAAGAGCCACTGATATTCTGCTCTTTCCAAGATAGAGACATGGCTTTTGAAAGAGTTAAGACCCTCTGGCGAAACGTGTCGCCTCATGCAGCGGCGAAGTATGAATCAGATGTGGATGAAGATGCACCTGAGAGGTCGATGCCTTCTAGTTTCGATCCCTCAAACGTCATCGATAAATCTTATTTCACTTTGTTTAATTACACTTGCTTTTTAATTTGAATCTAGGAAGAGTACAACGGGCCCTGATGAGAAAATGAAGCAAATAATCAGAGCCTCCACTTCAACAATCTTAGAATTGGATGCTTTTTCTTATAAGTGTTATCCGAACCAATATTTACGCAAAAGTACAGTAGCTTCATCACAGCCAACTTTGTCAAGGAACATAAGCTCACAAGACTAACCTCTCTCTCAACCAAGCACAAACAGTAGTAAAGTTGCTAATCCTTCCTAAGACAAGACACCACTGGTAAATAATAACTCAAATGAAAAACTAGCTTTAAATCAAGTTGTTGTTAGTCCCTTTAAAAACTCGGATTAGGACTTCACGTTTAGCAACAATCAGTCGAAGAGTAGAAAGAGCAAAGAACTTAAAATTTTGGAAGAGGTTCCTCCCTTGTATGTTGAGAGTAAATCTTCTGATGAAGAAGTAATGAAGACTCTAGAATAATCCTATCCTGTTCCATCGAAGGAGTGGAATATTCTCCTAACGAAAGTGGTTCCATTAACTGTCTCTTAATTCTATGATGCCTTCTTTGCGGATAGCGCACCCTTCGGGTTTGATAAGTTCGCTGCAAAGATGGATAGGAAAGATATAGAATTAAAAAAGTATGGTCTATAAATCGAATTTCATTTTCTATGATATCAAACTTGAGGAGTGGAACCTATCTTCCTCTTCAACTTTGGATGGGAAGGATAACTTATCCGAATTGCCTCAGCGATGGCTGAGATCCATAGTGCCAGTAAAAGGAGTGCCCTTCTTGAGCTAAACACGTCATTAAAAGCATTTCAAGCTAGTAGAAAAGAACGATAAGGCTCTTGTGATAGAGATGCAGAATAAGAGCTTGGACATCCCATATGCAGACTGCTTTCACATTGATGAGACTTGGTGGGTTACAAGTGACCAGCCCAATTCTTAAATTTATTAGAGTTATTAAAACATCTATTCTTGAATTTTAATTCAAACAAAAGCGCTTTGAGAGTGGCCATAAACATAGTGTTCGTGAAAAGTACACTTTTTAAGGGAAGGATCACTTCTAAAACCCTTGAGGGCATGAAAGAGAATATTGAAACTTGGTTTAAGCTCGCGAGTGAAGGTAACTTTTTAGAGATTAAACCACTTACATATGATATGCTTTGTCTATATAATGAGAAAAGAAAAGTCGTTGAAACAGTTCCACCAAGGGATTAAATAGAGAATCAAGATCTAAGAGAGGGTAGTGGTGCTGGTCTTGAGATAGATTAACAACTCTAAGCTCTGGAAACACCAAGGCCCATTTAGCGATTTATAAATGATACTGTGCACTATGAATCTGAGACAAGAACTCAAAGCCAAAACAAGGAATTAACAAGGCAACCAGTGCACAAAAGATCTAGGACAAAGACATACTAGCAATAAGACACTCAAGACGCCACCTAAGTTCACTAAACTCACGAAGACCTAGTTTCAAGGAAAATAGGGGGAGACTCTATATCCCCAATAAGGTCCAACTCAAACTATGGAACAATAGATGCTTTGGCAAATGAAGAAATGACTTCCAAGATATAATCCCAGATCATTAGGAAGCAACCTAAAAAGCAAATGGAGACATAGGTTGAGCCAAAACTTAATAGCAAAGAAGACAAAGAGTAAAGTGAGTTGCAATAATTAAGAGAGGAGAGTCTAAAGCTTAAATTCAGACTCCTCTTCCTTTTCAATATCATAATGGTCATCCTATTTGCTTTTGCCGGTTACTTCATCTATTAGGGTCTATAGGGAAGAATTTAAACTCTTGAAAGAGAAATAGGATCTGCATTTCCTTGAGAAGTTAAAGTTGTGGAAATGTTTAAGGTTAAGAAATAAAGTGGTGGTGATTATAAACACAAGCTAGATATTTACGATTGTTAATGATAAAGGCATTATCAGTTTTCACTGATTCTTGCAGACTTAGTGTTGGAGTAGACCTAGCCATCTCTAGATTAACTTATAACTTACAATACTTAACACAATGTTTAGATGAGTATCTGGGAAAGCATTGAATCTTCCTCCTGATAGTTATAAGTAGTTTAAGAAGCATTGCGTTGTGGATCCATCTTAAACTCTAGTTAATATCGTTACAATTAGGAGTTGTTGTATATAGAGTCTCTGAGAGTAGGCAAACAAAAGCTTGCTCATCTAAGACTCTCTTATTAACTTTTGACATCTTTCTCAGGTGTTCAGGTGTCAATTACAATTGATCACTGAGGGAAAGAAGCCACTCTTGATGATCTCACAGTCAGCATGTATGGACCTCCTGAGTTTTAAGGGCCGTTACTGTTGCTAGACAAACTTAAAAGCTTTTTTAAAAGCAGTCAAATAAATTTTGAACTTCCCATTGTCGAGTAAGAGGATGCCTCGTTATTGAAAAAAGCGTTGATGCCATCTTCCTCAACAGCCTCATCAAAAGTTTGGACATTTTTCTTGGGCTGATGCGCGAGAGGAGGCACCACAGTCTCGTGCTTCTTTCTTATGTAGTATTTTTCAATCACAGACTTTCCCTCCTTGTACTTTAATAGATCAGCAATTAAATAAGACTAGTAGTAAATTAAAAAGTAACTTCTCACTCTGGACGTAGGCTTTGACCTATAAAGAATATAAAAGTTTGCTCTGTCAGAAAGCAGTAGGAATATCTCAAATCTCATCAGAATTTCAAGTTTGTGAGTGATGCATGCTTATTTAATTTGGCACTGGATTCTCATATAAGTTCTTTCTTAGCATCAACTTATTATCCCAATTCCTTCTTATAAGGGTGAGCCCTTCGAGTTAAGTTTGAAAAGGTAATGCTTGAAATTGTTAGAGGGGTGATTCGGGTTGACTTACATAGGTCCAGCCAATCACTTGAAGGCATTAGACGCAGAAGAGGTCCCTCACCTGATGTAAACCTGTGGCTAGTTGCTTATCTTCAGGAGGACCAGCCGACACATTCATACTTACAAAAAATTAAGGCAGCCTTTTCAATTTTATACTATATCAGAAAGTTCGAATCTTATTTAGAATAGGAGTTTATCAAATGATTAAGACCGCATAGCGGAAAATTAGGTCCCTCCTTTTCCCTTCTTTTAAAGAGAATTTAGAAGAAAATGAGGGGAGAATTTAAGTGACAGTAGAAAAGAGGAGTTTAGAAAATTCCATTATCTTAATGGTAAATGTTTTCACTAAAGCAATAATTTCCGCTTAGTTTGAAAATTTATAGATGTATTTGTTAGCTGAAGTCTTTAGTTATTACTCATCTATATAAAATATAAACTTTTATTAATTTTTGATTAAGTCTTTGAAGATTAAGGTAGCTTGCTTTGATATAATTTGATGAACTTACACTTGATCGAAGAGATAGGCCTTCCCTGTCTTCCCATGGAAAGTCTAAGAATAGTTCAGGTTTAATAAATCTCCACAAATACTATTAAATACTCTTTTAATATTTTTTGCTGATTTGAGGTATGGAAAGCAGAATGGAATAAATGGAATGAAAAGCAAAATAAGGATGAGTGTCTACATCTTTGCCGGAGAGCGGTTGAAAATTTCATTAATTTTTCAACCTTCATTCATTATAATGAAATCTTGATTATTGTATATGTGTATTGAAAGATGCTTACTCTCGAGACTATTTGACCAGGTGTGGTGATGTGAGTGTGGCAGTTCTTGCACACATACACTTAGTCTTCATCACCCTAGGAGTACTCCAAAAATAGTTGACCCACAAATAAAAGACACATATCGAATACAATATAAAGATAGACCCATAGTTGCAATTGTTTGAGAATCCGCAAAACTTTATCGCAATTTAAAAGTTGGTTCCTTTTGTTGTGATTAGTGATGATAAGATGATGATTCCGAGTTATCTTATAATTTGCCTATTAATATTCTCAGAATAAATATAATTTGTGCTTATAAGAATGACTATTAAAAGTGTTCTTTATTATAGCAATATTTATAAAATTTAGGAGGTAGGAGAACTTTTAAATAATCTTTGATAAATTGTGCCGAGATTCAGGCATGCGCTTTCAGAGAAGGACGCTCTAGAAAAAGGGATATTTTATTTACTACAGAATATTTAAAATGACATTCACTCGAAAGAGAAGTTTCATAAACGATGGTATACCATTAAATTAACGAAAGATGGAACAAATTTTAGGAATCAAATCAAATTCTATTAGCATCCACATAGTTTTCCAAAATTAAATTTCAAATTATCTTCTTTCATTTAAAATAAGGTAAGCATCATCTGAATCTAGAAAAATCTTAAGTCCTCTCTCTTGAAGTCATAGTGTTGATTTGTTGAGTGCCATCAACTGAAGCATCAGTGAAGTCTGACTGCGAAGGCTGAATGAATAAAAATCGTTTTCAGAGTTTAATTAACAACTTTAGAATGACTGGTTGAAACTAAGACACTGACTATTAATTATTCCAATCAATCGAGCAGGGTGCAGTTGAAACATCAGCTCTTCTTCTGTATGTAATAAACTGATTCCCAGTGATGGCTGAGTTAGGATCCTAATTCTCCTGGCCGTAGTCTTCACTTTCATCAAAATCATCTTGCATTACTTAATCTCTTTTGAATTATGCAACCTTTCGCTCACCTAAAAAAACAGTCATCTTATTTCCAATATAAATTTCAAGAGTTTAACTTACTGCTGAAGTCAGGATGGTAAAAAACTAGATCTTGATTAGGTGGCGATCCAAAAGCAACCTCAGAGTGTCTAAGCTGCTCTTAAAGATAATTTATATTCATCTAATGTTTAATGATATTAGTTGCTCACTTTTGTAGCTTGCTCTTTGTGAGGAATCATCTTTAAAACTCTCATGACGTTTTCCTGAAAAGGAGTTCCCAAACATATCTTCAGGCCTGACTATCTAATCAGAGGGAGTCTTAAAAGTAAATGAGCAGTCTTTGATAGCACTTTCAGTCATGTCACAAACATGATCCAGCTCTTCACTCTCTGAAATAGCTTCAAACTCAGAAACTACTTGTTGAGATAAACACCTTATATATTGATGGTTAAATTTATCTGTGAGATGGCTCTCTCATTTGATTCAGTCGATGCTAGTGAGTGAAAGAAGAGTTAATTGGGGAAGTGAAACACCAAAAGCTGATTTATCCCTGCAGATTTACTGAGACCAGCATTTGGCCAGTAGCTGACTCTACCATCTAGAAGATAAGCTAAGGATTCTAGCCATCCACTTCTTGCCAATTATCTTCATCTCCTGCTTGAGAAGAACGATTCTTCAAAGTGAGCGATGAATGCCTCAGTATCTTAGTGTTAAAAATAAGGTGAATAAAAGGAGTATCTTGAGTTGATGACCATTGCTTATTTAAAGTTTCACAGTATTGAGGCAGCCATCCACTTATCCTATGATCAAAAGCTCCTCTTAAGTTTGATTAAAGCTGCTTGAACTAGATTATAATTACAAATTAAAGAGATTGGAACAGAGAAGCTCTCCTCGCAATTTAACCATCTAACCTCAATTGCCCCAAACTCTAGAGTGACTGGAAGCAATTTATCTTCTAAGCACTATTGTAGTGCTTGCGCTATTCTTAGCTCGCATCATCTTGAGAGAGAAATTTATTGACACTGAAAATCAAAGTAGAGATACGAGTCGCCGATTGTATCGTGTACAGCAATTACTTGCAGTTTACGTTATAGAGACAAACCTACAAAGAATTTTAAGTTAGACAAATAGTGAATACTAACCTTAAAATTTAGATCTTCTGAAACTTTCTTCATTTAAGATAAAATGGTTATCAATAGTTTTCATATTTTCTTGCTGTCTAAGATCTACTTAGACCTGTCAACATATTCAACTCCTAACGCAAAGATAGAATAAGTTCTGGGCGACCAACTCAAGCAGCTAAATATTTCCGCGTAGCTCTCTTCATTCCTCGCCATCAAAGTGAAGTACTCTTGATGTTTGAAATAACTAGGCTATACTTCAAGGTCTTGGTTGCACTCAACTCTGTGAATGCACAAGCTGAGATGAGAAAATAGAGCTAAAAATCTTTGATCATAAGAATAACTGCATTGACAATTCTCTCCCACTTCCAGAGCCCGGAACTAAGACACCAGAGGGCTTCTATTTCTCACATCAAAGACATATATTTGGCCATCATCAGAGGAAGCAGTCAGTAGGTGCTTAAACCAATTTAAATTGAAGCAGGAAGTCTTGACTACATCGATTGTTCGAACAAGTACTAGTGATTAAGTCTCCCATATCTATAGAAGACCATCAGGAAAGTTGGTCGAGATAGCTAACAGAGAGCTGAGATTATGATTGAAGTTGACAGAATCTTTTTAAGAGTGAAGACTCAACCACTTCAAACAAGTCACCGAGTAGTCTTCGGGACAGAGCTCAATCGACTTATCATAATCATCTTCGATAAGTGATGCCTCAGCAAACTCTCTTGGCAGATTTGTCCTCTCTAATCCCTCTCGAACGAGGCTTGAGAAACTTGAAATGTAAACCAAATTTTTCATTCCCAGAGCAAGTAATCCATTTTATCCCCAATCCATTAACTAAGGGAAAGTTCCTCTGAGTTCGGGCAATTATAAGCAATCAAGAAACTCATAGAGTTCTTTTTCAGCCTTAATCTGCTTTTAAGCCTTTTAAAGAACCTTTTGAGCTGTCCTAAAAGGCTTAGAGGTTTCATCAGAAATCTCGTCAAACAAATCAATAAATTTATTATAATGAATTTGATGATTAAATAAGGCTGACTCTCCTCATGATTCTTCTTTGAGTGATTCTAGCTGAAGGACATAACTAAAGGTCGCTTTAAGTTAGTTCTTTTCCTTCTTTCTGTGAGACTATCATTAAGGTTGAATGAGTCGTTTCCTGCTTGACGCTTATACTATGCTCTGTTCTTGCTTTCAGCAAAATAATTGCGTCATTAATTAACTTGAATCAATATAAAATTTCAGCTCGAGGTACAGTTTAATTCTTATTGCTTGGTTGATGAACCTCTTCAGGAGAGAATTGAGTTGACTCCAAGCCATTGATGGTGAACTTTTGAGTTTTGAGGTCCTAAAGTGTGTTCTAGTAAAGAATAGCTTTGTGAAGCTGCGCTTATTGCATCTACTGGAATTAAGAGCTTGCTTGTTGATTAGCTTACTACAGTAGTGGCTTCTTTTTAAAAAATTCAGTAGAAATTAGATAAAAAATTGGCATTTGAGGAGAATGGCTTTGGCCAGATATGGCAGAACCATCACTTGAGCTATAGCACTATGCAGCCTCAAAATTCTATTGATGGTTTGTAAGCCCACGAAACGCCATCATTCTGTCTCCAAGAAATCGTGGCTGCTCACTCTACCTCTACTTCAATAATTTATTATTTTAAAGTATGGAGTAATGTGAACATAGAAGTAAATAATCCTTGATTCAAGAGAGTCTGATGTTCGAGTAAAGAGTTACCAAAGTTGCCTTGAGGTGCCGGTGTGCAAATTTAAGGTCTGTTCAGATTCTGTCCAAAGCTAATCTGTGAGAGTCTAAAGTTTGAAGCTCCTTGAAAAGTAGGAATTTATTAGATGGCGCCCCCAAATCTACCCTGGGGAGTCTGAAATTAGTGAGGTTAGAAAGTGGCTGAACTTCTAACTGAGTTAGCCGCAAAATTATTGTTCTATCCTAACTGCTAGTGAGGCATTTAAACGTTTGATGCTAGTTCATGTTGTAGAAGGAAAATTAAAATCTTGAACTGAGTTATCGATAAAAAGAGTCAAGGGTTAGCAAAGATTAAGTCGCAAAAAATAATGGTGATTCAAAATGTAGTTGAGGTTGATCTATTCAATTACATATATTGATTCAAGCAGGATATAAGAATAGAGAAATAGTCAGTTATGAAGTGTAACTAGGGAAGCATTAATTTAAATAAGAGTAGACGATCTCAGTCATGCCTTAGTTTTCCTTTAGTAAAGTTAACTCCTTGACTATTTAGCGCGCCTTGGTGTGCTAATTAGAGACTTTCACTGGAACTGATTGAAGGCGCTGAAGGAGTTAAAGACAAAGGAGCTGTTGAATTTGTTAGTGAGGAACTGTCTTCTTCTCTCCATGTTGAGTTGCTCCTCTGTGCTCATTTAGTTGACTGGTATTTGGTTCACAGTAGAGAACAGACCGTGGTGAGTAAATCCTCTAGAGAGTCTAGTGTACTTCACATGCTTCTTGGTCTTCATTTTGACTGGGATTCTTGGTGGGGCGTTTGGATTAATCTAATGACCCTTGAGTGCTGAGTGCATGAAGTAGGGGGAGACTCTTGACAAACCGAAGCTGTAGGAGGTATCGTCCGCGTTGGGCTCATTGAGATCAGGGATCTTAGTGATGTAGTTTTGAGGTGGTATGTAAGTAGCTGCGATTAAAAGCATATGTGAATCAGATACTATTTGATAAGCGGCAGGTGCTGAGGTGTAACTTCCAAACATTTCGAAGTCTGTGACCTCCTCGATAGCATCTAGTACTGTAAACCATTGCTTTCCTAGCAAGTGCAATTATTTAATGCACTTTTTTAATATCTTAAACAGTATTAGGATAAGTACAGGTTGACTTTCTCTCTGTAGAGCTTCATAACCTCATCTCTGAATACATCGGTCTCTGAGAATTCTTGAGGAGTGGGATCGAGATTTCTTTGGTAGCGCTTGGAGATGTCTTCTGTCATCAATTTCATAGCGTTCTTTTCATAGTCATTGCCGTTTACCATCTGCTCGTACATGAGGGTCAGCTCCTTCACTGAGGGCTAGTTTTCAGCATACATAGTATAAGGGCAGTTAGCAGCGAACAAGTAGCCGGCTCTAGTAATCTAGAAGTACTCGTCGAAGGTGACCTCCTTGTTCACTAATGCAAGAGTCAATTAAAGTTAAGATATCGAATGGAATGGGAGAAGAGCTTAACTTACTGACGTTGTGATAGTCTTGAATTGTGGAGTTAGGGTAGACCTGTCTGTAGTTCTCGTAGCTCTCGAAGTGTCTAAGGCCGGGTGGATACCTTCCTGTGTGCTTGTCCAAGTACTCGTTTATTCTGTACTGATCATCATAGTCCTCATTGTCATTATCGGGGTCGTCAGACTCGTAGTTGATCTTCACAAAGTCCATCTCGTCGTGAGCACCTGCCTCGTAAGGATCCTTTTCTAAATTCTTCAGGTTTCTTCTATCGTGGTGCTTAAAATGAAGTTTGAAATACCTTCCCCCCCCCTTTCTAATATTTTTATTAATCAAAACCTCAAGTCCCTATATATCTTCTTATTTGAAAATAACTTTTTGCAAAAGCTTCTTAACTTCGTTTAGTTTGTTTAAGAGTTAGAAGAACTCTTATACCTTCTCGTCCGTGATATCCTCAGCCTTCTCTTCTTCGATGCTTGAGAGGAATGCATTAACCATGTCCAACTACTTCTTGGCAAAGCCTTCAAGTTCAGGGATTACCTCTGATTCGTCCCCCTCCTCGTCTGTGATTTGTTCCCAACGAGAGTCCTTGGCCTTGGGCTTTGAGTGACTGTAGTATTTAAGACTCTTCTTCGTGAGTTTCTGGAATTGCTTCCTCAGCACATCTAATAGCTCAAGATAGAAGTTAATTGCGGAAGTAGAATAACTTAATACAAGTTCTTTTTTATTTCACTGACTCGTTTTATGAGGGGGGAGTAGTAGTAGTAGTAGTAGTAGTAGTAGTAGTAGTAGTAGTACAGCACTAGTGCCAGAAGACGAGTCAGTGAATTCTTAATTAAAGTCCAGCCACCCTTACAAACTCTGATCACATTAATAATTAATCGCCAGCCACTCCAATCTCTTAAATTTTAATCGACCACTTTTTAATTAAAGGTGGCTGCCACCTCGACTTAGAATTCATTCATTATAATTAATTTCAAACACATTTTAAAACAAAGATGGAGTTAGAAGACATTCAAGGAAATTCCAGTCAAAGGAGGCACAGCTTTTCAAGTTTGACTTTTGATTTCAGTTGATTAATTTCTACAATCTACCTAATAAACGACGATCGCAAGCTATAAGTCAACTTTGTTAAAGTTTTTGCGGTTAAACCTATTCTACTCCTCATCTGCATCTTCAAAGTCCTCTTGTTCAAATTAATTGACTGCCTCAGGGTCTAGCTCTTCCACTCCTGCCTCATTTTCTATATCTTCCATGTCTCTTGCTCTCTTTGCCACCTCTTAGTACTTAGGGGGGATAACCTTGCCGTACTCATCATAGTTATAATGCAAACCAAAGCATGAAATGCATTTACTATTCGATCACAACAATCATCATTAGCTCTCTTTCACTCACATTAATTATAAGCCTTGGATAGATAATAGTCTGTCTGTAGAAACGCTTGAGGTCTCTCATGCTGTAACCACCCTTTTTGCCAAGGAAGGCTCTTGCTGGGTCGATTCTATTCTCCTTCAGGAAGGCCAAAATTTTTAAATAGTGCTCATTCCCATCCATGTCCTCTTTATCGCCGCCTCTGTCACTATCATATTCTCTCTCTCCATTTTCTTCTCTCTGGAATTCCCTCATTACATCGTATAAAAGCAGTAGAGTATTGATGGGAATAAGGTATATTTGCTATTCTAAGAAATCGTCAGAGTCGATATCAGAGTCGAAGCTATTTGGGATGTGCACGTCCAAGCCAAGTTAAGGCATGTATTCCCTCAAATGTTAGATCTTTTCATCTTCATTCATCTCTGAGAGTTAGTAGCTAGTGAATATGCCCTGAGCGTCGAACTCTGGGTTAAGATTCTCCAATCTTGGGCTCTCTCTTTGTTCCTCCTTATTCCTGATATACCTGCTACTGTTCTCCTCAAACTCAAACTCATCCTCTACCTCATCTCCAATCTTGAGAGCAGACTTGCCCTTTCCTTGAGTTCTGGTTTGCTTAGCGCCAATGAAGATATCGTCAAAAAGCTTCACTAGCTCCTTCTTCTTGGCCAGCTTTTCCTACCTGCGCTCATTTCTCTCTTCACGCCACTATCTCTTGTTATTCCTACTAGCTTCCTGATAGTTCTTGTAGAAGTTCTCATCTTCTTATAGAGTAAGATCGATTTAAATTGAAAAAGTAGAATAACTTTAATACAAGGTCGCTCTAAAAATGTTGGTTGAATGATACCAGGGGTAGGAGGAGTAGTAGCAGTTGTAATATAATTAAGTAGTAACATACCCATTCTGCCAAATTTAATCTGACCCCAGCCACCTAATTTATCACCTTTTAAAATAATTAATTCTTCACAAATCAAATTATTAATTAAACATGGACGCTTTAACTCCATCTCCATTTATTATCAAATACAAGGATTTGAATTTCATTAATTTTAACATGATCCCAAATACACGTCGATACTTTACTATTAGCCCTCGAACAGGTTATTGTAAAACTCCTCCACATCGGTGGTGAGGATGTCGTCGATATCCTCTCCACGCTTGAGCTTGTTCTTTTCCTCTTTGGAGAGGGCTTTGTAATTCCTGATGGCGAAGTCGAAGGCGTTGGTATAGTATAAGTTACCCTATATGCGCTTGCGGAGTTCGTCCAAGTTGTCAATCTTCTTGAAACGGTCCTGGTACTCCTAGACCTTCTTCTGGAACTCCTCGGTGCCCGCATAAGACTCAAGCTCACGCTGCTCCTCGTCGTTAATAACCTCCAGGCGGGCAAAGATCTTGTCCAGCAACTGGATCTCCTCGGTGCTCTTCTTGGGGTAGCGAGGGTAGTTGTTCTTGTAGAACTTGGCGTCCACGTTCTCCCTGATCCTGCCTCTCACTTCCTTAGCGAGCTGCCAGTACTTCTCAGTGAGCATCTTCACCTTCTGAGGTCTGTAGAGCAAGTCCTTGATGTCCTTGGTGAGCTTCTTGGGATCATAGCGGGTCAAGTCCACTATGAATGAGTTGGAGGTGATTGTGCCGAAGTCAGATGGCTGGAAGATGTTCTCATCAAGAGTGAGCAGCATCTTTATCTACTCGAACTCCTTGGTGGACACGTTGGCGGCCTTGAGGTCCTTCTTAGTTATCTCATTTACATCGACTGGGAGATTCTTGTTTCTGTTCTTGATCTCCTCCTGGCGGTCTCTGTACATGTTTTGGACGAGCTGGAAGTTCTCCAAGTCCACGCTCATGTACTCTCGCATGTTCTCCAAGTAGTCCTTAATGGTTTCTCTGTCCTCGTTAGTGAGAAAAGCGGCAGCCTCTCTTCTGAGCTTGTAGATCACGTTGTTAGCCTCCTTGACCTTGATGATCTTAGTGATACGCTGTTGCTTCTGCTCTGGAGTCTCATCATTAGGTCCAGCTGAGAGCAGTGCTCTATACTGAGCTTCATCAACTTCAATATGAATAAAGAGATAATGATATAATCAATCTTGAGGTTGTCCTTGGCATAGAGTTCGAAGTCTTAGTTGATATGAGAGAATGCCTTCAAGTTGTTTACATAGTCTCTGTAGGCTTCTATGTCCAGGCCGAGGTCGTGGCGAGTGAGCTTCTCAATCTTGCGCATGTAGATGTTGAATCTGAGATCGTTACCTCTGAGGTGTGCCTTCGCACGTCTATGCTTCTCAATCCTCTTCACCAGGTTGTCAAACTTGCGCTTCCTCTCGAAGATGTCTCCATCTTCAGATTCGATGTCAGTGGTCTTCACTGCATCCAAGTCTGGCAAAGCATAGTCAGCTTGCGCAGCTCCCAGTGCTTCAGTGGCTTCAAAGTTGAGGCGGCGCTTGCGCTCAAGTAAGTTCATCTGCCCTTGCATCATACTCTGAATTTTTCTGGCTCTTCCTTCCTCGGCCTCTGCCTTGAACTTATATCTCAAGATACATGCATACACACATATCTAAACTTAAAGTAGGGAGTAGGTTGCTTCTTCTCTGGCTTCTCATATAGGTACTTGTTGCCAAAGGGTACTGGTAGCTTTGGGACCATCCCAAACTTCTCAAGTATTCTGTGCACTCCCCTTGTAGGAGCAGCTCCATTCTAAAGCAATAGTTAATATTTTCAGAGCATTTAAGTGAGATGATGATTGTGATGATGGCTTTGTGTACTTACACCTAGCCAGTACTGAGCACGCATTTTGTTGAGGACGATTTGGCGCTGCACCATCTTGGTCTTTCTGGGAATCCAATAACCCAACTTCTCTAAGTATCTACCCTTGAGGTTCTTATTCTCTGGCTGCACCAGGATCCACCTACGCATTAACCATTAATCACTGACTCCACCAGCACACAATTAAGATAAAAGAGAGAGCGCGTTAGCTCGTAAGAAAGCAGAGAGGATTAATTAAAAGAGCGTGCTACTCACCAGAAGGGGTGGTTGGAGCAACCCATGTTCCTAAGTCTTAGTCTGACTCTCATCTTTGAAAGCTAATATATATATTATTTAAATAACAATAAATATAATACCCTCTGTGTGTGGTCCTCATTATTCTATCACAGATCCAATCTAGAGTAGTTATGATTAAGAGATAGTGATTATTATGATAGATAAAATAAAAATTATTTATAAGCTGAGTACTAATTCAAATGGGAAATGGAGATCCCATAACTCTGCCTTAAATTAGTTAAGCTTGGAAGATAATGATTCACCCAAAAGAGAGACTTCTACAATATGAGACATAGATAGAGAGAGTGCTTGTGTTGTTTGAAGTTTTAATTTGAAATCAATCTTATTCTTATTCTCTTCTCTGCTTGAGGCGAGTGAGAGGAAGCGAGTGAACTTACCCAACACTCACCCTAGAGCTCACTCACCCAATCAGACCTCCTCCATTTACTTCTTTCTTTCGAACTTTATATTATATATCTTGGATAACTATCCACCTAAAAGTTGATTCTGCTTCTTGACTCACAACATTCAAACTTTAAGCGACAGCCAGTTTCATCAGTGCGTGTCGTTTGCTGCAAATCCAAACTTCTCGAATGCGTCCTTCTTCTGCTGTATCTTTTAGATCCCTTCCTCAGGCAGCACTGACTCTGTTAGGTCTAGCTTCACATACTTCTGATCGAAGTTGCTCAAGTCGTACTCTGATTGCAGAGAAGGAATGAATGGGGGTGGTAGTTCCTTCTTTAGAAGCTTTTCTAGGTCTAAACCTGCGAAGAATGGATGGGCTAAGACTTCGTCAACATCATTCTTCTGCCCTAAACGCTTCTTGCGGTCCTTTTCGAGTAACTAAACAGAGTTAGCAATTTTTATAAGGATCATTAAGATATTTCTAATGTTTGGGAGGAGAGATAGAGAGTATTTTCTTACCTTTGAAATGAGGTCCTTTGCTTCTTCTGAAACGCTGATTCCATGGCGTTCTTTGTCTGGCCATCTGATGGGGGCGTGTTGAATCAAGTAATACATCTGATGCTTGTTCTTGTTGTAGAAAGGCGGGATTCCAATTATCATCTCATTTATTAAAGATCATATTCGATCACAATTAAATGTTACTCATAGAGTAGGATGCCTAGTGCCCACCAGTCGAGGGTGTGATCATGTCCTGACCCCACAATCATTTCAGGTGCTACAATTTAAGATCAGATCAACTTTTCCCTCACTGAACTTAAACTTACATAGGTATTCAGGCGTGCCGCAGAAGGAATTGGGCTCATCTCCATCCAGCTCATTAATTTTGGCTAGTCCAAAGTCTGCAAGTAGGATGTAGCCATCATAGTTAACTAGGATGTTCTCTGGCTTCATATCACGATATATGATCCTTGCCTTATGCAAGTAACCTAAAGCCATAGCAACCTGCGCTGAATAGAACTTAGCTCTGTCCTCCGGGAATCTCTTCGACTCTGATAAGTGCTTGAACAGCTCTCCTCCTCTGAAAAAAGAAGTTAATCAATAAGTTTAAATGAAAAAGAGTGAAGTGTGTACCTGATGAAATCCATGATGAAATAGATTCTGAGGGATTTGATGAAGACAAACTCCATGCTAATGATGAAAGGATGATTAACCTGCAGCAGAATCAACTTCTCTAAGTGCAAGTTCTCCAAAGAGTCGTGCTCTATCACTATGTCCTTTCGTATACTCTTCATCGCATAGAACTTATGAGAAGCTGTGTTCTGGACTAGGTACACCTAAAAGAAGAGGTTAAATGAGTGGATGTAATAAAAGTTTGAAATGAATGTGGAATAATGATATGACTATTTGCTGATCATCTAAATAAGGTAGTACTATAGCTTACCTTTCCAAAAGTTCCCTTGCCAACTATACTCAGAATTCTAAAATCATCAAAGTTAACTTCTCCATCGCTGTTCGACCTCTAGAAAAGAGTTTGGACATCTCCACCTTTTTATTCTTCTTCAGGAGGCATTTAAGGCCTCGTGTATTGTGATCCTCTATTACTCATTGCTCTAGATCTTCTTGCAAGATCCTTTGCAGTATTAAATTACGAATAACTAATTTATCCTTTGCGTAGTCGTCAACTATCTCAACGGATTCAGCCAGTTTTTAGTCGACTATGATGTCATCCTCTTCTAAGACGTCCTCCTCATAAACTCTGGCCAACTGCAGAGGGATTCTAGATATTCCCTTTTCTATATCCTTCTCAGTTGTGGCAAACTCTCTCAAATCCTTGTTCTTTATTCCATAGATTTGAAACTAATATTTTTTATAAGAAAATATTAGATGGGAAGGTTTTGCTTGCTCTTTGAGGTGAATGCCATCTTAATGACTTGAAATATCTTGTCTCGCCTACATTTTCAAATTTAGTAAACTCGCCTTGAACTTAAATTTTATTGTATGTCACTGCAAAGATAGATAAACTTATATCAAACTTTTCGTCTGAATCTCTCTTAAGAACTCCTCCTTAACTTACATCTCCGATTTGAGTCTGTAGTCATGCTCTTTCTTGACATGCATCACAAACTCCTTAGACTGTTTATGTTGCGAACGTGTGAGCCCTGCCAATCTGTCGATGGGGATGATTCGCTTCACCTCTTTAAAGCAATCAATCATTTAGAATGGACAAGTCAAAGTTAAGAACGAGATTTTCAAATATCATAGTTCTCCTTTAAGATGCGTGGACTTACTCTTCTATTTGAAGTTGTAGATGTGTTCGTTTGTGATGATGAGGTTGCGTTCTTGCTACCAATTGTACTTGTTGAACTTGCTCACCTTGCAACTCATCAAAATTATCTCGCTATCTATTCAAAACAACATTAGCTATCGTTTCTTTCTCAAAAGAGGAGGAAGTTGATCCTCTCATTAGAGAATGGATGCATTTGGACTTGGAGTAGCTTGGACTAACCTTTAACGAGACCTTTGACATATTCCGCATCTGCCTCTTTAAATAAAACCAACTTAATTCATAAATATATTTAAAAGCCTCTGCGTTGAGCTAGTCAAGCTCAATCTTTTTTTCGCTGTCCTTCCTCCTCTCCATTGCTTCAATTATAATATCCTTATTAAAATTTCCTCTATCTCTTAAGCCTGCAATATCAATCACATTAGAAGTTGATTCTACTTTTTAATTATGAAGACAACTAGGGATGAGAATCGCCTGAAATAGTGAAATAATTAAATTCAATATAAAAAGAGTGAGCCAGTCTGATCCGAGGAATTGGAGAGGGCAAGATTAGGAATTTAACTTGATTTAATTAGGCTTCAAACTAAAAAATTATATTGCCAAAATTTAAAAGTAAAAGTTCAACAAATTGCTATTTCTATTTGTGTTTGAGGATAATTAATATCTCTTATCCTACAACTAAATATGGTAAGTGAGCAAATCCTTCATACAAGGCAGCACAGCTCCTCTCTCTTAAAGCCTCCCTCTATTGTGTGAGCTAGGATTCCTTTACCTAAAGAGAAGCCAAAAATAGCACACTGAAGTGGGCTGTTAAATTGCAACTTCCCTTTAAGGCCTTTCTTGGGGAGGAGTTACAATAGAACATCGCTTCAGATTCCTCCTGGAAAAATTAAAGGAGCCATAATATTGCAACGCCTGTGCAAGTCATTCCCTTTATTGCGCTATTTTACTAGCTCTCTACGGATCTGAGAGAAAGAGGCCTATTAAGAGAGAGCGAGTATTCCTATTTCAAACCCTTTCTTTTCTTAACTAAAATTCTAACCCTCTTTTATAGGCTACTATTGTTGAAAGTGGACTTGGACTCCACAACCTGTGGATCTTCTGGTACTTCATCTATCTATGGGGAGTTGGCATTGGCAACTTCATCTCCTTCTGGCAGGGACTCTTCGGCGGACTCAAGGACAACAACTTCGTCCAAGTCTACGAAGATCAAACCAGATACTGGTACACAAAAATCATCACTGACTTCCTCTACTGAGCAACCCCTCTCTGCGGACAAAAGTTTGAATCTTCCTCACACTACTCATCAATGAGTAATTTTATAAGAACTTTAAATTCACATCTTGTATTCCTCAATTCTCCCTACGCTCGTTCTTCATAATCTCTTAAAATAAACCGCCCTCACTCTCTCAGATAATATTCACATAAAATCGAATCTATTTTAGCTGAGTAATTTATTTCAAAATAGATTACTCGATAATGTGAGTTTGAAGAGGAGAGAATTTCTATGTCTGTGTATGGATAATAGGGGCGTCTTAAGGGGAGAGAAAGATTCTTTTATAAAAATAAAGTTCAAATCAATCAATACTAATATGGTAAGTCTATCGCACTTCATTTGCTTATCTGAAATGGCTCTTTCATAACGGCAACTCCAACCCACTTTATTTTGAGCTATTGCAACTGGCTTCTGATCGCTAATTTGTGGGGTTCATTTAAATTTATAAGCTTTTTAGCAGCTATATAAGTTCACTGCCGCTAGTATTCCATTGCATAAAGAAGCTTTTCTTTGAGTGCATGAGTGAAACTGCCGATGGAGATATCTCATCCATAAATTTATTTTTAGATCTTTTGATTTAGAGATATCTACACTTTTAGTGAATCACTCATGTTTGAGTGGCAATCTAAACTGTTGCTCCTTCCTTCCTTCTTTTCTTTACGATCTCTTGCTAATCCCCTTATTTTTAGACTCAAGTAATGGAAAGCATGGGACTCCACAACCTGTGGATCGTCTGGTACGTCATCTTCCTCTTCGGAAACGGACTAAATAAATCAACTGTTTATATTAATAATTGAATTGACTTGCCTCCTTCATCGCCTTCTGGGTTGGACTCATCCAGGGAATCACCAAGAACCATAAACTCATCAGATAAGTGATTATATTTTAGAACGATTGGGATGGTTCATGGAACAAGGCCTTCACCGAGTGGCAAAACAAGATCGTCTACGACATCTTCTATTGAGCTCAATACCTTCAAACAAGCAAGCAACCTTAGACAAGCTTAATTCTTAAGATTTAAAACTTCTTCATACTCGCTCCTCCTCTTTAATTCCTTCCTTATTCCCTCTCTCCCTCTTTCACCTTGACAATTAAACGTTGATATCTTTGAGTGAAAAAATGATTGACCCTAGTTAACACTTATTCTCCTAATTGCAAGCTTAATATCTCTGAATTAAGTTGCTCCATCTCTTAAACCCGCTCATTCACTCTATCTTAGTAATTCAATCAATAGTTCTACTCTTTGTTAAGCCAAAAAGGAATTGAAAGCTGAGCTCTGACTCATCTAAGTATTGAATTCAACTTAAAATATTGCAACTTAAATTCTTGGAGTAGTAATTATTCCCAGCTCAATTAAAAGGAAGATAATGAGCAGATCAGAGACAGGTAAAAATTGAGGCGGTAATTACTCAATATCTTCAAAATGCGAATGCATACTTGCAGACTTTGTCTTTTAGAGACTGAAGTTTTGGTAAAATATAAGAATTCTTTTGCCTCTCTATATAAGCAACTTGGCAGCAAAGTCCTATCACGCTTCAGTCTTAAATTCAAAGAATAAAAGTTCCATATTATAGGTTTCATGAAGTCAAAAGAGAGATTCTTCATGAGGTGGCCTCTTAATTATCTCTAATTCAATATAAAACTTAGTATAAAACAGTAGAGTCATTTTATTGAATAATTCATTACAAATAAAATTTGACTCAAGTCCATCATCTAGATATTAGATTTCAATAATAGCCACTCATTTCACTTTAGAATAAAGTAACATTTAAGAAATAAATAAATTGTCTCTCTCACTCGACAACTCCTTTCTCCTTTCTAAAGAGCTCCGTATCTTTCTTTGGAACTCTAAACCCTGGCTTATCTCTCAGCTTAAACTGAAGTTCTAGCTTTTTACTTTCCTTCTCGTGAATGACCACCCTCTCGTCCACTTTCAAGGGAGTAAAGAAACCCTTCTGCAAACTATTCCAAGCCCCTTGTCCTTTTTCGTTCCCTTCCTCTGCAAATAGCCATTCAAAAATTTAAGAATACATATTGCAGTTGGGTTATGGACGCTGTTGTAAATCCATTTGGGGCTGTTATTATATCTCTCAGTCGCTTCTTGCCTCCTCACCTGGTACCTAGCTTTCTCCTCCTCCATGAGACTGCCTCAGCTTTTGCTTGTAGTCTTCCTGGGACTTGAGTAAACTCATCTGCGCAGCTGAGCTAAGTGTGGGTTTGAAAATAGTGCCCATGAACAACTGCTTTGGTTGCTTCTTTTCCTATTGGTGGTGAGGCAATGTTAAGATCTATAAGCCAAAAGGTTGAGGTGGCTACTTTTCTACTATGGAATTTGTTGGATTTAAATTTAGCTCTTGCAGTTGATTTTTTTGTGCTTGCTCTTGATGAGTTCTTCCAGAGTTCAGTGGCTGTTAGAAAAAAGAGGAAGTCGATAAATAATATATAAGTTTGAATAAAAATATCGAGGTGATATGTGGCTGATTCATTTCGTTTTAGGATACCTCGTCTACTTCTCTGTTGTATTAAGACTTTTTGGAGGGTGTGAATAATTGATGATTCCCTGCTGGCTTATTAGCCTGAGAAATAACTGAGTGGTGAGATACTGATTTCGTGTCGTTGAAGTCTATTTGCTTTAAAAAATAAGTAAAAAAGTACTTTATCATATTATAAATAATATTAATACAAGTGGTAAATATGTATCAATTCAATCTATATATTTAATCTTGTCTTTATCTCTTTACAATATGAACTCTTAAATATTAATTTGCTGTTTATCAAGAGCCTTTGCAGTGTTATGACCAAATAAAGACTGGGACTATGACTTAGCGAGTTCCATCCTATGATTAAAGCTATTTCCACTCTGTTGAGTTTTGAGCATGTCAGTTAGCTGCTACTACTGCTTTTGAATTTGGTGCAAGACTCCTTGACTAGGCTAAGCAAACTTATTGATGCCGCTCGATGTAGAGTACTTAGGCTCATATGGATGAAGAGGATCTACAATCTCATTCTGGAAGAGGGACTTCCCATTTCCAGCATGCTTGATGAATGGAGCTCCCACCTGATTCTTCTCATCTTTATAAGATCTCGGAAGCAGGTTGACTTTCAGATGCTACAGAATTTATTTACTTACACACAGATAGAAAGGTTAATCTTACCAGCTCTGTGTTTCCCAAGTCCTCATTCTTCAAGTAACCGACTTTGTTATTGAGCTCATAAGAATGCTCAATCGTAGTCAGCCAAGCCGGCGATTCGTTGCTCACATACTTTTTGTACTGCTTGAAAGTAGGACTGCGAGAGTTATTGGAATTTGATCTCTCCTTGAGTGGCACTGCATCTACTAGTTTCTATTCCAAGATTTGCTTCTTTCTGTTCTCTCTATCAAAGTGCTTACTCTGCTTCAAACAAATAGACTTCTCAAAGTTTACTGACTGCTGCATGAACTAAGACAAAAAAGTTAAGTAGTGGTTGTGGAGATGAGGAGGAGGAGGTAGAATTTTATTTGGTCTTACATCTTTCTTGTTCCTAGATATCTCATCGAGTAAAATGGAAAAATCCTTCTCTGCTTGAGAGAAGAGATCTCCTTGGGTAGCTGATTTTTTCATTTTATCCCTTATTTATTAAATCTTGATAAAAAGAATATTATGATGAGAAGAAGTAGAAGGCGATGAATTTATCTATTGTGAAGCAGAAAATAACTGCTTTGAATATTTCTCATAAATAAATTAATTTTGAAAATGGTTTCAAGACAGCAGGCAAATTATGAAAAGCTATTCCAGTTAGCTGTGCCTCTCTACTGCCCAACTGAGGATCAAGATGGCAATCTCTACACAGTCTCAACCAATGGAGACGTTTACCAAGTGACTGAGGGTCAGATGGAGGTCGCTTTCACCACTGGAGGTCAACCCACAGGCTTGGTATTTGATATGCAGGGATCCTCTTTCATCGCAGACTAAGCTCACTAAGCCATTCTCTCGCAAACTTATACTGATAACAGAATTGAGATTACACCAGTGATCAAGGATTTTGATGGCAATGCACTCAAGGGACCCAATTCAATGATCCTCTCAGAGAAGAACAACGCGCTCTTTTTCACAGACTCAGGCCCTCTTGGAGAAACTTCTTTAGAAAACCCATCTGGCTCTGTCTTCGCGATTGACTTGGGAGTTTCAATGCTGAAGCCTGTTATCTACAACAAGCTCGCTTACCCAAGTGGACTTGCACTATCAAATGATGAGAACGTTCTCTATGTGTCTGAGACCTATGCAAATCGCATATTGAGGATTGTCTGCCACTCCTCAGGTGTCTATCACACATCAGTCTTCCATCAATTCTCTGGGCGCTTGGGGCCAACTGCACTTGCTATGCACCCAAGTGGTAGACTATTTGTGGCACGTTATGATTTCAACGAGTGCTCGAAGAATGGAGTCATCTCGATGCTCAATGAAAACGGAGAGCTCGAGGGAGAGCTACTTGTACAAGACTGTCCTGAAATAACTGGTCTCTACTTCTCAAAGGTTCAAGATGATATACTCTACGCAACGGAGAGCACAAGCAACTCTCTATTAAAAATACAAGTCAATCAGGGTAACTGAGTGCATAAGGGTCTATATCGTATTTTGAGTGCAGAAGTTTCATTATTTAAGATATTGTAAAGTTACACAGCACAACTTTGATAATGATTGCGGAAAATAGAGATAATAGAAAATAGACTCATTCATCCTCATCATTTATTAGATCTTCCTCAGTGATTTAATGAACTATGTCCGCATCATCTTTGAACCTAACGATCTTCCTCTTCTTCTTATTATCATTTTCTTAGTCTACTTCAAAAGCAGAAGTTATAGTAGTAGAGGAGTTCTGTTGCTTCATTTTCAATATAGGAGTGGTTTCTTATTTCATTCTCCTTTCTTACTTAATAGGAGAGTTCTCAGCACTCTAAGAGTGATGATGACTATTAAGATCCCCAGCTTTACCCTTAAATCCGACAAACTTTTACTCTATAGTGCGTGCTTTATTTTCCGGTTCCTTATCTCTTGTGTGGACCACTTTTGAATTCATTGTAACACTTGAACTGTTAAGAGTGCTACTGAATGCAGTGGATTAGCTACTCATCATTTTGTCAGCTGTGTCTTCTCCTTACTTTGACTAAGATGAGGCTTACTTTTCCATGACTTTCTCAAGTGCCTTCACTCTTTCGTTCTTGGCTGCAAGTTGGACTTAACTTCGCTTAGAGTTATTCTTCTCTGCTTCAATTTGAGCTCTGAATTCTTCATTTAGTCTCTTCAGTTCAAGCATTTCCTCATCTTTCTTCTTAGAAATGTCTTGCCAGTGCTTTCTGGTCTCTTCTTCTTTCTTAAGCTTAGTCTTAAGTTACTTGTTCTCTGAGAGCATCCTGTTTAGTTCTTGCTCTAGTCTGTGAACTGAAGCAGATTAACTAGGGTCAGGCTTTGTGGCAGTACTATCTTAGATAGGCTCATTAGTGTCTATTACTTTGGAATTGCTACTTAGATGATCCATATCCGCATTCAATTCTTGTTTCATCTTTATTTGGCTTTTCTTTACTATTAACTTTTCGTTTGTGGAAGGAACTCTTTGCTATTTATAAATTTAAATTAAAAAAGTGTGATTATAAAAGAGAAAAAGATCAATTTTAATCCACCTTATTTAATTTTAATTTTGTTTATTAAAAGTAGAAATCTATTATGGGATTTATAATAAATATAAAACAGCATTATATAAATTTAAATTCATATTTTTATTACCAATACTCACTCGAATCATTAGAAGAACCTTTTATTGTTGTCTGATTAGCTTTTTTAGCTTCCTTAATTGTCTTCATCATCATTTGAGATCTTTGCTTTGTTTCTTTATTAGATAAAATTTAAACTCATTAAATAGAAAATCTTTGAGCTCCTTCTCAAGGGTTTACCTTTAGTTCTCTCCGATTTATTTCTCCTCTTAAAAATTAAGAAAATCATTATCGCTCTCTATTTATAATAGTTTAAAGTTTCTCCTCTTGAATTTATTTGATATGGCTCTTAAGTTCTTAACTCTTCTGCGTCTCCTCCTTCAATTTAAATTCTATATAAGATAAAATCTAAAAACAAGCTCTATACATTTATCTTATTCTATAGTCTGTCTCTTATTTACTTCACTATCTGCTAGAGAGGCCATTTCGGTGCACTTTTACTGCAGGAATTGAATGAGAGAATCTTAAATGGTGTTTGCTGTCACGTTTATCCCATTTTGATAAGGATTCTACTCTGTCGAGTTACTATTCTTTTAAAACATGGAGGGAATCATCTGCTTCCCTAGTTAAGGCTACTCTTGCTTGAGTGATAGAGTCTGAGACTAGGATAACTGCGTCTATCCAGGAGACTAATTCTTAAGTTGTGAATTAGTTAGCTGATCAAATTACTTGGCTTGATTCTGAGAAAATTTATCAACCACTACGACTGAATTTGACCTCTCATTAGCGTTTTTAAGAGCCTTCATCCCCGTTGTAGAAAATTAGGTTTGACTGTTAAGCCTCTGAGACTTTGAGTTAGCTTTAAGTTCTTACTGAGTCTTTGAAGATGAACTCAGAGTCTGAAAGCTATTTTGAGAAATTGATGCAGCTGGAAAATTGGTGGGAACATCAAGTTTTAGTTTAGGGCTTAAGTATTGTCGAAATATATGGGGCTTAATTATTGCTATTGGTAAGGGTTTACACTCCAACTCCATTAATTTAGGAGCTTATCGTATTTGAATAAGCGGAGTTATTTTGAGGATAATTAAACACCTCTTAAGATTAAGAGAGCTTAACGAAGTCTTAGAGTTCATGAGCATATTCTCTTATCCAGTTGATGAAAAGACGTTTTGAAATTAAGTCTTGGCATTTGCAGTTAGTCCCTTGCTCTAATCTATAGTGCTAGTCGAGACTCCTGTCGAAGAAGAAGATGCATTTACTAATCTTCTTTTTAAAGTCTTCTTTTCAATTGTACCGCCCACCAAGTCTCTCCTAATCCTGGGTGATGTCGCTTTTTAAGGTGAAAAGTTTCTGTTAAGAGTAGAGGATAGCCCAGTGATAGGTTATTGAGATGGTTGCACAATTGTGCTTTAATAAGGAAGCTGAGATGTAGCGTTCATTAAAAAGATGCAAGTATAATTATAGATAATTTTTATTTGTAAATTAAGTAAATTGATTAACTAACTAATTACTGTTTAAGAGATTAACTAGAGCAATTGGTTTATCATTTTTTCTGCCTCTTACTTCCATCATATAACCCACCTTCAGAAAAGGCATTATCCTCGCCGAGAAGTTTCTTCTCAAATTCAACTGGCTTTGCTCTAGCACCTTTGGTGTGATCAGTTCCCTCAAATCCTCTTTGAGGCTTTTTGCCCCCTTCTCCTCCCTATTCTGCTGCATTTTAATCATCTTCGTCATCGTCATGAACCTCTTTCACATTCTTGTAGATTGATGCAGCAGTTCTATCAGCAAACAGAGGCTTATCATAGAGATTATAATCATCCTCTGCTCCGAATCCTGAGTCTAAGCCACTTGTCTAGTTAAAGAGCCTCTGATCGAACATTGCTTCTCTAGATGTAGGCTATGCCTAGCCTAGTGCAATCTTTTCAGAGATATCTCTTTCCTCATCTCTAGTGGTCTTAGACTTTTTCTTGCCAGCTACTTCCATTCTCCTATCCCTCTCGATTTCTCGCTTTCTTTGGTACCTTAGCTCATCTCTTTCTCTTTTTGCCTCTTCTAGCTCTTTCTCTTCTCTTGATCTCTTTTTGCCGCTCATAATATCCTCAGTTGAGATACCTGCTCCTCCTTTTTAGTTATCATCTCTTCTCATTTCACTATTGAACTTGCTAATGCTCGATGCCATCAAACCTGCTTTCTCTGCCCTAGCTAGAGTTGCAGCTTGCTTGATTTCCTTCTCCTTCTTCATAGCTAAAGCCATTTTTATAGTTTCTTGCACCTTAGCTCTCTCTTCCACTTCCTTTCTCGCTTGCCTTTCAGCCATGTAGAGGGAATCTGAGAAAGAGGAAAATCTCTCATTGATAGAGGTGTCCTGCATATTTCTACCATCGGCTTGCAAACGCATGTGTAGAGGTTTTGTAAAACCCTTTGCATTCTTCCAATTCGAGATGCAAGGTGGGACCTTCCAGTCTTGCATGTCTTTGTTGGTAAGTTTACGAGGGGGAGATCTCAGAATTTGAGGAGGAGGGCTGGCGTGTGGATTAGGGATGCGCTTATGCTTGAACCTAGGTGGCTCAAGTGGGTCCTCCTAAACAGAAGAGATCTGAATTATCCTCTGCTGAGCTTGCTGTCTGGGGTTCAAGTTCTGAGGAGTGTATCTCACATAAACTTATTTAGAGTAAAAATTATTGCTTGAAATCTATAATAGGTTATTAAATAAGGTTTACTGGATATCACTCTATGCTTTATGCGCTACTGTTGAAACCTAAAGAATTATTGGTTAGCAGCTATTGTAGAGTTATAAAGGAACATTTTCAAATTATGTCGATAATTTCGCTAAACTTACATAAGCTGGTTCAGTCTTTTTGGCCACCTTAACACCGAGTTCTAATTTAGTTTTCTCTAAATTTACGAGCCTCTGTTCCTCGGTGGGCCGTGAGAGGTCTGCATTCTACAAATCTTTAATGCTTCTGTTAGGATTAGCTAGGCCATCATGCCTCACCACTGAATATGATTTCATTGTAGTAGTCTTTTGAATATATAATTATAATCATTTGAGAATGAAAAAAATTTTGCTTACTGAATTTTCGATTCCTTATATCGAGAATCCCTTTCATTTAAAAGAGATCTATCTTTCCTTGAGGACAGAAATTTGGGGACAATATAAATTTATTACATATGGAGTGTTTACAATTAAATTGAGAAAATGAAGAGAGAGAGAAGGAGTGAATTTTAATACTTATGTAAATAATCCTTTATATCGGAGAGCTTCTGAGAGAAAAACAACACTAACACGCCTCTATTAATTCTCATTCTTCAAAACTAAATCAATCATATTGCCGAAATTAGCTATAAGACATTTCGGTTTAGATAAATGAATTGTTTTCTCTGATTATATAACTCTTTGAGATATGATTACAAAGGAGAGACTCTCAGAGTGATAGCGAGGAACTAGCTTACTCTTCGGCTCTCAATGGCGTTAATGCAGATTTAGTTAATATTTGATACATGATGATGTGTCTTCTTTATTCTTACTCTCTTATAGTCCTCTCCATTCTCATTCCTACTACATTAGCTTATGAAGGCGTGAGGCCTCTTGTGGGGCCTCGCCTGTTATAATCACTTAAATTAGAGAAGGCTCATTCTGAGGGAAGAAGCGTTACTCCCTTGTACAAGCTAAATAGACGTCGACGACGCTTGTGTATCTTTTGCTACACAAGTAATAGCTTTCTCTCACTGAGGAGTCTAGAGACTTTAAAGTCTAATATAAAAAGAGATAGAAAGCGAGAGAGAGTGTAACTTTAATTATTTTGTAGTCTCAGAAGCTCCTTCTTAATTCTTGGGAGATACATGGAACCCTCAAGTATCACCTCTAACTTCTCATCCTCCATCTCTCTGAGTTCTTGCAGTGAGATTTTAGAGTTCTCGCCCGTGAAGTTCTCAGCAAGAAACTCCAAGTCGATACTTTATAAAAATCTGTATACCTCTTCATTAAGCTGCACATCCATCGATGGTTTCTCCGCTATAATTTCAAGAATTTTAAAATCATAGACACAACATAGACATACATTAATTATGATGAATTCTGGCCTTGGCGTTATTTCTGCTCATTTTGTTACCTCCATCGCTGCTAGCAACAGAACCCTCGCTCAGATTTTCCTCTCGCTCATCTACGAGGAGCTAGTGGAAGGAACCTGGCTTGAAATTTGATTGCCATCCCGAACGACCGAGCTGCTAACCTGAGTCACCGCCTCCAACTAGATTCGACTGGATCTGCTCAAATATATATTAACCATGACATGATATATACATTCTAACTTTGCTGTAATTAAGTTGATTGCTATTATTACTATGCGAAATCTATATTGAATAGTAAGTTATTCAGCATCAAAATATATTATTTTCCCTCATTAACTATTATGTGTGATTGATTGTGATAAGATAGAGAGCGCTTAATTTCAAATATTTTTGATCATATCGGATATTGATTTAAATAAGGAGTTAATATTTCTCTTTCTTCGCAATTTAGAAAGACGACACCTTTAATCTGATCTTCTCAAATTTCTGCTGATACTTACGAAATTTGTCTTCAAACGTGGGGGACTAAGAGTTGCTGGAGTTCTTGCTTGGGTGTTGCTGCTAGCCATAAGATTGGGGGAATTAAGCTGTCTATTGTTGTTGCTTCTAAGCTTGATACTTTTCGCTCGAGGTAAAGATTCCACTCAGGGACTGGTCTGCGGACTGGCAGGAAAGCTTTCTTAGCTTTTGCTACATTAAGAAGGACGATAATAAAAATGAGTAAGGAATATATATATTCACATTGTGTCAAGTGCACTTGGATTCGAAAAAGAGCTTTGGCCGCTGCTCATGCCAAATAAAAACTTCTCTTGGTTCTCTAGACTGAGCTGAGTCATTTAGTCATAGGGGATACCTCCAGCATTCAAGTGCATCTGAGTGGAGGCCTGGTTCTGCATTCTCAAGGGTGAAGAGGTAGAGTTTGTAAAGATAGTTGGGTTCATCCCCATAGAAGCTTGGTACTACTACTGCTACAGAAGTTGCTTATAATATTCTAATTCTTAAAGATAATGAAAATAGAGGATGTTTGCTATTGGTAGAGCTGTTATTGGAACTGCTATTATTGTTACAGAGGATTAGCAGAATTCTAGGGGTTAATCAGCTGCAAATTAATTACGAAAGTAATACAAATTCCATTTTAAAATTGGGCATTTGCCCTTAATATTATAATTGCTACATCTGACTCGGAGTTACATATATAGCTTGTTGAAATTATGTCTATTACTATTAGCCTTAATTAACCGCGCCTTGACTTTGGAAGAAATAATTTGACTTTTGTGGGTAGAAATTACCCTCGGATGCCTTTCTATATGAAACTTGCTAACCTACGAAAAGGGGTTGTTGTCTTGGCATCTCTCTCATCATTGGTGGAATAAATACTGTTATAGTTATTTTTTTCAAATATTCAAATATTAAATCATGGTGGGCTTTGAGAGAGCTGTATTCCATTACTATTATGAATTTATGGTTGATTCTAATTGAAATTCAAATGACTTTTTTAGGTTGATTATTAGTTATTGAATTGAAAAGGTTATGACAAGCTATTAAGGCCGCCGCTATTATTTATGGGGGTTTACTATTCAAAATGTTGAGAAGGTGTTGAATATTAGCTTTGGTGAGAGATATTTGCTGACTATGGAGAAAGGTTTGCCTATAATAAAGAAAAAATGTATGTTAATTAATCTATAAGCAAATATATTATATTCGCTTAGCAGCAACTAGTTGCAAATAAGTTCGGTGGTCATTTTAGAAAAAGAGGTTTGCTTATGCACCACGCTTACATTTCCAAGGACTGGCACATAGAAATTTGTGGGGAACGATATTGTTCTAGTTTTGGGAAAGTATTTAAACCAGCTTGATAGCGGATATTTCCTATCGGTGTCTGAGTGATAATAAGGACAGTGAGGCTTCTCGCAACCGTCACCATGCAGGCACTGTTTGATTTTGAAATAGTCAGGATGGAATTCCTATTCTTTCCATCCGTGACTGTAGGGGCATCGATACTCGTTTTGGCAGCCATCTTTATAGGAGGTGATGAAACCTTTCGTGTGCCAGTTCTGACACATATCTTTTGAGTAGTTGAAGATTGAAGGCTTTCTTCTATAGTCCTGCCAATTGTGAGCGTAGACACAGACATCTCGCTCATGGTCATCTTCTCGGTAGGGGCACCACACAGTTTTGAAATGGAACAAGTAAAAATCCATATCAGGTTCGAACTTCTCAATTAATTCAACAGAAAGTTCATTCTCGGAGTGGGCGAACGAGCAGAATTCTCCATACTCACACTCTCTCATGTTTTTGAGATAGGATGAGCAGAACTTTGCCTTGTACTTATCAGGGTGGTAAAATTCCTCCACTCTATTGTGAGCCTTGTCACAATTGTCGCCGTAGGGACACTCTTGATGATTTTCAACATACCAGCATTTTTCAGATTAGTAAAAGCCCAATGGTCTTCTTCTATCTTTCTTGTAGTCGTGGTAGTAAGGGCACTTTTTCATGTTGTGACTTGATGAATCTGTAGTGCAGGCATTCACCTTGAAGAGATTTAAATCCAAGAAAGGAATGCATTGATTCATCTTGACGTTCTAGGTGCCATAGTAACTATTTTGCTTTTCTATTTGGTCGGACAGTTAGGGCTAAAAATAAGGCACTACTCTTCCAGTTTACTGATTCTAAGGTATAATAAAAATGGTGCTCATAAATTCACTGATATGTTGAATCTTTGTGCTTGGGCTGACAATTATTAGGGTTCAATTAAAATGACTGATTTTTCATGTGCTTATGTGTGGTGAGGTTGCCGACAGTATTTTTTCTCTTGTTGGATTGAGTCTGTGGTGAATAACTGGCAGAGCCAGAGCTCATCAAGCTCTGATTAGCATTTCTACTGTTGATAGTGCTCACACCAGATCCTTAATTCCCCAATAAGTAGCTCTCAGAACCCTTCCTCATATTGTTCCTTTGTTGAGTTATTGAACTCAAGTCATAGACATGTGTAAATGATTCAATATGCATACTTTAATTTATTCGTTAGACAGCAAGTCCACTTTCTTTTTTCTGGGGCTCTCTCTTTCCAGAGGACGCCTCATAGTAACTCAGATTTGAGTTGCTGTAGTGCTTCTGCACGGGAAGCCCAGCACCTCCACCAGATCGCCTGTCGTATTGAGTGAGATTGGTGCCGCTACTTTGCTTATGAGCAATTTTCTTTCCTGCTCCTGAGGCACCCTGGTTAGTCTCGTAGTGATAATTGATGTCATCTTGCGTGTTGGAGCTACTCCTTCTTCTGACTCTCCTAAGCTCGTTTTGAGCGTGAGCGTAATTGCAAAAACCTTGCTGTTGGCTTTTGTAGCATTGACCCCGTGAATAGTAATCATTGCAGTATCAATAAAATTGGGATATGTGTTTAGACTTCGATATTAAATGTATGAAGTTCTGAAAGAATTAGGATGATACTCAAGCTTAAATGAAATATAATAGTGAATGCCATTTTTAGGTGTACTCAATTTCAAATTGGGAGTGAGAATAATTACACTTTGTTCCTATTGGGCATGTATATTGCTAAGATGGCTATGACTGTTGGTGCTGCTATGGCTAGTATCTTAATTTAGAGGACTCCTGTGATTAAATATCTTATTATAATTGAGTGCAAAGTTTTGCTTGATAAATTATTGAACCGTCCAATTGATTATTCTCATAAAGTAATTGATATTCCTTATGAAACAAATTTAAGACATAGTTAAATGCCACTTTTTGGTTTCATGTCATATAAATCTGAAATCCTCTTCTACAAATTCACTTTTTGATTATATAACTTACGAAATACATCCTATTCTTTATTATCTATCCAAAGACATATTGAAATTATAGTAATAATCGGGTTTCTTCTTAAAATTTATTAATCCCTGTGAGCTTTAAGACATAAATAATCTGACTAATTGCTAGCAATGGCATTTGATGGGTTGACTTATTGATATTTTAATGTTTCTAGGCTGAGCCTGCAGTCCTCAACCCGTGAGAAACTGCAGTATTCGGTACAAAATTCCGTCATTATTCGAATCACCTATCCATCTTCCTTTTGCAAATCTATTTAAGTTTCGTCCCCTAGACATTCATTTTCCTATTCCAACCCATCTCAACAAATAATATTAGCTTTTTTAACTTACAAGCGTGTTTAAAGTTAATCTGCTTTTTGAGGGGTGATATTTGAGTTGGCTGTAATTCTGGGAGACTAATTTGATAGAGGCTCTGCTTGGTCCAAATATGAGGCGGCTTTGAAAGGCGACACTTATTTCTCTAATTGCGAATTTAAGGAATTACTGTATCAGTTTTAAAGATAATTAAAACATTTGTAATTGATGATTATTACTGAACAAATTGGTTCCCTAAATTTGGCTATCTTGCATTTTGGTTGGTGTGTTTATATCTATAGAAGAATGCATTTTTAATATCTTAAATTAGTTCTAGTATAGTAATTCACAGACAACACCTCCGCACCTGCTTTAATTTTCAATTATAGATTTCTATTTTCCATTACGCGATTTTATAAACCTACTGTCAGCACTATCTTAAAACTTAAGATTATTTTTTATAGTGAAAAACTAGAAACTTGTTTTATATCACTTCATATGTGCGATAATGCGTCTAAGACTTTATTTGGTTGAGAAGGGGAGGTATCATATTTATTATAAATAAAGAGTAGCAGTAATTGGCTAGCAAAGATGTAAACAAGCGGAGGCAGCGGTCAGCGACCCAAATTCACAAACAGTGGCTAGAGACGCAAGCAGGATGAGGGCTCAATTCCTTCAACTGCCCAGCAGTCTCAAGGTTAAAAGGGATACAGGCAATAAGACGACAGAGAGGAGGAGAAAAACGAAAACTGGAGAAATCTCAAACCAGAGACCTCCTCTCAGTCATCTCAGAATGCTATCAGTTCCTTTACCAAAAATTTATTCATGACCATGCTCATTTTTTAAAGATATTTAAAAAGGTTGATCTTACTCAATAGTCAAGTCAATGAACGAGTAATCAACCTCAACCTTTAAAAGATCCTTTATCTTACTTATCACTTTACCATAGTATGTGAGTGGTGCAGCGGCTAGCGATGCTCCTAAATTTCAGAATCAGAGCATGATGAATCAAAACAAGAAACCTGGAGTAAATAATAGTGGAATGGGAAGTGGCTCAGGTCAAACTAGTGGAGGCAAGTAAGGCTTTAAAACCTCAAACGCCTTCGATGTGTTCTCAGGAAGAAGAGATAGAGCATTTGAAAGTGACAGCAGTAGCAGCGAAGAAGAGGAGGATGAAGAGTATAATGATAATGATGATGGCGATACAAAGATGAGAAGGATGGATCTTGCTGATGAAGTTGGAAGTGCAGTAGATAGTAGATCAGAAATCTCAGAGTCAGTAGGTAGTTTAGATGGCATGGAGGTAGAACCCTTTGATTTCAATAATTTACCTGCTCATGCTTGTGCTTATTGTGGCATTCATGATGTCGAGAGTACAGTCAAATGTGCGATTAAAGAGTGCGGTAGATGGTTTTGCAATGGAAAGGGTGTCAGTGAGTATGGAAGTCACATTATTCAACACATGGTTAAATCCAGGCACAAGGAGGTAGCTCTCCATCCAGAGTCTCCCCTTAAAGACACAATCATTGAGTGCTATAACTGCTCAAGCAAGAACATTTTCTTACTCGGATTTGTCTCAGCGAAGAACGAAGCAGTGATTATTCTTCTCTGCAGAGAACCTTGTCTTAGTTAACTATCTCCTCTAATTCTCATCATTATTATTCAGCATATATAATCTGTGAAGGACAGCAAATGGGATATGGAAAATTGGTAAGCTTTAATAGAGAACAAGGCCCTCTTGAATTGGCTGGTGAAATTTCCTCCTGAACTCTCTTTCAAACGATCTAGAAAAATCACAGGTCCGCAGATCAACAAACTAGAAGAGCTTTGGAAGGAGAAACCTTAAGCTAACATTGGGGATTTAAGTGTAATTCAGCAGGAGAAGCTTATTCAATCGGTGTTGCTTAGATATAAGGATCCAAAGTAGTACAAGGATATCTTCGAGCCTCTTATTAAACTGGAAGCAGACTATGACAAGAGTTTCAAGGAATCGCAAACTCAAAGAAACATAAGGGTACGCTTTGAGTACAGTATGAGCAAGAAAAAGCAGGCTTTCTTCATCTTTCCAAATGAGGACAATATCAGACTGGTCCCTGGAGATGAGTTAAAGCTAGTGTATGAGCAAGATGGATAGACTAAGTGGTAGTCAAGAGGGCACATCGTAAGAATAGTTAATGAGGAGATATGCCTTGAATTGAAAAATCCAAAAGGTTGCCCTTAAGATCCTGAATGCAGATTCACTATCGAGTTCATTTGGAAGTCAACCTCTTTCGATAGAATGAGATTGGCACTCAAGATATTCATGAGAGATGAGAATTCTCTTTCAAACTACATGTAAGATACCTTCCTTCCTCATTTAATTTCAGCTTCTACAAACTTCTAGGCTATAACACTCAAGACCAATTCATTAAGACAAATATTCCAAAGCACTTGTCAGTACCTGGTTTACCTGAGTTAAATCATTTCCAAATGAATGCAGTCAAGAAAGCGCTGATTACACCTTTATGCTTAATTCAAGGACCACCAGGTACTGGAAAGACTGTAACCTCAACCACACTAGTAACTCATTTGGTCAAGCAGAAGATGGGAAAAGTTCTGGTGTGCGCTCCTTCAAATATAGCATCCTAATTTGTCTATGATTGAATTTAGAGCAGTGGATTAGTTGACAGACAAGATTAACAGCACTGGCATTAAGGTTGTGAGGATGTGTGCGAGATCTAGAGAGTCTGTGAGCTCAAATGTGGACTATCTATCTTTACATGAGTAGATTAAGCATATGAGTCATGGCCAGTTCAAAACAATGCAAGAACTAATCACAAAGAAGGAGGAGTAAAATGAGCTATCAGAAAAAGAAGAGCGACTCAAATCAAATATATAATGAAAGATAGATAGCTCATTAATATATAGACAGTTAAAGGATCTTAAGAGATAGGCTGAAGATGAAATATTGAGAAATGCCGAGGTGATATGTACAACATGCGTAGCTGCCTTCGATAGGAGATTAAGAACATTTAAGTTCTCACAAGTACTTATAGATGAGGCCACACAAGCAACAGAGCCAGAAACATTAATCCCAATTCTTAGAGGAGCAAAGCATGTCATACTTGTTGGAGATCATTGCTAACTTGGTCCAGTAATAATGTGCAAAAAGGCTTCAAATGCAGGACTGAATCAGAGCTTGTTCGAAAGGCTAGTTTGCTTGGGGATCCGGCCAATCAGGCTGTAGGTTCAGTACAGGATGCACCCAGTGCTGAGTGCGTTCCCGTCGATGACGTTCTACGAGGGGTCGCTGCAGAACGGCATCAGCAAGCAGGACAGGATCCTGGAGGAGTTCCAGTTCCAGTGGCCCTACGCCGACAAGCCCATGATGTTCTACCACTCCATCAGCAACAATGATTATTATGGAGATTGAAGTGGCCTCGGTGGACAGCTTCCAGGGCAGGGAGAAGGACTTCATCATGCTCTCCTGCGTCAGAAGCAACGAGGCCTCCGGCATCGGCTTCCTGAACCAATAAATTATAATCACTCACTCTGGAATCTCTATTGCTAAAATATAATTAAATAAAATATTTTATTATAATAGAAATTGATTATTTAAATTAATGAAAGCATTTCTTTATTTAATTCAGTCAGGAGAATTTATTTTATTATAATAAAATATATTTAACTAAAAAAATTGTTTTCTCTTGTTTATATAAATTTATTAGGAATTAGATTACTATTAAAAAAAATACTTATGTCAAATATTTATTATCTCTTCAATATTATTCTGGATATAAAATTAATAATCCATTAATTTAAGCAGCATGAACAGTTAGTTTAACCACTCTACCATGAGAGACTTCATGAATAATAGGATATAGCCTGTCACTACTAATATTTTTCATTTTCATTTTCATATCACAAGTGCAAGTGAAGCTCCAGCCTTGCAAATGCACAATTCCTCTGTTGAAGATCTTAGATAAGAGTAGGTTCCACGCCCTCAAATGCATCAGTAGTCAACTCAACCGAACCCTCCTTCTTAGGGCTCACTTCAGAAAGATTACTAAAGTGTCGGGCTTGCATTTGTAGAAGGTAGCTATGGACATTTCCTGAGCTAAGCTCAGCACAGTTTCGCTCCAAGAGGAGACCAAAAGTATCAAGGCTCTAGTGAGCCACCTTTGCATAATTTTTAATCCTAAATTTTGATGCATCCCAAGTCATATTCAGAGAGCCAACAGAGGCACATCTTCCATCAGCAAAAAGAAGAGCAGTAACGACAACTCTTCTAATAGACTGGATTGTAAGGGAAGGGAAGACATTAGTGGCCACCAACTGATGGTATGGGTACTTAACTTGTTTCTGGCAATGGATTCCTTCCACACAGAAATCGATCTAAGGAATCTTAGCATTCAAACTCCTTTAAAGAAGACTTTGGTTCAAGAAGTCAAAGCAGCTTCTAATAGAACATCATGAACCCTATTTGTGTATTCGGTGAATCTGTTCACGCTAAAGCATGTGGCAATGTTTCGCAGTAGCACAGCTTTAAAGATGACGTTTAGTTCTCTGTAAGAGGCAAACGCCAATAGATGTAGCCAAATGCACTTCAAGAGAAGCCTAGCACAAGCTTCTCGCCTGATATGAGTTCCTATGATTGCTCTTATACAAGTAATACCTTTGGCCCTAAGCTATATTTATCAAATTCTAAGGATAGAGAATCGCCTATCGAAAAGGAGCAGCAAGCTTTGAGCTTTTTTGAATAAACGAAAGCGCAATAGTGGGTCTCCAGAAGCCTAATATAATTCTGAAGACTAGCTATCCGATTTGAGAGCATGCTAGAAACAATTCAGCGATCATTTCGAGCCTACAAAAGCTGCAGCACGGAAGAAAAGGGTCGCAAAGCACATGTCGAAGGACTCCGGCAATAGTGAGCGCTTGTATGCAGCTGAGTAACTGGATGATAAGAGGACTTTCATACTTATCGAAGAAGACCAAGATAGTAATTTAACCCATTAAAAAGCATATAAATATGGAAAAAGGCGAAATTTAGGAATTTATTGTAATCCTGTTGCAATTGAACGTCAAGCACAGGAATCCTCCACCCTATTTTCCCCTCCTGCGTAGGAACTACTTGCCATTGAGCCACCTTCACTAAAAATTCCTATCCCTGCTCATGAAAAAGATGAAACTAATTCCAGTGAATTTCAAGGATAAATTTCGTCATTAGACTCCTCCTCATTCTATTTGAAAGGGGCTGAAATTATCAAGCTCAACTAAGGCTACAATTTTAAGATTGACTTTCATTCTCTACTCTACTCCTATCTTAAGACTCAAACTCGTGAGAACAATAGGTACTCAACAGAAAGGCAGTTTTCCATCTCTTCTAATGAATCTCCGACTCAGAAAAAGAACAAGCCACTTTCTATAGGAGATATCACATATAATAAATAGCTTAATTTAGATATCATTAAGTAGCTACGTCTTCCCTAAATTGAAAACAAGATCTAAAAAGGAAATCAGCTTATGGAGCTGCTAAACTTTGAACAATTTAAGGCTATAGACCTTTCATCATCTGATTTTCAATTTGACAATTAGTTTGAGGAAGAGAAGAGTGTTGAGGAACCTGTGGCTGATTCTACTGAATTATCTCAGTATATATCTGAGATGAAGGACACTAAGTAAGCCCTGAAAAGTGTGCTTGTTCAAGCTCATAGTGTTTTCCTTGACTCTAACTCCCTTCTTTTAAATACTGATGAATCAGTTATGCCCAGCTTGCTCTGGGTACCCTTGGAAACATTAGACAACTTAATTGATAAAGCTCTAAAACCTGCTGATTTATGTAATATCCTGAAAGCAACACTCTCCCAACTTGAATAGTGGAATGAGCTCTTTGAGCTGACAGAGGAAAACAAAAGGACTTACATTCACCTTGTATCTATATCAAAATTAGAGGCAAACATTTGCCTAGTTCATTACAATTAACTGTCTTTGCTAGAGCAAGTATTCAAATAAAAATAATGATGATAACAAGCAAGTATTTTCATTTTAATAAAATCTTCACAGATAATTCTAAAATGCATAATAGAAAGAAAGAAAGAAAAAAGAATCAGATTCTCAATTGGAGAAAATGAGAAGTCATAATATTGTGAAACGAAAATTAATTTTAAAAAATAAGGTAATTATGTATCTAATTAAATTAAAATTTTTACTATAATCAAAGAGCTTATAATTGAATTGATTAATTTATAAATAACATAGAAAATGAAATGAATAAAATAGAAAGTCAAAAAAATTAAATATATTAAAATGATATTTAAATTAATTAAAATAGTTACATAACTACTCTCAAGATATTTTACTAAGCGATCTAAATTTGGGAATCCGGCCAATCAGACTGTAGGTTCAGTACAGGATGCACCCAGTGCTGAGTGCGTTCCCGTCGATGACGTTCTACGAGGGGTCGCTGCAGAACGGCATCAGCAAGCAGGACAGGATCCTGGAGGAGTTCCAGTTCCAGTGGCCCTACGCCGACAAGCCCATGATGTTCTACCACTCCATCAGCAACATTGATTAAGGAGATTGAAGTGGCCTCGGTGGACAGCTTCCAGGGCAGGGAGAAGGACTTCATCATGCTCTCCTGCGTCAGAAGCAACGAGGCCTCCGGCATCGGCTTCCTGAACCAATAAATTATAATCACTCACTCTGGAATCTCTATTGCTAAAATATAATTAAATAAAATATTTTATTATTATAGAAATTGATTATTTAAATTAATGAAAGCATTTCTTTATTTAATTAAGTCAGGAGAATTTATTTTATTATAATAAAAGTACTTAATTAATTTATTTCAATAAAATTTATTATTTTAATATGAAATTTACTTTGCCCAAATATTTATTATTCTTTTAATATCATTCGCGGTCGTAATCATTATAATAGTTTGAGAATTAAAAATGTCAAAGCAATTCGACTTCCAAGGAGCAAGCCATAATAACTTTGAGATAAACCAGCCCAACTTTATAATATACAATTTGCATTTTCATATTGTTAACTACAATTCTGGAGAGTCCAACTAGAATAGCCAAGCCTCACAAGATAGTCAGCGCAGATAATGGTACCATCATAATCCTCAAAGCTAAGATGGTTACCAGCAAAGCTCTCACGCTGAAACTGCTTCGCGTCACAACTAGGGTTCGCATTTTGGTTAAGGGGGAGGATAAGGAAATTTCGACCACCGTGAACCTAACACAAACCTTTTTCCCAGAGATGAATTCAATCCTCAGTATTTCACCTCTCCCTGTGCTCCTTCCTCAAACTTCTCCACTTAAGGGTAGCACTATTCTGCTTAAGGCTAATAGTACAGCAGCACCTTTGATTACCTCAACACTCAACACTCTAGTAATCATAGGTAGGAGAGAGTTGTGTTTCCCGGGACTGGAGTACAGAACACATTGACAACAGAGAATGCAGGATCCAAACTTCAGAGATCAAAATTCCCATCAGGGAACGTAAGAGAGATGTACTCCCAATAAGAAGACCACTCTCAAAGACCCCTTGAAGCTATGAGGTCTGGTTCAAATCCAACTTTCGTAATTGGTCCGCCTCCCAGAAATTACGAGAGCAGTAAGAAGCCAAATCAGAACAGGCAGGAAAATGCACTTCAGGTCCCATAATAGTACAATAAAATCTGTCTGGCGGATCAAATAATGAAAGGCGCAACCCAAGTGCCTAGCTTGCGTTAATCACAGCAGTCCTATCCTAATTTCCAGGAATGGCCTGGTTCTAACGAAGATAGCTTCGTCGCCAGTGTTGTTCAGAGAAGATCTACAGATAAAGATCTGGAGTACTAGGCCCCCGCTATGCTAAAAACGCAGCAATAATTTGAGGAATGTTCTCCTAATGACCACCAACAAAGATCGAAGGGCTTGAAAGTAAGGGGTCATGAGCAGTAACTGACCTACATAACGGGCACTTAAAATACTCCATCAACTGAAAGCAAATCTTTAAAGTAGTAATAACGCTTTGAGAGACAGGTACCCTTTGTCGAAGATAAGTAACAGGATGATTAGATTTTCAAAGCTTCTAAGGAAGGTGATAGTAAATTTAATGTGAAAGGTAAATTAATCCATTCATATGAACAAATTTATAGAAAAAGAAGAAATTTTGTATTTTATAGTAATCATCATGCCGCCGTCGGCAAAAAGCAGCCTCGCTTGCGCCAAAGCCAATCACCTGACAACGATTGTGTTCTGCTTGAGTAGCCATTACCTTCACAAAAACCAGTTCCTCCTATTAGAACAGCTCAAACGCCTCCATCTAGCGTTAATAGTTAAAGTAACTCGACTGCGACTCCAAAGAAATTTGAATCTTTCTCATTCGAAAGAAGAGGACAGAACGAAGACCATGATGGAGACTACAACTTTGCTAGTGACTTTTACAATCATCTATATCAATACGTGAACACATTTCGCTCCACTAGCTAGAATGCATTTAAATTTTAACAAAGTAAGTGTTAAATACTTAATTTGGATACATAACCTACTCGAGTCGAAGCAGAGAGAATGTAAAAGGTAGGCTAGCTAATCGACCTGCTAAATTTCCCACAGTTGCAGTTGTTTGATCTATCGGAGGCCTCTGACTAAAGAGCAAGCGATGAAGGACTTGAAGAGGTCAAAATTCAGAAGGATTCCTACTCACCTTACTATGATGGTGAAGTGGGCCCTTTTATCAAGGAGAACAGTTCTACAAGATTCAATCTGACGAGTGTTCTCAAGGATGCAGATAGCATCTTCGTAGAATTGAATCCCCTCCTTCGTAGGTTTTCTGGTGTTGATCCTCTGCTCCAACCCAGTTTACAGAGGGTACCTCAAAGTTTCCTAGAGGGTGTTATAGATAGTGGGTTGTAGCCTACGCAGTTGGTCCTTTACCTTCAATAGCGTCTGAAAATGCTTATTGATCAAAAGAAGGCCCGAAATAAGTCTCTGGCTAGTAAGAGAAACTATGTCCAGCTACTCTCAGAATCAAAGATGCTAGCTAATGTCTGTCTACTCCATTTCAATTAGCTCGATCTCGTTAGCGATATTTTCAATAAGTCATGAACAAGCTTAATTATTTATTCATTGCAGTCATAGAAATATTGTGAAAAACAAATTCATTAGAATAGTCGTGCTATTATTTGAGAAGTCATAATTTTAGTATTATAAATCTAGAATCAATTTAATTAAATTTAAAAAATATTCACTCTCATTTCAATTCAAGGAGAATATACAGTTTAAAGAGTTTGTATTTCTGAGGAATTTCTAAGGTTCTTCATAATATATTTTAGAAAAGAAAGACAAATTTCACTAATTCTCATTATAATTAAATAATTAAGACACTCCATAAGAGAAGAAAAAAACGAAGTCTGGCCCAAAAAAATATACAATAAAATAAAGAAAGTAAGAAAAATTATTTTAAATAAATATTTTATATCATATTGTATCGAATTTAAATAAAAATGGGCATTGGTTTAAATAATGAAAGTTATTGATCGCAAAATATGAATATCTTCTTTTCTAATAAGGGTCGCTGCAGAACGGCATCAGCAAGCAGGACAGGATCCTGGAGGAGTTCCAGTTCCAGTGGCCCTACGCCGACAAGCCCATGATGTTCTACCACTCCATCAGCAACATTGATTAAGGAGATTGAAGTGGCCTCGGTGGACAGCTTCCAGGGCAGGGAGAAGGACTTCATCATGCTTTCCTGCGTCAGAAGCAACGAGGCCTCCGGCATCGGCTTCCTGAACCAATAAATTAAATCACTCACTCTGGAATCTCTATTGCTAAAATATAATTAAATTAAAATATTTTATTATAATAGAAATTGATTATTTAAATTAATGAAAGCATTTCTTTATTTAATTAAGTCAGGAGAATTTATTTTATTATAATAAAAGTACTTAATTAATTTATTTCAATAAAATTTATCATTTTAATATGAAATTTACTTTGCCCAAATATTTATTATTCTTTTAATATCATTCGCGGTCGTAATCATTATAATAGTTTGAGAATTAAAAATGTCAAAGCAATTCGACTTCCAAGGAGCAAGCCATAATAACTTTGAGATAAACCAGCCCAACTTTATAATATACAATTTGCATTTTCATATTGTTAACTACAATTCTGGAGAGTCCAACTAGAATAGCCAAGCCTCACAAGATAGTCAGCGCAGATAATGGTACCATCATAATCCTCAAAGCTAAGATGGTTACCAGCAAAGCTCTCACGCTGAAACTGCTTCGCGTCACAACTAGGGTTCGCATTTTGGTTAAGGGGGAGGATAAGGAAATTTCGACCACCGTGAACCTAACACAAACCTTTTTCCCAGAGATGAATTCAATCCTCAGTATTTCACCTCTCCCTGTGCTCCTTCCTCAAACTTCTCCACTTAAGGGTAGCACTATTCTGCTTAAGGCTAATAGTACAGCAGCACCTTTGATTACCTCAACACTCAACACTCTAGTAATCATAGGTAGGAGAGAGTTGTGTTTCCCGGGACTGGAGTACAGAACACATTGACAACAGAGAATGCAGGATCCAAACTTCAGAGATCAAAATTCCCATCAGGGAACGTAAGAGAGATGTACTCCCAATAAGAAGACCACTCTCAAAGACCCCTTGAAGCTATGAGGTCTGGTTCAAATCCAACTTTCGTAATTGGTCCGCCTCCCAGAAATTACGAGAGCAGTAAGAAGCCAAATCAGAACAGGCAGGAAAATGCACTTCAGGTCCCATAATAGTACAATAAAATCTGTCTGGCGGATCAAATAATGAAAGGCGCAACCCAAGTGCCTAGCTTGCGTTAATCACAGCAGTCCTATCCTAATTTCCAGGAATGGCCTGGTTCTAACGAAGATAGCTTCGTCGCCAGTGTTGTTCAGAGAAGATCTACAGATAAAGATCTGGAGTACTAGGCCCCCGCTATGCTAAAAACGCAGCAATAATTTGAGGAATGTTCTCCTAATGACCACCAACAAAGATCGAAGGGCTTGAAAGTAAGGGGTCATGAGCAGTAACTGACCTACATAACGGGCACTTAAAATACTCCATCAACTGAAAGCAAATCTTTAAAGTAGTAATAACGCTTTGAGAGACAGGTACCCTTTGTCGAAGATAAGTAACAGGATGATTAGATTTTCAAAGCTTCTAAGGAAGGTGATAGTAAATTTAATGTGAAAGGTAAATTAATCCATTCATATGAACAAATTTATAGAAAAAGAAGAAATTTTGTATTTTATAGTAATCATCATGCCGCCGTCGGCAAAAAGCAGCCTCGCTTGCGCCAAAGCCAATCACCTGACAACGATTGTGTTCTGCTTGAGTAGCCATTACCTTCACAAAAACCAGTTCCTCCTATTAGAACAGCTCAAACGCCTCCATCTAGCGTTAATAGTTAAAGTAACTCGACTGCGACTCCAAAGAAATTTGAATCTTTCTCATTCGAAAGAAGAGGACAGAACGAAGACCATGATGGAGACTACAACTTTGCTAGTGACTTTTACAATCATCTATATCAATACGTGAACACATTTCGCTCCACTAGCTAGAATGCATTTAAATTTTAACAAAGTAAGTGTTAAATACTTAATTTGGATACATAACCTACTCGAGTCGAAGCAGAGAGAATGTAAAAGGTAGGCTAGCTAATCGACCTGCTAAATTTCCCACAGTTGCAGTTGTTTGATCTATCGGAGGCCTCTGACTAAAGAGCAAGCGATGAAGGACTTGAAGAGGTCAAAATTCAGAAGGATTCCTACTCACCTTACTATGATGGTGAAGTGGGCCCTTTTATCAAGGAGAACAGTTCTACAAGATTCAATCTGACTAGTGTTCTTAAGGATGCAGATAGCATCTTCGTAGAATTGAAATCCCCTCCTTCGTAGGTTTTCTGGTGTTGATCCTCAACCCAGTTTACAGAGGGTACCTCAAAGTTTCCTAGAGGGTGTTATAGATAGTGGGTTGTAGCCTACGCAGTTGGTCCTTTACCTTCAAAAGCGTCTGAAAATGCTTATTGATTAAAAGAAGGCCCGAAATAAGTCTCTGGCTAGTAAGAGAAACTATGTCCAGCTACTCTCAGAATCAAAGATGCTAGCTAATGTCTGTCTACTCCATTTCAATTAGCTCGTTAGCGATATTTTCAATAAGTCATGCGTAATTATTTATTCATTGCAGTCATAGAAATATTGTGAAAAACAAATTCATTAGAATAGTCGTGCTATTATTTGAGAAGTCATAATTTTAGTATTATAAATCTAGAATCAATTTAATTAAATTTAAAAAATATTCACTCTCATTTCAAGGAGAATATACAGTTTAAAGAGTTTGTATTTCTGAGGAATTTCTAAGGTTCTTCATAATATATTTTAGAAAAGAAAGACAAATTTCACTAATTCTCATTATAATTAAATAATTAAGACACTCCATAAGAGAAGAAAAGAAAACGAATTTTGGCCCAAAAAAATATACAATAAAATAAAGAAAGTAAGAAAAATTATTTTAAATAAATATTTTATATCATATTGTATCTTATCATTTTATTTTGAAAATTAGTTTGTAAGCTTGATAGAGATATTATTTTCACAAAGACTCTCTTATTTTTAAGTTTTAACTAATATTTAGGAGGCCATATTCTCGTCATTAACTTATCTCGCGTATTGTTTTCCTTGTAAATTATTATTTGAGTTAAGTCGTTTTATCAGTAGCAGAATCTAATATATATCATGGAAATCTTTTTACCTGTAGACTCCTTGAGCCTTAAATATATTTCTTAATATTATTATCAAGAGCAGCCATAAATTAATTATGGAGATAAACAAGAAGGTGATTTATATAAGGGAATTTTATAGAGAAACTGATACAGTCATCACCGATAAATGCAACTTAGAATAAACCATATATTTTCCATTAAATTGTTCATATTATTTTGATTCTAGATATTATAATTAAATAATCAGATCTACATCATGATAAAAATATTGAGATACTCCATCAGCAACGAAGAGATTTCTGCTTCCGGTACCTCATTCTTGAACAGGCAAGAGGCCTACAATGTTGAAGCACTGGTTACTCAGTTCTTGAAGCTGGGTCTGAAGCCGGAGCAGATCGGAATCATCACACCCTACGAGGGCCAGAAGGCGTTCATTACCAGCTACATGCAAAGGTCGGGCCAGCTCGACCCCTCGCTCTACAAGGAGATTGAAATGTTTATCTTCCTGAACGATCCAAGGCGTTTGAACGTGGCGTCGCGACAAGTACTGACTCGTCATTGAATATTTTAATCATTAAAATGAATTGTTGAATTATTGATTATTAATTCAATATGAATTAAGTTAAATGAAGAAACAAAGGAAAATGCTTTTATTCAATTATTTAAAGAATAATTTAAACAAAATCAAAAGCATTCTAGTTAATTGTATTAAGAAGATTAGAACTATCATTGTGAAAAATCAGTTCCTTGCAATTCTCCTAATAAATTATTTTAAAAGTCGAAACTAATTAAGATAAAGAAATAAAATGAGTAATTTTTCTTCGAGGCATAGGAGTCAACATCTTATATGAATTAATCAGAAAAGATAATCACATTGTGAAAAGAATTTTTAGAAAGTTATATAATTTTTAACTTTAAATGATTTTGTGGTGCAGTATTTTACCTAATTTATTTCTGGAATTTTTGAAATCTGAAAGAGGAATCTCATTTTTTTAAATTATAATTGAAATATGAAGTTAGATATCACCACAATTAACAAAGTAATTTGATAGAGAAGAGACTATTTAGTTTGGACTTTTACATATTTTCAATGTTTGTTTAAAATATTGTTTTAAAAACGCTTTTTCCTAGTTCAATTCTAATTATTTTTAACTGAAAATATAAAGATACTAGCAACATAATTACCATTTTCCAAAAATTACTTAAAATATTTTGCTTTTTAAGCTACATAATTGGTTTGCAATTTATCTATATTTATATAATTGAGGATTTTGTTAAAGAATTACAAATTGAATGGATCTAAGACTCTATGGGGTCCAAACAAGGTCAAATGCTGAGAGCTAATGATAGTGATCTAAGCAATGACTAATTCATGAACATGATGAAGGGAGCCACCAACCAATTACAACAATATTTGCCCTAATCAATTAATAGCTAGTGGATTTTCAATATTTTTATGAATATAAATCTCATTTTTAAAGACTAAGTTCTTGAAGCTGGGACTGAAGCCGGAGAAGATTGAAATCTGATTCAGAGGTCGTGATAGAAAGACCCCTCTCTCTACAAGGAAATTGAATTTGTTTATTTTCCTGAACGATCCAAGGCGCTTGAACGTGGCGCTCACTCGCGCCAAGTACGGACTCGTGATCTTCGGCAACGCTAAGGTACTCTCAAAGCACGATCTCTGGAACAATCTTTTGAATGAGTTCAAGAATCAAGGATGCCTAGTCGAAGGACCAAATATCTTCAGTCTCAAGCCTTGCGTCATTAATCCAATTTGAAAATTTACAAATTAATTTAGTAAATATTGTTTTTATAAAGAAGAAATATGTTTAGACTTAATTTACTAATTCACGTTTATTTATATTGCATGTTTTTGTTTTTATTGTCCTCAGACGGCCAGTCAATAATTAATATTTATACTTTAATATATTTAATTGCTTAATCTATTAAATAGAATAATTTTTAAATCACTAAATTCTTTTATAATAATAGCCCTTTATTCTTTTTATAAAACCAATGTGGTGCTTTTTAAATAATTGTAGTCAAGTACAACCCGGACAAGAAAGGTTTCATTCTGACTGAGACAGCTTTGAATAACTTCGAGAAATCATAACAAGCAGCAGCTTCTTCCTCCACTCCCAGCAGCATCCGCGATGGTAAGTGTCCCTTATTTTATCCTCCTCATATTACAACAACAACCTAATTTCTAAATATAGAGTTCGACACAAGAAGTGAACTCAGCAAAACTGAAAGCCAGATTTCGTACGGCAATCGTGTCAGCCAGTTCGGCTTCACAGACATGTTTGGCCTAAGCAAGTCAAGCCAATCCCATACACAACCCTAGAACAGCTTTAGCTCAAATAAACTCCAGTCTTCTAATAAGCAAGCCTCCGATTCTAAAAAACACGCTCAAGGAGCACCAACTGCTAACCACTCAGTCAAGCAACAAGACTCTATGGTCCTCTCAATTTTCATTCTATTTGGAGTGGTTGAATTAAAAAGTGTTGCAATAAATCAAGAGGGATTTTTAATGATGATGAAGGGAGCGACCAAGTAATGAGAGATTGTTAACTGAGTGAGCCTTTGGGACTCACTAAGGAACAGTCTTTTATTTTGGAGGATTCCACCACCCTTCCACATATTCAGTGAGGTCTCTCTCTTTTCTCATTCCGATTAGCAGCCTTGAGTTTATCTTTTCTTTTGGCTGAATCACTTGCAGAAAAGAAATGCTCAGAGATTAGTTAACCTAACATCCGCAGAAAGCTTATTGAGACGAAATGATTTTTACATCTATCCAGAGCACTATTGGATGCAATATTTAATTTAATTTTAAAATTATTTTTTCCCTTTATTATTCCTTAATTTTTATAGTTATAATTATTGTTAGAGACAAATTTCTCTTTCAAATTTTCAAGATCTTAAATTTCATCCTTTAATGTTCCAAGTGGAGAATAATAGATTTAGAAAATAAGGATTTATAGAAAAAGGGAAAGCTAGGATCAAGGATGTAAAGGATATTTAAAGTAAAACACCAATTGTCAATTTAATTTAGCTATAATTTGAGTCTCTTTTGATTTATAATTGTAATAACATTCAATAAGATTATTGTAATTTTTCTAAATTACTTTTTATTGGATGTAAAGTTTTTCTATCTCTGACGAGATCTTCGAATCACTAACACAGTTGAATTTAAAAGTTAAGCAAGCAGTTAAGTGTTTCTAAGTGATTTAATTTTTAAATTTCTAAGTGAATTTGCATAATTTTATGGCTTTAAAAAAATAATAGCACAAGTATAATTTTTCTTTCTTATCGTTTAAAGGAGGCCAAAAAATAAGAAGATGAATTTATAATTAATGAGATTAAACAGAAATTCAGAAATTCAAACTCTGCGAAAGACTTCCTGAAATTTCGATAAATTAAATAAATATAAAAATTCCTCAGGGGCGCAAAATACAAATCAACTGCTTAATTTAAAATGGTGTCTATACTTCCTGCTCATTTTTAGAATTTCAATAACTTTTAATGTATATTTATATAGTCTCATGAACACTAGTAAATTGAAATGCTATTTATTGTATTTTTAAATTGAAGAAAAATTCAGTTCCGTAATCAAAATGTCTTAAATAACATTTAAATAGAAAGCTTGTAAGATTTAAAAAAAGAAAAGACATAAATCACATTTCTGACCTACGAAAATAAATTGTATAGAAGATTGTCAATTATCTGAACGGAATATGAGAAATTTATATTTACCCTAATAAGAATGAATGACTCATCATAATAAATAAAGCTTCATAAAGTTTCATAATTTAGTAAATAATTATTTATTATTATATCTATTTAATTCCCTATAAATCCTAGCTTAACAAATGTGAATATTTTACTTTATTTCATATGGAAATATTTTCTCCAGGATAGGAGGTCAAGTTAATAATTTATAATATGAATTTATAATTTAAAATGACTGAGGAGTAGAAGTAACAAAACTCGGTGCACGCTAATCGTACCGAGGTGAGAGAGTAGAGCACTCTAAATGACTAGAGTAGAGTAAACACCTTCACGAACGTCCAGAATCTCAACTTCACGGACAGTTCTAAACAGGAAAATATCACTCTCAACTTTCATATCTATATAGACTCAAAATCTATTAATGATGATATTGTGAGTGCTCAGTAGTAGCCCAATCCACAAGTGCCTTTTGGAGGCTTTCAAGGACGCTACCCTACTATCCAGGACCATAATAAACCACCCGTGTTTACAATATCCAGAGTGCCTTATCAATTCCACAGCAGTAGCAATGCTTCTAATCCACTGATGCGCACTACAAATTCTTTCATTCCATAGGCATCCCCAAGCAATGCTCAAGCTTCAGTATCCAGTCAAAAGTGCCTTAAATTTGATAAGGAGGATTGCATGTAGGATAATGAATTTGATGACTTCATGAGCCCTCCTTCTAAAGAGAAATCAATAATAGAATTTACTGAATTTGATCTTGGTTTGTAAAATAAATCTCCATCGGATAATCAACTGAAGCCTCCAGCGATCAATGAGAGCAACATGATTTATCATCATCATCTTGATAGTTTCTCAGCTACTGCGCTATAAACTGTCGTGAATCCTGACCACTATCCTCCCTCATCCAAATTGTTGAGCCCTTAATAAAAGGTCCTCTAATATAAAGAACGTTCGAATTAATTTTGCATTTATGCCTAATAGGAGAGACTTAAAGCAGTGCAATTCTTGCAGAGTAACAAAGAGTTATTTGAAGATATTGACTCACTCTACGGCAAAATGTGCCAAGCATTTAATGCTGAGCCTGAAAAACTTCACGAAGGTGCAGACAACTCTATAAATGATCTCATTTAGCATCTCCAAGAAGGACCTAATGTCCAGACGACGGCTCTCAAGGGAATTTAGGATCTAATCACATGGAAAGAAGCCCTCAATAAGAATATAAGAGACTCTACTTGAGAGGAGCTCAAGCTCAATACCTTCTCTATGCAAATTATATATGAACCTAATTAGCTTAGAAATTCTATATTTTGATAATTGTTAAACCATTCTAAATAAAATTTATTGGACCTTCAGCTAGTTTTAAAAAGATCTTTTGAAAATAAAAGACAACTTTATAATAAAATTTAATAGACCAAAATCAGGCGATTTTAATTTAGATAAGCATCTGTATCTTAAACTTGCAAAAGCTAGATCCATGCCTATCTTCTTCTCAAACCCCAAGCAGGAAGGCTAGGAAATTTAGAACTTATAGAAATCTACCTAAACCTGCTTAAAACGAGAGGCGACTGAGTCAACCCCATCCCATGACGTTAGCCGGAATGTTTATTAACTAGTAGTATTGAAGGTCTTGTATAGCATTAAATTTAGTGCACCCAGATACTAAACCGTTATTTCAGTTCATCATATTAGAGAAACTGGAGAAGCTAAGCCTTGGTTTGCTTGCAGGTTGGTCAAAATGAAATACAGTCATAAAGTTTGAGGTCACCTTGTTTAAATGGGATTTTTTTCACTATTTGTTGAGTTGATTGCATGTTTAACTTACTTAAGCCCGCTCAAACTTCATAGCTATGATTCTGTTGGCCAATTAGGGTTCTGTGGTCCTATTTCTTCGTAGTTAGCAAAAATGGTAGACAGGATCATCACTGTGAGGAGTAAGAAGAAGTTTTGAGGCTTTGTTTATTAATAACTTTAAGTTTGGTTGTTATTGTTAGTGCTAGTTTATTCACAGAAAAGCCAATTTAGATTTGAATTATTGTTCAATTCTTTTAATAAAGTCTCTAGGGTTTATTATTGATTTATAGCTGTTAAAGTTCGATTTTAGGCACATTTAGGATTATAAAAGGAGAGATCCTTTTTCAAACTTGAAAATAGTTGGCCTCCCTATTATCAAAAGTTAGAGACTTTCAAGAAAATTTTATAATAAAATATTATTAAATTTTTAATAAGATTATAGAGTCAACAAGATTAAATTTCTCAAATGTGATATCGTGAATTAAGATTTGTAAAAGAATAGACATTCTGATCACCGAAAAGATTAAATCGTAGACTGAGCAAAAGCTGGTAAAATCACTTCCCTCCATACTGAGGCTTCTAAAGGCTTTTGCTCTGACAGATTAAACTCAATCTAATGTGGACTTTAATAGCTCTCAGATTGATTTAAGTAGCAGTAAAATTTTGTTTTTTATATCAAATTAAACTTTGAAGCAAATTATTCAATTTAATTGATTTTAAAATAAAAGTAAAGTCCTTCTTCTAACATTGAGTCAGTTCATGATCATCGAGAATGTCCTCGAGCTTGTGTAAGTTCCGCGATCATTATCATCTGTCCAGCTAAATCAAAAGGAGTTTGGAAATCTTCCACCTCAACAAAAAGAGACTACGAATGACACGAGGATTAGTAAAACTGGCGCACTCTCAAGCTCTCAGGATAGTTCATTCCTCGATACTAACATGCTCATGCAAAAGGTGCGAAGGGAGTGGAGTCCTGCTCTCAGATTAATCGGCAAGAAGTAAGATAATAGGTTTTCAGCCCTCTATAAGCATTTAAAATAGTATCTAAGTAAACTTCTTAATTACTTTCAGCTGCCTTTCTTTTCAACATCGAGAGAGAGATTTATAAGTTCGAAAGAAAAAGCAAGCTGACAGAAATCAAGATCTAAAAGCAGAACGAAAACTAGCTTATAAACTATGCGCTTAAAATCAGCAATCTTACACTAAAATATAAATAATCTCAGACTTTGGATGTGGGGATCCTTCATCAAACTCGTCTTATTAAATAAGGAGTATCACATAAATCTAAGAGATTAAGTAGCTCTCAAAGATGAAGACTCTTTGGCATTTCATAAATACCAGAACACTATTTAACTCCTTTAAAAATATCTTGAATTATAATTTTTCCGTTCCTCTAAAAAAATGTGAAGCGCAATCATAAGCAAAAAGCGGATAGTAAGTCTTCTACTGCAATCCAGGCCTAAGCTAGAATTGAATAACCTCAAATAGCAATCGATAATCTACAATCAATTACACTCACAGTAGAGCAGATTCAAAATAATTTCAATTAAAACAGACGAAGTGGAAATTATTAAATCAAGAAAGTATAGCCAGACTTTTATAACATATTTTATTATTTTTAAGGATTCAAATTAAATTCTTAAAGAACAAAAAATTAATGCTTATTTTCAATATTTATTTTAGAATCTCAATCTTAAATCAAATGAAAGAGGTGAAAACATTACTCTATTTAAAATTATTAATGACCAATTACATTATGGAGTGGATTCAGACACTACTAATCGGAATAATTACGACTCCTCTATGAAAAGTGGAGGCTTTACTCTCAAGAATTAAAACTTAGCTCTTGAGAAAGTTCTCTTCTACAACTTATTCTCTGTGGATTAAATTAAGATACTCATACGCAAAAAAACTCAAATGAGATCTGGCTATGTTAAACGATTTGTAAATATCTTTGAAATGGGAGTTGTGGATTCAAATCTGGTTATCATTTGAGAGAGCATTCAGGAAATATTAAATTCTAGCAACCATCTAGTATATTTGTGAGAGGAAAGTAATGGAAGAAGTTTAATTTATAGAAGCAAAATTATCACAACCTCGCTTATCTTTCTAAAGGTTAGCCAGTGGTACTGAAAGGATTCCCTTCCATGTCACTCGAGAATTATTTATAGTAAAGAAATTATTATAAATTTAAATTTTAAATATTTTGGTCAAGGATTTTGACTATCTCAATCTAAGTTTAAGACTTTGTTCGTTTCTATGCTGATTCAAGAAGTTGACACCTCTTTAAAGGATGCGACTTTCTTACTTTCTTTTACTAAACTATCTATACATCTATTGTCCTAATCATTCTTAGTGACCACAGATTTAATTAAATAGTTTACTAGCTAGATAGCATATTTCTTGTCCCACAACAGCTAATAAAACAGCCCTTTTAATGGTTCTGCGATTGCTTAAATGAAGTGAGCAAGTACTCACACTTTAAAATGCAACACGATATTTGCTTATGCTATTAAGGACCACTTTTGGAACTTGGCTGATTTAAACCCTTCTTATATTTCAATAGCTCAACAAACTCATCATAGTTCCAATATTTCAGTTATAGAACAAACCTTGCTTATGACTTTATCCTAATTTAAACGAATCACTTAAGCCTTCGTCTGCTTCTTCTATTAATAAAATATGGGAGCTATTATCTATAAAGGGGATCGATCACTGTTAAAATATCATTACCTAGCATCCTGCTTACACCCTTTTACCTCCATGAACTGTAATTAAACATTCCTGATTCAATACATTTCCTTCTACTTCTTCTTATGATTATAGAGAGAGAGAGATTAATAGTTTTTTAAATTTGAATTACTAAGTTTAATTATGGAGTACTAAAAGAGCAGAGAAGAGGCTAAAGAGCAGCAGCAACAGTAGTAGCAGCAGCAGCTACAGCTACAGCAGCATCATCAGGTAATTTAACTGTTTTTTAATTCCTCATAGGAGAACCAGATGAGTGGAAATACTTTCAACAACAGTGGGAGCATTACGGACAGCTATAAGCAATACAATTTTGTATTTAATATCAATGTAAATATGGATCCTTAACTGATACATGAATTGATATTAAATTCAAAGCAGGAGGCTCCTATCATCAATAAGCAGATACAATAGTAGCAGCCAAGAATTTGTGAAGATGAACAAAGAACTATTCCGCCATTGTTGATGGGAGGTCCTCCTCAAATCCCCCAAGTGCGGAATGAAGAAGTAATCCAAATCGACACGATCACAAGACGCAAAAACCCGATTGCAGAACAAATTCATACTTAGCACTTACAAGAAAATGAAGTCTGTGATTGAAATTATATATAAGGTGATGAGGTTGAAAATCAGAGCGTGCCTTTGATTCTAGGAAAGAGATATGGCAAAGGTCCTCTGCCCACAATCACATCAAAAGGTTTTAATTACTTTGAATAGACATCTCATCTGCGAAGCTTCACCACTTTAAATCCTCATTCAGAAAGGATGAGAGATGTGAAGAGACGTACTAAGGAGGTTGCTTCTCAATATAAACAAGCTATGCAATTTCTCTAGAATGTTTCGTCAGGTCAAGTACATGCTCCACTTCAACAAGTGCAATCTGAGACTGATTAAAATGAGACTAATAATTTGACCTCACCCACACACTAGTCTCTCAGATTTAAGATTACAAGAGAGGTATTATCTTCTAGAGAGCGGAAGTAGCTAAAGAAGAGATTGTATCAGCAGAAAATGATGGATCTTTTTTTGCAGGCGTCTATATATTCTGAATCCCAAACCTCACATTCGAAATTTACTAAAATGCATAAAATAGCTTTATTGGATTACTTAAGAGCAAATTAATTATATCTTGATCAGTAAACACAAGCTGGTGTGATATTCGCAACTGATGATTAAAATCAGCCCAGCAGAGTCGATCTATTTCCTGACTTTTTAGAGTAAAGACGAGGAACTGGACAGAGTCTACCTCTAAATTAAGAATCAGAAATCAGATAGGAAGTGTTTGAGGGTGAATAACTAAACTTGGAATTTGAGATTGAAAGTGAGGCTGCCGAGCATCGGTTAGCTGGAGAGTACAGGGCTCAACTGCCTGCAAAAAAATATTTTAATCATAGTTCTCATTCTTATTTTAACGAAGCTGCATCAATGAAAGGCCCTTCTCAACTTCTGAAGGATTAAGAGGCCTCCATTGAAGGAGTCAATCCTACCTTAGTTGACAATCTTCTGCTTCTAAGGACAGAAAATCTTGAGAGTGATGATAAGAAGTATGAGGACCTCGACTTTGATAAATAGGTGACTACAAACGTCGCTAAAAATGAAGATGTAGATTACTCTAACGAGAGTGATGGATCTTCGAATAGTGATAGCGACTGCGATAGCTCAATTCGTATTGAGGATTTATTTGAGCTTGAGTCCAGAGGAAACTAAAATCTTCTATAATTTTTTAATAATAACAGTACTAATGCTGAGCTTTTCAAAATGGAGGACCTTCCTGAGAGGCTAAGGGCAATGTTTGAGTAACTGAAGATGCAGCTGAGCAGAGACCAACTTCAGATCTTTGAAAATCTTGCATCAGAATATGCTGAGGCCAAAATGCAAGAACTGAAGCCAAGAAGGTATAGAAAAGGAGACATTGATAAAAACAACTTAAATACTTTTGAATGCTTTGAAAGTATTGAGAATATACTGCAGGACCCTAGCAACTAGTTTTAAATTGAAGGCACAGATCAAAGGCTATTTCATTCAAGCACTCTGGCTACTCACTTCATCGAGGAGGCTTAGAATGTTTTGCCACTGGCAGATACACTTTACACTTCTATGTGCGAGGTCTTTAAGAAAGAGCCAACCAAGATTTAGATAAGACCAGCTGAAGGTACCTCAGATGAAACTCTGAAAAGAGCATTTTGTCTTACTGTCAACCTTCAAAAAAACATCAAGGACCAAGTGATCCATGGACTTCACTAGTTTCTTCAACTCTCGGACCTCTTGATGTTCTTCTAAGATCATTTCAAAAATGCGCAAGATAAATGATATTCGGGACCATTTGAGATTTAACTTTAACTCTTTGAGAGACTTTGAATAGACTAGATAAAATTGGATTTATTTTTATGAAATATTTTGGAATAATCTTAGCATATTGATTTGAAAAGAAAATTATTCTTTCAAAAGATTTTTAAACATATCACATCCATAACTAATATTGTATATTATTGATTCCCGAAAAACCAAGTGACTTACATATTGGAGGCGGCGGCGCAGGTGTACGACAAAAAGCAGGGACTGGGGAGTCAGGACGTGACTGTCATCTTCTGCATCGACGTCAGTGGCTCCATGTGCGTCTCCCAGCCCATCCAGGGCAAGCACAGCATCAGGGGCGACAAGACCGCGCAACTCAGAGACCTCCTCAAGTACAGCGACGGATCTGACTTTATGCTAAATTTATATTTGTAAGAGTAATGGAAGATTGAATAGTATTTAAAATCTGAATTCTTATGTTATATGTGAAGCGAATAGGTGCTAAATAAACTCAAAAGCAAGTAATCTTAATTGAAAATGGCTAATTAGGTCATTTCTTTTCGAGTTGCCTTTTGTTGATCTTTGACGCTTGATAGAGCTTAGTGCTGATCTTGTCTCCAAGCTACTGCAAAAAATGCCTCTATAACAAACTATTTTGTAAATAGCTTTGATTGGCTTGAGTCTGTATTCGAATGTGAACTCAGTCTCTCATCCTTCTTTATTTAATGAATGAGGTAGCTAGAGTATGTTTGCAAAGTTTTGAGTAAGTTGCACTGGATCTACTCTCTCCACATTGCCACCAGTGAGTTCACAAATCTTGCTGATGGTATCGATGTTGCACTCCTCACTTCTGCTATCACAATTATATTATTAACTCTGGTGTCATTGAGTTCATGGATATATTTATTCTCACAGTTATTCCCTTGTCTTTTGCGAACTACCCAAGTCTCTCATAGAATTCGTCAGCCTTTTTGAGAGAGAACCTCTATATTATTAAGCATTAATAAATAATCCTAAAATCTGAGTTTTAAAATTCAAAATCGTCAAGACTTCTTCTATTGAATTAAAAGATGTAGATCTATTGTGGCGGTCCACTCAGATGACCTTGAAGAAGAAAAGTTTTTTAAAAGCTATTTCAATTCTGTAATTCGTTAATATAATGGAGGGTGCAGGATCTCATGCGTACGTATCTAAGAACTTCATGGCCAAATACTAACAGAAAAAGGCCAAAGCTCAAACTGAAAAGACTCAAGTCTCCTCATCATATTCTCAGAGAAAGAGTTCTCTCACCAAACAAAACTAATCAAATCAGAAGCCTCAAACAGAGATTTTAAAGCCTTCTCTTGTCAAAATTTTTCAGTTCATAATTAGCGACTGCGAAGACGAACAAACTACTAAATAGATTAGAGGCGCTGCAGCTGCGAGAAATCAATTGAATCAGCATGGCAACTCACTAAATAAGCTGGTGTTAATTCTCAAAATAAGAAACGTCAATAATGATATAAAATCTTTACTCTCTGAAAAGTTTAAACTCGTTGATCATCTTGTAGAGCTCTCAAGAATAGATTCATTATAGCTAAACTGCTTGCTCTTCACTTTGCATGTTGCTTCTCATCTTTCGATTAATTTATTACCTCGCTTGGCCATCTTCGAGCTCTGCTGAATCGCATTAGTGGAAAGAATCTACAGCAATTCTATCAATCCTAAAGACAAGATTTGATCTATTATACTTCTAATTTGTGATGATTCTGACTTATTTGCTGCCATTAAGTGAGTAGTAGGTTATCTGAGCCTATAATGCAGCTATTATAAATGTATAATTGCAAATTAAATCCAAATCTTCCATCTTAATCAACTCTTTGATTGGCTTCGTCTTCATAGAAAAATTTATGAAACAGCTAAACTTTAAATTCCATATTAGAAAGCGTTGAAGATTCTCCTTGGTGCTTGAGATAGTAAGATAGATAGCTTGATTTATATATCATAGAAATTAAAGATGAAAAAATAGGTATTAAATTTAAAGCCTTCTATGGGCAGAAGAAGGTCGAGATCAAGGTCTGCTTCAAACTCTGGCTCTGATGGTGAAAATGAAAGATGCTTTAATCTAAATTTTATATCGTCCTAAGATGACCTTGAAGGAGATCTCAATCTTAGCGACTTTATCACTTTGTAATAGGCAACTCTTAAGACAAATGGGGAGCTGTTAGCATATTATTTCTCTTTAAGATGATGATGATGATGATGTGTCTCCAAGCTTACCAAAGAAGCCCTTCTTACTCTTATCTTCTTACTTAGCCTCTTCATCTCCCTCATCTTGCTCCTCTTTGATCATTTATTAAGTCTATTGAGAGTTCTCCGAAGTTTCTGTTGAAGTGCTGATAGCTAAACCTAAAATTTAAGGCGAGTCTTTCGATTCCATGTCTTAGCAACCACCTGCGCCTCTCTCATCTGACCTCGCTTTGTAGAGATATTCATTATTATAGAAAGAATCTGATAGTTAGCATTCTTCTCCAGATTCTCTCTGTCATCACTGATCAGTTACTGATTTGTGATTCATTTTACACCTGTAATAAAGAGCCTAGAATGGGAAAGCCTTCAGCTGGGTCAAATCCAAATGCCTGATTTATGTCTTTTGATTGGCTTGTCTTTTAAATGTATACTTGGAATTATTTGCACTCCTCACCTGCAATACTGATGATGCTCACAGTTTTAATATAGAATCAGCCTTCTTGAGATCATCTTCGTTTCGAATTTCATCAAAAGCTCCCAGACCAACATTGGCGAGGCCATCAGTGCACACAACGACCATGGAACCTGGATTGCCCTCAGCTGCCATAGAGATCGAAGTTACCAATGCTGGGCCTAAAGCTGTAGGACCGGTCTCTTCAACTGCGAGGAGAGAGCGTTAATTGTTGATAGGTGCTTGAGATAGTGTTCTCCAGACGCTTTGTTCCCTCAGACATTCCATTGTTAATCAGAAAGTCGTAGTCCATTAGCTTATCACCAGCAATCGTCTAAGGCTTTTATTAATACTGAGTGAATCTAAGTGGCTATACATTTATCAATATATACATCATCTGCGAGAAAGAGAAAGGCTCCAGCAAGAGTATTCAAGCAGGAAGTGGACACCAATGTCTTCAACATCAGCAAAGTCATTATATGTTATCAATGGGGAGCTGGCCACAGGAGATCCCATATTTTGTACAGGGTGCCAGGCTGGCTTTAACATTCATTCAAAGGTAATAGAGCCCAAAGATCAAGAGAAGAAGCAAATGATACAATCCTCTGTTCAAGATTATTTCATCTCCATATTTCATGTCATAAACACTATTTTTAATTTTAAAGAGGAAGAAAAGATGCAGATTGATTCTGGGGCCAATCAAGAGGAAGAAGAGAAGCAAAGTGTCTCTGAGGATGTGTCAGGCCCAACTTGGATATGCGAATTCTGCAATTTCAAGAACAAGGTAGATATTGAGCCCGAGGAAATGCCCAAGAGCAATCAAGTTATTAAATATCAAGTGCATCATACTCTCAGTCTCTTCAGTGACGTTTCCAAGTTCTCTGACCAGGAGTGACTTATCTTCAGAGAGGTTTGCTGGGTCCTCGTTTCTGAACTCCAGGCCCTTGTGTAGTCGAATCTGTGTAGACACTTTAGTCGCAATCACGGGTAGCTAGAGTATACTACTTATTTATTATGATTACACTCTCCTTCTCTAATTCTCGATATGCTGTAAGGGATAAAGTTTAAAATAAAATGAAGCAAAGCGTTTTCTAAAACAGTAGTTTTTACTCTGGTGATTCTAAGCACTCCTTCCACATTAAAATTCCAAACTCCTCTGCTTTAGACGCAACTCCCTAGTCTAACTAATTGGAGAAAGAAGAGATGTAGCCAGCCACTTTTAAGAGCAGACTTGGTAGGACTAGGAACAGTACGTTTCATTAAACTGAGAGGGAGGTGAAGTAGTTGCAGAGTAAGCTCCCTCTTTTGAATTGAACCCTCGATCAAAGCTCACGGGAAGAAAGGATGAAGAAGGATATGCAGCATACTTTCTCTCAGAACATACATCATGAAAATCCTACTGATGCTGAACCACTTGATATAATTTGTATTCACTTTAATAATTGATCTATCTTTTATGATGAGTCTGAACTCTAAAGCCTAGTTTTGAGCCACAAAAAGCTGGAGTGAAGCTCAAGGAACAAACTAGATCATCATTCATATAATCTATAGGAAATATTCTACAATTATTTTTGATGATCAACTGCATCATAAGCCTCAAAAGGGTTTGGATTAGTTGAGCATAGACCCCTATGACATTTTTTCAACTTAAAGCTATCTATTAAACACTCTTTTATATCATATCTTTTTATAAAAGCAAGAAAATCATAAACAGTCTGCGAATTGATAAGAACCAATCTGAGAAGAGAATCAGTAGTTTGAAATACAAAGAGCACATAGCCATCCTCAACTCTAAGATAATACAGAAGAAGCTGGCCTACAACTAAGAATCAATCACCTAGATCTTCCCAGCAGATCAGGTCAAACAGTCAAATCGATATTCAACAGCAGTCGCTCAAACATAAGCTGACTCTGGCAATCAATCTTCAAGTTAGGGAAGGGATCTTGCTAACAAAAGAAAGAAGTGGCCCAAATAAGGTTAATTCAAAGATGCCGCGAAAACAATTTATAACAACAGATAAAATCCCAACCCAAGCAAATACTAGATTTTTATTTGCTTTATATAGTAGCACTGATAATTTGAGTACTTTCAGATCCCATTCTATTAATTATCAAGTTATTTATATCAAGTATATATTCTTAGACTTTGGATGAATCCAATTTCTAGCAAGAGATCTCAAATGAAACTGTTCAAGGTTCCTAGGTCAAAGCAGCCCTGAGGGAAATCGGAATCCTGAAATCTAAGATAAAGCATTCTCATGTAGAGGTAGCTGCTATCATGGATGGGTATCTAGAGAGCAACCTCAATATAAATAATTAAATCCTTACTGCTCAAGAGAACAACAATTTATGTATCAAATTCAAAGTCATATATTTTTATTTACCCTAGCTTTTGGATTGCTTTAATTAGAAGGTGAAGGAGCTACAGCAAAGATTCCAAGAGCTCATGAATATCTCTATTCTAAAATATTATAAAATTAATCTATGATCCTTTAAGACTAATTTAATTCTTAAGCAACACTTTGGCTTCGTTTGCTAATCTGTTAATTAGCTGGTGCAAGACAATTTCGCCATCTTGAATAAGTTCCAAAGCTTTTCTCAGATTGAGCTGAGGTCAACTCGTGATTAAATCCAAGTGTTGAATAGTAGAGTGAAGGAGCTGGAGTTGGAAGTTAAGATCTATAAAGATGAGGAAGATGCCTTGAATTAAATTATTAACTTTTCATTGAAGTCAATTACTTATTTTAGAATAAATACAGGTAGAACACCTTCAGGCGAAACTTGGATAAGCAAGAGGCTTTGGAGGAGTTTGAGAAGGCAGACCCAATTGCAGATACAGAAGTGAGAAGACTCTTTGAAAAGGAGTATGCAGCTTTGAAGGCAAGTAAGTTCTCTTCGAGGGGACTCAGTCTAGAGGCTCTGCTGCGGATGGACAAGTAAATGTATGAACCTTAGTTCTCAGGTGTTAATGAAAATCTGTTCGACATCTACAACATACTTTCCAAGTTTGAAGACCTCGACTCTGTCAATAGGTAGTTAACCATATTGAGATCTTTTATCTATAATTTTTAAGTTCACTGTTAACATAGCCTCAAACGAATACAAAAACTTAGAAAGAGACTTGAGGAGCAAGTTAGCTGGCTTGCAACAGGAAACTGCGAAACGAGTAATCAAGATGCTCTAAAGGTTGATTAGAAGCGAGATGCAGATACTCAAACAGTAAGTGCATGCATATTCATTAGAATCTTGGCTTGATGATTTCTCTATTTCTTATTTTCAGCACTTTAATTAATTTGCTTAGACTTTTGAAGACGAAAGGAAAGACGAAATAGCTGAGCTCAAGATGAAGTACAAGAAAGTAAGACTCGAGAGTGAGAGCTTTGAAAACAGAGTTAGATACCTTGAGAGTCTTACAAAAAATTATACTTACTTACATTTAAGAGACTATTATTCTTATTTTTATATGTTACAAAGGACTTGACTTAGCGGAATTTGTCCTTAAACAAGGAGCTGAGAGATGCGAAAGAGGCCAGTGACAAACGGCAATTGAAGCTGCAAGTGGCTGAATCTGAAGTTAACTCACTCACTTTGAAACAAAAGCAGCAGGACATGAAACTCTTCAGCATCCAGGAGAACTATAAAGACCTAGAACGCAATCTCGGCATGTAAAAGAAGAGAGTGGATTTGGAGAAAATTCTCAGCTAAAAGATGGCTCATCAGATCAGGAAGATAGCCCTGAAGCTAAAGAAGGTTCAGACCATAATACAGTAGAATAATCCTTATAATTGAATACGAATTTTATGAGGTAGAATGAAATTGGTCACAACGCGGAATACTCATTGGGTGATTTCGAAGTAGAGGACTTGGAGTCGGAGGATTACGACGAGAAAGAAATACATGGAATGATAAATGAGTTGAGAGAACGAGTGGAAGTGTAAATTGCAAACGAAATCGAGTGCATCATCAACAAGAAGCAAAGAGATTGTTATTTCAATCTAATTTCATTAAGAGGTGGTGTTCCTTTGAAATAATTCGACCCTAACCATTCAGGATGGAGAAGAGACTCCTAAAGTAGTCTGTTCAGTAACTAGGGCTTCTTCGATAACTCTAAATCAAATGTGAAGCACAATCAGAAACAAAGTGCGGACGATAAGTCTTCAACTGCAATCCAGGTCAAAGATAGAATGGAATCTAGTTCAAACAATAATCAAGACACTGCGAGCCTTTACACACATAGAAGAGACGATTCCTAGTTAACTACTATTCAACCAAGCAAGGTCGAAATGGCCAAGCCAAGAGAAGTTAATAGTCAAGCTTTTAATGATTTATATACATTTGCTGCTCCTTTTTAAAAAGCTCTTCATGGAAATACTTAAAAGCTAGATTAATCTAATCTCAGTAAGGTCAAAACAGTCGAATAAAAGCTAATAGAAAATAAAGCATTTTAGGATAATTAAAAGCAGAATCAGCAAGAGAAAATTAAGCAATTTTACTATATATAAACACTATTTAATTGATTAGAAGAAAAGTTAACCCGTAATCAAGGAGTAAGTAACTGTGCCTAGGGAGAATCGAAGAGTTATTTAATTAAGTCGCTCTCCTGATTAGAAGCACTAGAGCTCCAAACTGAATAATGATCTCTATTCTTTCAAGCAAATACAGTTTTAATTAGATCAAGTCTTTATCTTATTAAGCCTGATCTAGCAAAGAGTAATGCAAAGCTCATGCTGCCAAAGAAGAGGGCTCCATCCCCCAAGGAGTACACTTCTCACTCTTAGGAAAGGCTTCACAAAGATATTTAGAATGCTTTTCTCAAGGAAAGAGAGGGGAGTTTCATGCCTCTCTAACCAAGAATAAAACCAACACAGTCAATTGGTATTCAGGTATTTGAAGACAAGGAATAGTTTTTAGAGCAAAAGTATGGTTGGAAGAAATCTTATGCAAAAATATTTGTTGCTTAGTTGATTTTCCATTTTACTATTTTAACTCTGCAAATAAGATGCTGTAGACAGAAGACTACATGTTTGGGCCTGAGTATTTCTCTTCGCTCTCTCATCACCTCAAAGAGTACGAGAAGTATCTAGCACCTAAAATGTTCAAGAAAAAGAACCAGGTGCTAACTCAACCAATTTCCCAATCTAGCTTGATGCCCAGAGTTGCATCTTAAGAATCAATCGAGCCCTATAAATCTTATCAAGCCTAGGAGTCACAAAGGACGGAATACTAAAACGCCCCTGTCATTCAGATACTCGACTACTCCTCAGCTGAACAGTCCTTCAGGCTTTTGCCCAAAATACAAATCAATTAAGTAAATTAGATCCAATAAAAAATGTGATAAGATATAAAACTACTACTTGAAGTTGCAATAAACATTTTAGAATAATTTCTAATTCCTTATCTCCATAATTAAATTATTAGTCACTCTGGAAATGTGATAATATAATCGTCTTATACATTGACTTTAATCCTTTTAACTCTGAACATCTGAGCCAGCTATGCTATCTCTACTTCAATGTTATCCTGAATATTCAGTTTTTAAAGTGTCCTCACTGGCTTCAAAGCAAGCACAATCTTCTCAACTATATTATTCTTCAGATTAGTGCTGGTCAAGTTCACATATTGTAGCTTAGTAGTCTTCAGGTCCCTGAACAGATTGATATTCTTCGAGTTTACCATAAGTCCTCCGAGGTTAGTATTCACGAACATTATTGACTCCAGGTTCACACAATCCTTAAAGAACTCATTCAGATATAGTGCAAACTCCTTACTTTCACCTAAGCGACCTCTGATTACTACACTTTTAATGAGCTCGATATATCTCTTGCTCTTCTCTACGTAGAAAATTATGTCTGCTAATTGTCTTCCTTCTCCGATGTAGAGCACACTTTTCTCATCCTTGATCTCTTTTTTAAACTTCATTACATTCCCTCTCGAGACAACGAGTTTCTTCAAAGCTAAACTTGAGCCTCTTCTAATCAATTCCTCGTAAAATCTTTACAGCTCGATAAACATGCTGTTAAAGAGTATATCTGAAGAAGCCAGATAGAACTTTAGAGTTTTAACTACTTGGTTCTTTATAAAGATGTCCTTTAGTATGTGGAAGCAGGCAGGACTCAAAAAGTTCTCTGAAATGTTAAGCAGCTTGATAGAAGAGCTTTTACGTACAGCTCGAAGCAAGAACTTCAGCTTCTTAGCATTCTCAGTATCTGAAGCTATAAGAGCAGCGTGAAGCTCTCTCAAGCTCGTACTCTTTTCAATAGCATTGAAAAATTCAACAGGGGAAGTTAACTAGGGAAGGATGTTAGTCATGTTGAGGTTTAAGATCTGCAATGACTCTAGACTAGTTATGACCTTATCTAGATCCTTTATCTTGCACATGAAGTGGCTTCTTTTGAAGGAGAGCTTTTAAAGTTGAGTCATAGCAGAAACACTACTGAGGATGGTCTAAATATCGATTTCATAGAGATTAAGGCTATTCAAAAGCAAATGCTGGATCGAAGGATTCTTAATCAAGGCTGCTCCTATCAGGATAGTTAGGTCGGAGTTAAGGCAATTCTTATAGTTGTCCATTTTAAGAACGGATTGGAACTGAATTTCATCCTCTATGTTCACATCCTTCTTAAAGAAGCTTATCTTACTGGGGATGTTAAGGAACTATATCAATCTTAGAACAAGAACAGGCAGCATGCTAGTAATGCCCTTTTTGTACATGTAGTTTTTAGTGTTGTAAATATCTTTTCCCTTAGAATAGTAGCAGTTATAGGTGTTTGCAAGGAAATCTGAGTCAAGATTGTCTTCTCTGATTTTCAGGCAATCTAACCCGTAAAAGTTGAGTAAGTTAGTTTCCTCTTAGCCGATTATCTTGGGAAGAGCTATATCTGCAAATTTCTCCAAGTCTTACATCTACAGCGGAAAGAATATATTTACCCTTTTTAGATCTCTATTCCTGTGGATTAGAGTTTCAAAAGATCTGAGGAAGGCAACTGACTAGTCACTCTCTATATCCCTATCATCAAACGTGCAGCTTGTATTTCCAGGCTTTTGGTTCAGCTCAACACACTCAAGCTATGTTAAAAGGCTGAGGTTATAGGTGATATCCTGAATAATCTTAGGGAAAGATTGCCTGTCTGATCCTCGCAAATCGTTTATCTCGATGATTAAAGTTCTCAGGCTCACGAACTTTTGAAGAAAGTCAACATCGTGTGACATACCATAGGCCATCTTCATATCTCTGCAAATTATCGTCTCTAGCTTATTATTCTCAGTCAGAGTATTCATCAGCTACTCCTACTAGTTTCTGTAGAAGGGATTAGACTTGGCCCTACTTTGAATTTGATAGAGCTTTGTCGAGTAGACATAAACATCATTGACCATCAGGTGCTTTAAGTTAGACTGATTGATTTTGTTATAGAGCTAGTTATCCCCATACTAGGCGACATTGAATTGAAAATTCTCTAGAGATATGAATTCCAAGTGACTCCAGTTATTTAGCATCGATTAAATCAAGCTCCCTATCTCTCTTTTCTTTGTGTCACTATCTGAGAAAGATATGGAGAATTCTTTCAAGCTCACAAAGTCTTTGAGTAGATTCTTAATTAAATCAGCCTTCAAATTTATACCTCTAACTTGTAATGAGTTGATTTTAGTGTTCATCCTTAGAAAGAACAGGAATATCATGTGGAACTTTTTGGGAATAAATCCTAGATCAAACTTTGACAGGTACTCCCCTGCTTCCTCATCTTTAACTAAACCTTTCAAAGATCCTAGAAATACGTTATCGAATGGTTCACAAATCTTGGTATTCTCTTTTATGATTGCTTGTGCGAAGGTATTGATATTTTATTCAAAGAACTTAGCATTAAATTATCCAAAGTTGATTTACTCATCTCTTTCCTGCATAAGTCTTTCGTGGAATTAATTTATTGCTTCTATGTTTGGATTGAAAATTATCTGATTTAATTACTAAGGCTGTATTAGTAAGAGCTTGACTACAACAGCGCAGAAAATTGGATCATAGTGAGCGTAGTCAAATGTATCCACTATGCTGCACAAGCTTAGTCTGGGATAGTCTGCGAAAATATAGTCATAAATTGGGAAACTGTTAAAGGTTCTAATGTTGTTTAGTCTTGCTTTCACAGAGCAGATGAGGTTTTCTGCAATTTTAATACTGTCTTCAAAGTTTGCGTGTTTGTAATAGACTAATAGAGTCTGAAGGGTTTTGTTATTAGCGAAAACTTTTGCCAATGCATTAGAGAGCTGTATTGTCATATTCCTCCTCTCTCTTTCATAGAGGTCATTATTGAATATCTTTTTCCTCCTGTTTCCATGTCTAATCCCCAACTCAAATTAGATCAAGGTTTGATTGAACTGAAGCTACTCTATCACAAATATGAACTACTGGAAGTTGATCTCAAACGTCTCTGTCGAAAAATGAGCAGGACAGAATTTAAGAATGCGCAAATTTTCACTGAGCTTGAATACCTTCTAATTCAAGATCGTTTTATTGATAGTGAGAGATTCAATCGATTAAGTTCCTTCCTCTAAAAACTTGGTCTTTTCAGTGAACTTGAAAGAATCAACTAGTGTGAGTTTAGTCAAGGAAGTTCCAATGAAGTAATCTTCAAAGTTTTCTATGAAGTTATTCACGTTCAGGAAGTTTTAACCTGTGAGCAGTAATAGCTCAAACTCTTAAATAAAGGGATTATCTTTAAGCACACCTGACATCAGATTCATGACTGCTTCTCTTTCTCTATCTTCGTACTCTAATCTCAAAGATCTTATCTGAACATTAGTTCTGAATTACATGGACTGTGGATCTCTGAAATGTCTAGCTAGAAGATCTGAGGCAGATATAGAAAATTTGGTAAACCTCAAAGTCAAGTGTCTCAAATACTCGCTGTTGATTACGGATTACGGGCTGAAGTATTTTGGGAATTTCTCATCATCAAAGATTCCCAATGAGAGCTTCTCTACTTAAGGAATAGTTGAAGTGTTTATTAATTTCTCATTGAGAGGATGAAAGATCTTCATATCCTCACAAGTAATCTTAACTTCTCTCGCTCTTGGTAAGTTGCTTATTAAATTAGAAAATTCTCTGTTCCATCTGAGCAGATCATCGATTGATTTATTACTCTTTCTTATGTTCTCTACTCTAGGTATTTTCAAGACTACTTTTTCACAGGCCTCTTATAGATATGCGTTGATGAGAGACTAAAGTTTAGAGTTTAGTTGAGGCACAGTAGCAATCAGAAAATTCGTATCCAAAAGATCGAAAATGATGTGAAAGATTCTCTCATTGAAGGAATCTGCAGTCTTCAAAGATCTCAATGAGCTTAGATTATGCCTTACTTCGCTTTGAGAGTCTTAATCATTATCATCATTTAGTCTTTATCTTTTGCCAACAATTTAGCCTCAATAAACTGAGGTTGCTATACTAGTTGCCATCATTTCCTTATGACTTCTTTTCTTTGCTATCACTCCATCTTCATCTTGAATGTTAAGGTTCTTGAGTTTAGAGTCCATCACCTCCTCATACCTAAAATCGAACTTCTAAAAGATTGGCCTTGGTGCTTCACTCATCACGCTTATCTATTCCGAGTCCACTCCAATTTTCATATCCCTTCCATTTAGAATCTTCCTACTGAGAATGCTGAAATTTTCCGAGCTCTCTGGATTTATAGGATTGAAACAAGTGCTTATCATTTCATTTGCGTTTGTGTTCTGCTTTTCATTTTAATTTCCAAGGTAACTGCCCTCATCTTCAAAATTAACCCCATATCTATCTTTCAAGAAGTTGATCTAAGCCCCTTCTTTATTCTTTGAGTAGTTCATGATACTGATCATAGAATCGTTATCCAGATTTTGATTTCCACTAAGTAGCATTTCTCAGTCAAGATTTTTTAGGTCAAACTAGTTCATGAGTGTGTCACTCTGCGCTTGAAACATATTAGAATTGAAGGATTGCTCTAAGTTGTCTGTTATCATATGTTCCTGGTCTATAATTTATCTACTGCTGATTTTATAATAGATTTAATTTTGTAATTATTCTTCTCTTTCTTACTTTGTATGATTTAAATTTTGGGTGAGGGACAAGTATTAGAAACTTATTTTAAAATTTTAAAGAAAATTTTAATCTATAATTTGATTCTTTAATTAATTTGCTTTTGTATTAATTGGTGAATTTATCATTTACTGAGTAGATGACTCCCTCCCAAAATCTATCTCACTCTCTTTAGTTTTTAAGTTGTTGTTTTATTGTATTTTTAATCGTCTAAGGCTGCTTAGTTCCATCTCCAATAACTGTGACCTCTCCATTAAAGGTAACCAGGCCGACTTTACGGTCTGGCGCTCCGTGCTCCATCTCTGTTAATTGCTAGTCGATAGCTGCCTGCACACACTGCAATCTAGATATATAGGTCACATTATTCTCTCCTTATAGCCTCTGTATCATCAATAAATGCAAACAGATCAGATTCACTTTATAAGGCGGAGGAAAAAGTAGGATATAATTAATTTCTTCGAATCAATTTATTAATGGATTAAGGGTTCCTATTAATTCAAACTATTTTACATTTATCCAAATATCTCAACATCCCCTCAAAATGAACTCTGCAGGATCTCACGCGTACGTATCTTCAACAAAATTTCCATTACTATAAGTAAGAGCAACCAAGTGACTTACATATTGGAGGCGGCGGCGCAGGTGTACGACAAGAAGCAGGGACTGGGGAGTCAGGACGTGACTGTCATCTTCTGCATCGACGTCAGTGGCTCCATGTGCGTCTCCCAACCCATCCAGGGCAAGCACAGCATCAGGGGCGACAAGACTGCCCAACTCAGAGACCTCCTCAAGTACAGCGACGGATCTGACCAGAGGCTACTAAGAAAATAAAAGTTAAAATTATATGAAAGAATAAAATATATCTCTAACAAATTAATAATGACTTAGACAAAATTGATTTAGTTGTTATTCTTTCTGACTCATTTATGCTGTGTCTAAGATTATTTGAAATCTTATTTGAGTTCTCTCTTTTAGTCTCTCTTTTTCTTTTGCTGGTTATTCTCCCTTAATTTAGCTTCTAGTTATTAAATTTATTTGTTCTTCCCATCTATTATCTTTTTCATCTCATTAACTTTATCTGTACTTAAGTCTTTACTGCTACTTTCATTATAAGTACCACTCTTTCCTAAATTTGACTAGTCAAATCTGTTTGTGAATTAAGTAGTAGGAGTTTCTTAAGGCTAAGTTGTTTCAGCCCCTCTATCTCTCTTCTTCTTATACATATCTAGTTATTCTTAGAAAGATAATGACTAACTTGCTTATTGTTGCTGCTGTTGTGGAAGAGCATTATCTAGAGTAGAGTATCTACGCTAGTAGGCGGGAAAGTTATAAGAAGCCATTCTCTTATATGTCTGAATGATGTTGCCTTTGAGATAGAGAGTCAGCACCTCACCATCCTAACTCTTCCTAATCATTTACTAGCATGTGATGCACTTTCTCTTGCCAAAGTAGTCCCTGTAATAGCTATCAAAGCCAACTTGATTATAGAAGCAGCCACATGTACTCAATCTCACATAGACGCCACTCTACCAAATTGGTCTCTAAGTGATGGGGCACTTCATGTTCTTGCAGAGATGCTTATCAAAGTAGTTCTTATTAAAGGCCTTAAAGCCACACTAATTGCACTCAATTTCTCTCTTTAAAGTATGTTAAAAGCTTGAATGTTATGGTTTTGGTTCTTACTTTTGCTAGATGGGCTATTTTTGCTCCTCCTATTTCACTTCTTGTTCTTTTTGCTTATTTTCTGGTTGCTCTTCTATCTTTATGAGGCTTTCCAATTTCTTAGCTTCGTTTGCTGCCTTGAGCGAGTCATAGTGCTCTTGCATTTAATTAAAAGCAAACATCTGGGATTCATAGCAATAATGCTCTTCTTATCCATTATTTAGAGTTTATAAGCAATACTAGCACTACATTTTGGAGAAAAAATATTATGATTATTATATAATGGCTATCCTATTGTAGATATTCTTAGATTAATAAATGAAGTAATAGAGGGAAGATAATGAATATTCAAACAATGGGGCCTCTAATATCATAAAAAATGGGAAGATAATTAGTTTTTAGTAAAACTAAATGCTTAAATTAATACGCTAGCAGATATAATTATTTGTTCAGATTTAAGAGAGATCTCTTTATCTTTATGAAAGACTCAGACCTTGTTTAATCCAAGCACTCTTTCAGAAGCCTTTTTAAGGTAGGGGTATTGATCGTTCATTTACTTGACCACACACAAGGAGAGGGCATACTTCTTCAGTTGCTCCCCTTCTTTTAAGTATTCGATTACCTTATTCGGAGCCAGCTTTTGATGTTTATGTTATTTCTAACTTGCACAAGGGTGCTGTAAATCTTGCTTGATGGATTCATAGTCGATTAGCTTCAAGCAGCTATTGAAATTGCCTGCTTGCTTGGAGTTATACTTGGAGCCTATCTTATCAGCAGTCTCGTATTCTCTTTCAAACAAGCAAGTCAAAAGCTCTTTGTCAATCTTCTGGCTTGATTCCTACTCCTCACACTGCTTAGATTAAGCTTTAAAGGTCTCCTCCTCATCAAGAGGCTAATCTTCTTTTGCAGACTTATTAGATTGACATTATTAGTGATCCAAATTTAGCGACTAAGATTCTTGGTTCAACAATATCGAACCTCTGAATGAACTGAATATAAGATTGACTGCTTCAAGTTCCCTCTCCACATTCTCTTTAAGTTCTATCGCAATTTGTCTCTTCTTTTCTTCAAGAGCTAACTACTCTGCCTCTTTCTTTTCTTATTCCTCAGCGGTCAGTACCTTATATTTCTTACAGAGCTGATTCCAGCCCTAATCTTCATTATTCTCTGGACCAGAATTCTTCTTTCTAAACATGTTTATCCTTGCTGGTTGTCTTTGTATAAGCGTAGGCTTAATTTAAAGTCCACTTCTATTCGCAGATTTATCACCTATCGTTCTTTGGAATGATTTGCTGCTTTGATACCTCTCAAGAGGACTTTAGCTTCTGTAGTTTACTGAATTTTATTGATTAGTAGTATTATTCTGGATGGATTTTGCTGAGTTGCGACTTTAAGACAGGGATGTACTGCTAATAAAAGAGCGAGACCTGGAGTTATATTAATTGTCTCTTGAATTCTACACAAATGAGCTTGAGTAAGAGCTAAGATCATTCTTCAAAGTAATTAAATCTCTGGGTCTATCCTATCTTAACACTTTATTGAGGAGCAGCGGTTCTTCAATCTTCTTTTCTAATTCGATTTTAGGTGTAGACTTTTGAGTATTAAGCTGCTTCTTGTTTCTAACTGCCTCTTGGCAATTTCTTTCAATGATGCTCATCAAAACAGATTAAGAGCAAAAGATAGGTATGTTAAAAGTATTTTTGTTTCTCTGCCAGTGAGATTGATTCCTTCCAAATGTAGAGATTATCGTTTCTCAGTTTCTCAAATGCACTCTGGATCTTTGTATCGAGAACTTCATTAAGTTACTCTTACTCCTTCTTCTTTTGCTCTTGCTTCAAGTCCTCTGAATTCTCATTCATGAACTTCTCTAATCTCTCCTTTATTATAGCATCTGTCTGAGATTAAAACTAACTTATATAAGAGATGAACTGTGGAAGAGCTCATCAAGTTTGTGATAGATGTCCATAGACTCAAGTCTGCTAGTGAGTGTCTCCATTTGCAGAGCACTTGCACCTGCTAAGATATCGGCAGTGTGCTTCTCCTTCAGTGACATGTAATCCTGTAACAGCTCGCTCACTTCAGTTGCCACCTTATCTACATCTCTCCTTGCCAGTTTTAACTCTTCCTCTAGCTTTGAAGTCTGCGATTCAAATTGGTTTCCGCCTGCATCAATTTGAATCTATAGCTTCTCAGTCACAAGCAGCAGTTTCTTATTGATCACATCGATTTCCTCAGCGAGTTAGTGGTCTTGCGCCTTCCTAACACTCTTCTCGGTGATTACGCTTGTATTGATGTGTGCTTCTAGATCATTGACTGCCTTTGCCAGCCTTGAGACCTCGTCTTTACCCTTGCCTTCACCTTACTCATGCTTGACTTGAAGTGCGTAAACTTCATTGACCACCTTCTCTAAATCCTCTACCATTGCATTATGTCTATTCTCCACTTCCTCATTCGTCTTATTGACAACGCTTACTGTATATTATCATCAAGCTCACTGAATTGGTCGACTCGCTCATCAAGGACCTGGAAATTGGTGAGCATGGTTTACTCGATGGCGTCTTTGACTTCCTTCATCTTGCCAAGACAGCGTCCCTCTGTGCCTTCCAGAAGCTTGTATAGCTCACTTCTGTAGATAGGTAGATGACCTTCTATTATCTCAAAGCGTTTGTAGATAAACATAGAATCAGTAGTCATACTTATGATGAAATTATTTTAGCAGAGAGTTTATCCTTCTTCATGTTCTCATGGTTGATGAGATGCTTTTTGAATTGCTCTGTGAGCTTTCAAATATTTATCGCATGATGATTAAGGAATAAAATAGAAAATTAATAATTATTGCTTGACTATCAGACTCCACTTTATCTTTCTCAAATGATGAATCACTATTAAATTTAACTGGGAGTGCCTTTCTGGGACTTATTAGCGCCATCCTGAGCTGGAGTAGACTTTTAGAATGAGCTATTTGCAGCTGGTTGCTATTATTGCTGTTAGGGAGTAGTCTTCTGAGAGGACTACTGACGGGCACTCGGGAGACTGGCTGGCTCTTCCTTTGCCTCCTCTTTCTTAGGTGGTTGAGGTGGGGCATTTTGTTTAAGAATTGGGCGAGGGAGTGAGTTATCTTCTATGATGAGACTATTGACTGTGCGTTTGAGGTCGTTCTTGTCAGCTAGCAACTTAGGCATGAAATTCATAGTTTCTTAAACTCCTTTCAAACTGAACTCCTTCTCTGCCAGTAGATTTCATACATTTTCTCAAATATTAAATCTACAATAGAAAGAATTCTTTCATTTTTTTAAATAAAAAGCTGAGGGATTACAACCAATTAGAGTAGTTGCCTGATTTTTCTTAAACAGTCGAACTTTCTTATAAAACCATAATATTATTTTTTGACAACGCTTACTAAAACTTCTCTGTTATCTTGAACGGCCTTTCTCAAAGTTTCCATGTTTGAATCAACCAGCTCACTTATATCTCTTTAATTTTTGCCTTTTATTGATTGCTCTGTGAGCTTTGCACAGAGTGTCTTGATGTTATCCAGTTGCTTTGTAACCTTGGATCCAATCTTGATAATTTCCTCGTCTATGTATCTGCTTAAGAAATGTGCTCGTTCAGCTGAGTCATGAGCCGCATCCTTCACATCTTTCATAAGTTTCTGTAAAGTCTTATCACTCTGCTCCTTTGATGCCTGCTACCTCGACCATAACGTTCTTAATCAGTCCCTAGATGAGAGTCTTATTCTCCCTCTCTGCTTAAAGCCTGCTATCAACCTCCATCTTAATCATTTCACTCAACTTCTCAGTTACTTGCACTTGCTAAGCTTTGAAGCCTTCAACATCGTACCTCACTCCATCAGCCACTCTTCCAATCTCAGTTCTCAGATTTATCTCTTATTGAGTTCGAGCTAGTTCTTCCTGCTTGACCCAGCCGTTTATATTTAAAATTTATGGTACGGATTTGAGTCTCAAGAGATGTTTGAAGAGATAGAATAGCTTCATCTTTGCGCTAGAACTCTGCTCTGACAATAGAGTCCATGGCTGCATATCTGTCTCGCATCTCCTCTCTTTCGTGCTTCGTCTTCTCTTAGTTCATCTTATCCTTCACATCAAGTTAGTATCTAATGTCATCAAGAGATCTCATTCTCTCCTCTTGCTCAAGCAAAAGTCTGTTCACGAGGTCTGTCATCTTTATCTCAAGTCTTCCTTAAAATTCATTCTAGACTTGAGATAACCTGTTTAAAGTCCTCGTTATAACGTAGAGAAGAGATTTCCAGTCTGGACAAGTTTTCCCTCTCCTTTGATTGCTCAGATTTGACAAAGTGTAAGTTCTGCTCCACGTTAAGTAATTTACTCTCTAGTCTTTCGACCACTTCATTCATCATATTCTGTCCAAGATCCCCTCTTCGCTCATTTGAAATAGTGTTTTACTCGGTCGATACGAGTCTCGCTTCAAGAGTTTGAATCCTGTTCTCATAATTGGAGTTCAGGTTTTGCATGTAGTCAATTTGCTTTTCATATTCTTAGCCCAGGCGTACTACTTCATTAAAGAGCACAGTAGACTTCTCCTTTTATTTGACTTGTCCCAAATGATCCTCATTCAGCTTTTCTTGGAGGAAAGTTCGCATTTGGGTTAGCTCTGAGTCACTCTGAGACTAGATGCTCTTAATGAAATTCATGAGCTCTCTATTGTTCTCATCAGCCACTCTAAGTCGCTCCCTCATCTCCATCTTGGTCTTTTCTTCCCTTCTAATATTCTCCTCCAAAAATCCTATCTTTGACATGACCTCGTTGATGCTGAAGTGTTGCTAATCAGCTGAGTACTTGATCGTTGACTCTAGTTTGTTTCTAGCATCTCGCTCCGAATCAGCGATCACTTGCGCCTTCCTGTTAAGTTGTTGCACTTAAGAGTCAACTGAGTTTAGCTGAGAGATGAGATACTTTATCATTCGGTCTTGGTCCTCAAACTTAGAATCCAGATCATGCAGCAACGCCTTTCCATCCATAGAGCTTGGTCCAAATTTGAGCATCCGATCTTGAGATAGAATCTAGGGGAGACCTCCGTCGGTGAGGGGAGGCAACTGTGAGGAGGGTAAGAGCATGGAAGAGGCTACGTTATTAGATTATTGCTGTAACTGATTGCTCAGAGGGCGTTGCAGTCTCACTGGCCCTCTTGCATCAAAGCCGAATTCATCTCTAAAATCCATCTTCCCATCCTATCTCACATAATATTCTATTCCTCTTATATAATCTCGGAGAGTCAGATATCATAGTAGAGTTCTAGTTGTAGTCGATGTTAGCAGTGGATGGTCCTTTGTAGTTTTTGATAGTGGGTGCTGCTGAGTTGAAGTCATCTAGGGACACTTTCTTCCTCAGGCGTCTGTCATTTTATTAGGATGAGGGTTGACCCCAGTTTTGCAAGATGTTTTAAACGTTTTGACTTGCATTCGACTAATTCCTTCCCAGGATCTATAAAAATACAGTTAAATATAGCACTCAAAGCTTAAACAGTATTCTTAGACTTCAAAAAATGTGTTTTTGCTGGCAATGAATGAGAAAGGAATGAAAAGTGTTGGTAATTCTGACTTACTCTAGGCAAAGACATTTTCTAAATAAAGTATGCTGCTTAATGAAAATATTCTTAAATTTATAATTCAATTCGGCTTCAGATAAATTAAAGTAACTTACTCTCACATAATTTAAAGCAAGGATGGATGGGATGTTCTAAATTTAAATTCAAAATAAATAGGGAAGTCTTCTTTACCATCATACTTCTATCTCACTTTATCTCTACAGAATATGCTATCACATAACCCACTTAGAATATCACATGAGTCTCTAGACCTAGATGACATAATCTCTGACCTCAACGAGGGCAATCCAAAACTTAGTAATGCCAATTTAAATATAACCGGCTCAACCAATGCTTATCAAGATTTTAATAAGCTAGCTCTGAATCCTCCAGGTTTAAACTTCGCACCCATCAATTCTACCTAAGCTGATAGCGCCTCTTTCCAAGAAATGAACTCCTCTCATTTTCAAAGCCAGCAATAACTCTCCACGCAGTAGATGAATAGCGTTGAAAATAGCTCTAGAGATGGAATATCTTAAATATCTGCTGCGCAGAGGACGGGCCAAACTTAATCACAAGCACAAGGATAAGTTAAATCAGTCACAAAGGAGCTAAAATCAACAAGTTCTGCCTCTTAAAAGACTTCAAAGCCGCAAAGTACAATTGGAAAGTAAGGAAGCACAACAGCAGGTGTCCCTAAAAGCCAGAACTCGACTAAACTAGGAGTTTAGGGAACCAGCATATCTAATTCGACCTCTGCTTAGAATAATCCAAGTGCAAATCTTAATAAGGAGAATTCAAATAAGGCTGTCAATCAGAGCCATACTTCTATATTAAATTGTGTGATTAATTTTTCATTCTATGGTAGATGAAAGCAAAGCTTCAAAGCCTTAAACTTAAGTGGTTTAAAGAGACTATCTTCAAAGCACTACGAGTGAAACTTACACAAACAAGGACTCTTAGTCCAATGCTGCTTATCACCCTAACGAGAGATATGGCAGCTCTAACTACAAGTTCGACAATCTTTCCTCTGTTGCAAATCATGATGACTTCGAAATGTAAACTTCAGCTGCCAAATCTCAAGCCACTGAAAACCAAGTACCCTTCTACTTAAACAGACAAGCTAATGGCGGTGCTAGCTTACCTTCTCTGGGTGGAACAGATGAGGATGTTGAAGGCTTCTAGAAGAAGTTAGACACCCTGATCATCAACATTAGTAATCATATTCCCTGAATTGTAGGATTGAATGTTTTAAACTTCAGGTCAGAGACTATGAGTGAGTTTATGAGAACTAAGAAGCAAGTTCTGACTGAATAAAATGCCACCATCGATGCTGAGAGGAGAAGATGCAACACTCTGCTAGGTGTCAAGTAAAATGAGATTGAACAGCTAAAGGAAAACCTAGGCCAAAAGTCTAAGATGTGCGATGAGCTCTCTATTAGATGATTAATTACTACTTATTATCCTTTTCTTTGTTAAGTTTGAGATGCGAAATTATGGCTCTCTGGGCAGGTAAAGGCAAGACTCTAGCTAGAATGAAGGTCTTACAGTTTAAATGCTTCAACGCTTTAAAGACATACAGAGAGTTCAAAAAGCATTCTAAGAAAGTACTAGAGCACAAACTTGAGGCACATAGAGAAGCAGTTAAGAGAAGGGCATTCTTGGCCTGGGAAAAGCAATACAAGGAGTGGAAGATTGTTAAGAACAGAGATGACTTTGAAAAAGCAGTGAAGAACGAGCTGCAACATATATGTGCTCAGTACTCCAAGGAAATTGAGTCTCTCAGACAAAAACTAGATGAAGCTAATACCATAGTAGATCAGGAGAATAAGAACAAAGCTAAAAGAAGAAAATTATTTTCTTGTTTATAGAAGCTATGATGCAGGAGAATCTCAAGAAAGCATTTATGAGAGGAGTATGTGCGCTAAACTTTGAAGCTATGAATATCCTCAACCCTAATGACAACACAGGTTTCCAAACTCAAATCGAAAGAGAAATGGAAAGACAAGTCAAATAGATTCATGAGTAAGCATTTAATTTTTAAGTTCAGTTTGCCATGAATGACATAGCCAACCAATCTGTTTCTTCCAATATTAACAACAGAATGCCAATGGATGTAAATTAGAATTCCTAAACTCCGTCCTTCAACTCTTTTGCAACTAATCAGTCAAACCAGAAGATGAATTTCCCTCCCAACGTTCCAAACCCTTTCGATCATAACTCTTTAGAAACAATTATTATATATATATCTAAATTTATATTACTCGAGTTACCAAGCAAGTGAAAGATCAATGAATGTTACAAATGGAGATGAGAACTCTACTGAAAAGAAGTTACTCTAAATGGATTACCAAAGCAATTTTGGAATCACTGATTATAAAAAGGTGGAGACTAAGGACAGCATGTGGAAGCCAGCTCCAATTATGGGATCCTAAATATTGTAAAACTCTGGAGTCACTATAAACCACGGCATCTTGAATTCCAAGCCTTAAATTACCCAAATGCTAAAGGGACAGCCTTCTACTACTGATAATTACTTTCTTCCTTCTCACTTTGCAAAAGTGAATGAACCTCTCATTAGAAATCATTAAGAGGGTGGATTCAGCCTGGATGATAAAGTCTTGATGAATATTCATTAATTTTAATAATTAAAGAAAAAATAGAATATTTATTAACTTTTAAATATTTAAACAAAATAATATATAAGTTCTAAGTACACAAGACAAATTTTTAAACTAACGATATTTTTCTGGAATATCATAAATATAGATTCTCTAATTTCATTTATCTTTCACTAATAACTAGATAAGTTACCCATCATCCTCTCTTCCCGATTTTGTGTCGCAACCAACAGTTTCTAGCTATATGAACTAAAGCCTGGCATCATAATACGGAAGCAGCCTCCCAAGTAATATCCCTCAAATGGAGAATATTTTCTCATCAGATCAAAACTCCTCTATGTAAGGAAAAACAGTTTTTGCTTAAGGAAACTTGAATGGAATGACAAGTGTGGGAGCTGTAACTCAAACTTCAGCTGTGGGAGGCAAGACCATTACTGTCGGAGCTAAGGGTTAATCTGCAAATGGGCAAGTTGGAATAAATAACTCAGCAGGTTTATCTTCTACAACTAAGAAAGGAAATGTAACTTCAACAATTGCCAAATCTAAGAAGTGATGAATATTTAAAGAGTATACATATATTCGAGCTCATACGATAATTCTAACTTTGAATTCTCTATTTTTACTTCGCTTACTCGAGAGATTAGATTGAAAATTAGGAACGCTTTTTCAACATACATTTAAATACAAAGTGTTAATTGCTATTCTATCCTGCAGATAAATAGCCTTATAAGTTTTTATTGACAAGCTGTTGTTATTATCTTGTCTCTATATTTATCATTGTCTTTTCTTGTTAAATCTGTCTCCTCCTTATTATCTGCTCTCAGAGCTGCTGCCAGAGCTCTCCCACTAGTTCTACTTCTTCTTATTGTTGTTCTTGTTCTATCCTACTTATTGCTTTGGTGCGAGCTCATTCTCAGTGTTAGACTCTGAGTTATTGAGGTAGCCTGTTTCTTGAGATTTGGTTTTTATAGTTTAGGGTTTCTATTCAGCTTTAATCTCAGCCGCTCCTTGGTTGCTAGTCCACTCGCATTGGATTTTTTCTAAGCCCATGGATTTTTCAAAAGTGATTTCCTCGATTGATTCGTTGATGGCTCCTCCTCCAAGTTTCCAGCCCATAAATTTGAACATGCCGAATAAGTACATGCTGCCTAGGGTGCCTGGCATGATACTCTTGCACAGAATCACCACTAGGAAAGAGTTGTGTTTGCTCACGAAGTAAGGAAGCAGGGAAATCCAGTTCAGGGACAGACCTGCGAAGATACGCTTACTGAAATATATGGATCCTAAATAAATTATCAACTATATATTGCTTAACAGTCACAAGGGGAGGTGTGCGATAGAAGTAGTTGAATTCATTGAATCTCCTCTGCTTGAACAAGCTATGCTATCCATGGCCTGTGAGGAACTAATCAAAATAGAGCCCTAGCATAGCTCCGATGAAGGAGAAGGAGATGTTGTACTTTTCAAAGTTTTAGAGCTCTGGATCTACGTGCAGGTCTACATCTACGCAGTTCTTCTTGATGTTTTCAATCCAAAAATCTTAGAATTCATGTATAAGAAAGCATAAAACTATTATAGTGTCTTAAATCAGGGGTTGCTTAAAAGTTTAATAGAGAGGATATAAGGGGTTGGGTTGTTTGCTGAGCCGTGGAAGTAGAGTGCGACTTGTATAAGGTAAGCAATTATAAAGCCTTTGATAAATGGGTTCCAAACGAGGAATTTAGTAGAATTTTGCCTAACCTTAGTCACGAAGAGGTATATTTCGTATTGGATCAAGTGTGTGAAGGTGTAGAAAATTACAAAGCCGTACATGTATCCTGCGATCACTTGATTGTGAGTATGCACTCCATTCATTTATAAATTATGAAGATATAAGGAATAAACCTTAATAAAATTATAAAGTAGAATTGTAGATACGGCCAAAGCCTATGAAGCCAGCAAGCATCACAAATCCAATCCAGATGCCTACTCTGTGTCTTCTCAGTCCAGAGTACTCTCTAATAAATGCTTCCACTATAGATGCGTAAGTGATATCACGATGAATATAGATCAATAGTTAGTAAATTTTATTAAAATGAGAGCATGACCTGATGGGTTTCCATGTTCTAGTCTGCACTTGTAAGGCTTCAGATCTGAAACGAAGAACGGACGGGGCTCATTGTTAGCACTTTTTAGCATGCATATGAGTCCCTAACTGAATGCAGTACTTAAAATAATCAATTTTACTAACATTTTTGTACACAGACACAGAGTAAAACTCTTTGGAGTGTCTAGGAGATTGACGCAAATTAACAGCACAAATGAGATTCCATATTTGTCGCAGAGCTCGCTAACTATCTAACAAATTCTATCAAATGTTCTGCTTGGATAGTTCTCTCGCAAGTACTTTGAATGCTTGATGCTCTCATTGAAAAGTAGGTCACGTAACAGGAAAGGAGCACATTAGCTAAAATGACTTTTATAGATATTGTTAAGAAAGAATCAAGAATGATAACGAAAAGCATGAGCATTACTAGTCCAGAGAATTTCATAACTCTCAATTTCACATTCTTATACTTTGCACTCGCTTCAAGAGCTTCTGCATGAGTGGCACAGACCATGCTCTTCAAAGGTCTGTAGGATGATGTCGACTTTTTCTTTGCCATTTCTATAGTTTTGATGTCTACCTGATTGGATAACAATTTTAAATCTTCATAATGTTTATGAATAACTGGTGTCTGAGATGGAAGGTAATTCCTAGTTTAAATTCTAGTGAGTTAGAAATGAATACCTATTTCCTATTTAATAAATTAATACTAGAGGAGCAAGTTGCCGACTCTCTACTGGTGATGTAAGACGTTTAAACGTTTCAAATTGATTTCTTCAAGCTTGAACTTTCTCTCATTCCTATGTTGATTCTCATAGATTTCAGTGATGTAGAAGAAGAAGAATAATGTGAGTATATTTTAGCTCTATAAATTTGCAATCACTTTAAAAAGTTCTTTTGGAAACCAGATATTCTCCAGTTTCCATCAACAACAATAATAAAAGAGATACAAATTTTATTCATCAGGTGCGTCTGTCAACTTCAGTTCTCCAAATGTTCCGTGCTACAGACTTCCTGGGTTTACTATCTAAACTTGCTTTAATTTATCGATTCCAGAGCCCTAGTGACAGTGACCATGCACATTCACAGCTATCCTTCCTTAGTTAAGCAGCAGTAGTTCAGATTAGATAAGATTAATGATGATATACTTATATTAATTTTGAAGATTAGTAAGGCGATCCAAATTTAATTACCCCAGTCTCCATTCTTATAAATGAATGTATGTAATAGAGAAATTTAATTCTTGCTACCTTATCATCTGAGGTGGAGCTCCCTCTCGGTCCATCGTGTGTCATCAGCAAGATATTCTTTGGCAAGTCAGGGTTTTGAACTAGCTTTTCTAAATCTTATCTGTATTGTGCATCCGATGCGTATGGGAAGGGGAAGTATATAGGTTCAGATTTTACTTAGAAAGCATTAAAAGCATACGTGTAGATAGAAAATTTTAACTTCTCCGTGCTTAATAAAATCTGAAGGGGTAGATCCTCCGAGAGCAACTAAGGCTAGATTAGGTTTCAATTCTATCCAATCCATGTGTAGGTTTGTTGAGTCAGTGGACAATTAAGGGCGAGTATCCGTATTCAAGTCAAAGAGACTAACAGGATCATGATTACCTGGGATGTAGAAAATGGGCACACCAGGAACTATATCCTCAACCTCACTTAATACCCTAGCAATGTCTTTTTCAGCTTATTACTGCACCTCAGAGGAGGGGTTTTAATCATGGTTAACGCAAGCTATGTCACCTGGAATTAGCACACAGTCATAAATGTAAAAATGAAACTTTTTTCTCTTTGCAAACCAATTTTATCATAGTGGGGCTTGATTTCAATGTCCCCTATTTTATTTTGAACTCTAGAGTTACGATGCTCGTTCATCCATATTTTCAAAGCTTTGAGTTGGCTTTAAACGATAAGGCTCGAGAAATATCAAAACTTAAAGTAAACTTAAAATAGTTTAAATAAATAAGTAGTGAAAGTAAAGTAGCGCTTAAATAAAGTAGTTAATTATTATGTTCTTTCTCATCTTCTTGATGCTTGACGACCTATTAATTTAGCCTGCTTGACATCTAAATTGCCCATCATTTTAACTGCTATCTACTCAATAAGAGTGTTTCCTATGATAGAACATATGTAGGGAATAATCCAGCCTCTTAAATGATCTTAAGTATTGAATTGTTGAGATGAATATTATCTAGTATTCTCATTTTGGATTGGGCTGTTAGAGCCTGGTATCAGAATAGTGATCAATGTTTCAACATCAAATATTGGAATATCATTTGTTTTCAAGCACAAAAGCAATGAGCCAACAAGGATTGTGAATACAAAGCCTGCCAAGTTTGCGAAAGTACTCGCCTTAAACTTTCTCTTTTCTCTTCTCCTCCCTTGATAAGTTGCAGTTAGCAGAACTAACTTATCCTTGGAGTGAATTCTTACCATCGCTAGTTTAATCCATAGATATAGATCGATGATTGTCTTGAGTAAATTGTTCAAGAAACTGGCAATTCTCAAAGCTCTTATTAGAACAATAGGATAACTATGGGTGAGTAAGAAGTTGAAGAATAAAAAGCTGATGGTATTTGCCAACCAAGGAAACCAAGGCATCGTAATCAAAAGCAAGGAAGATACTACTCTCGCTAGAGCAATTAGCTTAGCCGAGATAAAGGATTATATTTCGTAGACTGAATTGAGAGAGACTCTTGAATTTTCTATTTCTCCACTGGAAGAATCATGGATATATAAGTTAGTATGTTTAAGAGTTGCAACAGCAGATTTAAAGTCCAAGTAAATTCTGTCTGATAATTTAGCATGCCTCAATTTAGAGTAAAGGTATTGATAGAATACCCAAAATGGCAAGAAAACGTTGATAACTACCCCTCTTACCAAAAAGTAGAGAAAGTAATTTAGGATGGTAACGAAAGCTGTCTCATTGAAATGAGATTGTACACCTTGCTCTTAAAATGTTAAAATATAACTCTTGGAAAGACAAGTTTGGAGCTTAAGAAGTCTTAATAAATGGCTTATCGTCACTTAATGATAGGAATTCAGACTCTAAGAACTTGCCACTCGTAAATAGCTCAGGTTCAAATTTTTATGTTTGACCTTGACTCAATCTCAAGACCTTTCCTTTAGTCTATTTGTAGCTTTAGAGGTCAGTTGAGAAATGAATACTTTGAGAGATAGGAAGCTCTCCTCTGAGCCTGAATATATATCCAGCCTTATCTAATTACTCGTTGAATTTAGGTTTGATCCTAAACTCCAAGCAAGAATATTGGCCTAAGATACAAATCTCTACACCATCATTTTTACTTTAGTTGAGTTGGAAGTTCCAAATATCCTTTTCATTTCGGAAACTGCCACTTATTCCCTTTATTCAAAGCTTATCAAAGACCAAATTTTATTAAATGAATTTTAAAATTTCCTAAGAAGCCTTCCTGACTAAGTATAGTTTCATTCTTATGTTTTTAACTAGGTCTGAAGCAACTAATCCATTGATCTTAGGCTAGTTATCAGTTTTAAGCCCTAATCTATTAGCCTTATTAGAAAATAACTCCTCAGCTGCTCTGAAAAGCCTCAGCAGGTATTTTGAACTTCGATAGAAGGCTTCTCCTTGGCTTTCCCCATAACTTATCTCGGTATAGTGCTTCATATCTTTTAAAAAGTCCCCTAGCTATTCATTGAGGGAGGAAAGGAGCTGCGAATTTGAAATCTTGTTATATCGAAGAGTCTTTCTCTACTCAGCCTCTTAATCTGCTAAGTTAACTCTTAATTTATGATCAATATACATCTTGGTACAAATTTAGCAATTAAACTAATCATTTCTAAAAATATTAGCTCTTTATTCGCTGCTGACTTAAGCAAGTGCTCCCTCGCTGAAATACATGTCTTAGCCAAAGAAGGCAGCCTCAGAGATCAGCTTTCTTATCTTTACAGCCAGACAGTCGAGCATCTTCCAGACAGAGAAGGGAATAAAGTCTCTTGATTTGAAGTTCCTCTTAGTCTGACGATACTAAAGCTGCAATTTCTTAATGAGTGTACACCTCTCTAAGTACAGAGCGCTTTTCACCTACATAAATTTGCAACTGTGATACTCCTTATAGTAATTGTAAAGTTTTTAGGAGTCCATGAAGGCCATGTTGCTCAGACTGGATTCCCTTGTCTCTGCCTGAGAATATAAATACTCTGAAGAATAGAACCCATTTGAGAAGTTACTGCAGCTCTCAAAGCTTTAGAATCTGCAGTTGAACTCATGATTAAAATATTAAAAAAATACTAAGAGTTACTCTTCTAATAGCTTTAACTGAGATTTCTTAGCTTTGCTGAATGCATCATGTATTTGTAACTTCATTTTTTCATCTATAGATTCAGATATTGTCGCATTAAGATGATCTTCCCATTCCTCCGCTTCCATGAAGTTTGCTTGCTTATTAAAATGAGATAATAAAATTCTTAATAAAAACTAATCTAATGCTTTATTAGAGCAGCTTAAAACTACTTAACTTAATTGACCTCTTTGAAAAAATACTAAGGTTCAGGGCTAGGTCTCACAAGGAAAGGAGAGCCAGCTTTAACTCATCTTCAGTTTCCTATATAGCTCCCAAAGAGAAATATTGATATTCACATCAAGTGCATAACACATAGAACTGCCCCATTCAGTTTCGAATGCTTCATGTAAAACCTTAAGAGCTTCGATATCTTGGTTCCTCCAATCCTTAGATCTTATATTTATGTCGTAATCAGACTCAGGATAGAATAATTTTAAAGCTATTCCTCATAATTCAATATTCAAATATCATTAAAGGATATAAAATGATTAGCTGCAAATATGTAGAGATATTTTATAGGATCTCTGCTACCTGTTCCTAGATCCAAAATTAGAGAGAAACTGAACATCTCATTTAGAGAATTCAGAATTGAGTCAACATAGAACTTTCTAAATTAATTGAGGTACATCATCAAGTCTCTTCTAAGATGTTTAGGGAAATCTTTTAGCCTTTGATTTGCAAATTACTCTCTAGAATAACTTTGATTATCGTTAATTAAAGTGTCTGAGATAGAATCATCATCCTCCTCCTCCTCTTCTATTTCCTGAGAAGCTTAAATTTAATCTTTCATCAAAATTGTCTTAATTTTTTCCCAGCCCTAAACATCTCTAATAAGCATGGCCAGAGAATAATTGTCGCTCTTTAAATGTCTAATAGCAGTAGCAAATTAATCTTGCTGGCTTAGAATAAGCTAGTCTATTTAATCTGCACTCTTAAAAATGCGTTGGTAATAATCTGGTAGCAATTCAACATCCATGAGCTCTCCTTGCTAATATGCCGTCATCAATTTGATGAGTACTTCTCTTTTCTCTTTCATTATCATACTCATTTTGGTTTTAAAGTTAATTTTTAGTGTTTTATTTTTGGTAAGATGAGGGTCAAACTTCTTCTCCACAATTTCGGTGTTAAGTGCAAATCTTGGAGTCAGTTCTGAAATCCTAGCTGAGATGAATGAGTTCTGCTCTCCACAGCTCTTTAGGGCAGCTGTTTAATTGGATTTAAATAGAAGGGGCTCGTTTAGCATTTATTTATAAGACTTATTAGCTTTTAAGAGAGATTTAAAGTGAATGAGTGAATGAGTGAGTGAGGGAGGTTGTAGGCAGGAGTAAATTTAAAGGAAGCAGTAGCAAGCTATTTATTAATAATATGATTATTTCACATTCAAGCATATAAGGTAGCAAGCAACCTATCAGATTTTATAACATGTGAATAAACTATTCCATTATTCTGATCTAGAATATTAGAATTTATTTTGAGTTGGTCGAAAGCCAAGTGGATGTCTGAGAGCACAAGGATAGAAAGTTTATTTCCGTTCTTATTAACTTCTTCTAGGAAAGTGACCCCACTCGCTGACTCCATACTTGACTAGTGTTTCATTCTCACAGGTGAATTCAAAATAAATGAGCATAGTTATGTGCAAATTCTCCATAGTTAATTCTGTATATTTTGCAATGATAAAAAAGATTTTATTACAATCCCACTCTCTAATAGCCTAGAACTAGTGAATGTGTGCACTATGATACCACAATGCAAGTAATTTAGTCGTTTGATTCTGTAATTTGATATTGCGATAAATTAACTTATTTAGCCGCTTACATAAACTTAACGATGTCAGAACAGAGCTACCAAGAATCTTATAGTGAAACTTCTTCCTCCTAGTCAAATTAGAACAACAACCTAAGAATGAATGGTGGGATGAACGAAAAATAGATCGAAAACTACAGCGATTAAAAAGACTTATAATAAATGGAGAATAGGAGACTTACTCTCCAGCAGAAGGTGATTTAAGTTTTAAGATAGAAAATGGATAAACCAACTGCGAACGGGTTTCAATCATTTGGGGATCAAGAGCTCAGGAATTTAATCAGAGAAAGTTTGGGCAACTTGATGTAGAAAAAAGACTAAAATAGGGCAAGAGCAGGATTAGACTACGATGAATATGAGGAAGCTGAAGAACCCTAGATATATTTAGAGAGATAGGAGGACTGCATAACTTTCTAAAACTACAATAAACCATTGCTGAAAGTATACCTATATTCATATCAAAAGTTGTTAGTTTAGTGGACAGTTCACTACGAATCAAACGCAGAGGGAGTTTGTGAAATAATTTGATCCCTTCAAATATAATAACAACCATGAAGTAAAACAGAACTTAGACCCACTGTCATAATACTCATCGAGAGTTACTGACTACCAGCCACAACAGTTAAATGTCCTTCCTTGGCCTGAAAGCTCGCACAAGAAAATATTCAGGGATATGAAAAGCCCGGAGTAAGATGGAGCCAATCAATTCTAAGCTTTTAATTCTCCTATGCAAGATGATAACCATTAAATACCACAACCACTATCGCTGGACTTTGAGGATTAGATTAAGCAGGTTCATGATCTTGCTAATAGTTCTTCTTACAGGAATTCCTGCAACTCAGGCTTCAACTTACAATATAATGATTCTTATTTCCTTTACTCGAATTTGAGTGCAGGCTCATTGAGTTAACTCATAGAAGAAATCCTAAACGAGAAGTAAGCAAGGGACTGTGAAAGGAAACATAGTTAGTATGATGGTATGAAAGTTAGATATGAAGGTGCAAGAGCTGGCAATAGTGACTTAGATGAAAACTAGAGCATTTTTGGAATGATCAGAGATGAGAAAATGAGACTTCAGTAGCTCCAAGATAAATTACTCCAGCTTCAGCAATTCAAATTGTAGTATTGTTTTAATTGATAAACGATCAGCTTATTTTAGTGAATATGAATCATCTAGCGATGGTAAGGCTTTGAGATATGAAAATAGTTCGTCAAGTAATCAACAACTATAAAGCGAGGAAGTCCATATTTAGGGTTCTTAAAGCTAATTTTAGTAATCTAGTCTTGAGTAAAACCAAGATAATTAGTAGTAAGATGAAACAAAAACTACTGTTAGCTGGTAGAGCTAGAAACAAAATTCTGCAGTATATGAGCAATAGATTGGAGATTATAATTATAAAGACTCCTATTAAACACAGATCAATCTTTAGAGCCACAGAAATAGAGACTAAGAGGAAAGCTAAGGAGAAAACTCCCACCAAACTAACTAGGAAGTTAACATATACACGAGGCCTATCAAATCCATCTAACTTGATCTCACTTCACGTAATCCTAACGCTTAAATACCTAAAATTCAAATTAACCTCATCAAGATTACTAGTAACTCCTAAAATTAAGCGTAGCCTCGTATAGATAGCAACAGATCCTAGAATGCTTAGGATCACACCCATGCTGGAGATTACTATATTGATGAATTTTCATTAATTCATTACTATTTTCTATTTTTGTCCAATTTTTGAATAGTTCAGCATAGCTCAGAAGCCGTTTAGATAATCATAATCGCATGATGAATTGCAAAGATAACTTAGGCTTTTAAAATACAGCTGATATGAATGCTCCTGCCCCTGTAAGAGTAATTTAAAAAGAGAGGCAGCAATAAAATATAAACTAGGAGAAGCAAAATAGTATTGGCTTTAAAGCAAGACAAAAAAGTTCTTAATAAATCTGCTATGAGGAAGTTAGACAAAGAAAACGACCCTCTTCAAACTTCAAATACTTTTAAAGACCCTCGGATGATTGCATAAAAGAGTTTCTAAGTTAAAGTTGATAATTCTAAGACATTTAATCAAGCAATAAATAAAAGCAGCATCATTGAAGAATTAAATCGTATAAGAATGAATGCATGCTTTTTAATATTCACTTCTCAATCTTATAAGCTTTAGTTAAATATCTTTGTTTATATAGCTTATAGAAATCTTGATTAACTAATTTGTTTGAATCACAAGCCTGTAAGTAAGATGCTTACTTTCATTCGTGAAGTATGAGTAGCTGCTGAGCAGTGTCCCTGAGGATGTGGAGGTTATGGAAGGTGGCAAAGTTCCTCATTAGCTAGATGAACAACTTGATATCTGTGGTGCTGTTTAGCAAGTTCTAATTCATCAGCTTCTCTGGCTTCTGGTCTCCAAGAGTCTACTTGAACTAGCCTGTGCAATCACAGTACCTAGAAACCAGGGTGTTCTTCACCATCTTGCACTTTATGCAAGTCAAGTCTTAAAGCTGGTAGCTCACTGCTCTGCGATTCAGCAAGTCTACAAGTCTAACTATATTTTCTACTTTCAAATAAACTTAAGTCTTCTCTCAATCTTGCTGGCGTTAAGCGGTGTTGCACAAAGCTCACACTCCCATGATGCCTCCTGAACTTAAGAGGGATCGCTGTTCTGATTGTTGAGAGGAGTGAAGTTGAGTTTGAAGTCCCTGCAGATATCTAAGTCCGTGGCTGAGGAACAGAAATCGCAAATTACATCTGGAAGCACCAGAGTCAGACTAGGCTCGTTGCCTGCCACAACAGCCTCAGAGAACTCTTTCTCTCTCACTATGATGAGCATGTTTCGTTTCAGGCCAGTGACCTCTCCACTGAAGGCTTAGTCAAGACCGAATACGTTATTGCAGATCTACTTGGTGAATTCAAGAGCAGCATTTTTGTAGTCGTTGTAAGAGCCAATCCTCTGTGGGAACTCCCAGATCTTCATCTCCTTTACTCTCTTCTCTCGCTCTCTTCGCTTTCTAATTCTGTCATCCTCTTCGTTTGCATAACCAGCTCCATTTGCATACTCATCCTCCTCGAACTCTTCTTAGTCTCCTAATCCTTTATAAGTATTAATTTCACTTATAGTAAATCATGTATCCTTCTTGGCCGTATTCATCTGGGTCAATATCGAAGGCTCCTCCGCCGAGGTCGTTGTTATCGAGTAAGCCATCCTCGTTTGCGAGATCTCTGTACTGCTCTTGCTCTCTCTGCTTGACTTCATCTCTCTTAGCTAGGAATTCCCTGACTGAAGTGAACAGCTTCTGAGCCAACTCTGCTGTGATGAGTCTTGAGACGTACTCATGGTCCTTCTCCTTCTTGAAGTCAGTAACTGCATCCATGTACGACTCTATGCGCTTCTAGTCCTCCTTCATTAAGTCCCTCAATCACAAAAAAATAATTATCATTAAAAATGAGATACTTTAATCTATGAGTTGCATGTATATATTTTAAGAATGCATTCTTAGACTCAACTGGAGCTCCTTCTCTGTCAGAAGGCATTTCCTCTTCACTCTCATCTCCCTCCTCTCTATTCTGTCTCTCCCTACTGCCCAGCAACTTAGCTTTCTTCTGCTCTCTCAGCTTCACATTATAAACTTGCGATTTAAATATATTTCTTTAGTATATGATTAACTATTTAGTTTACTTGTAGACCTTGAGCACGAACTCACTCACAGTGATTTTGAACTTGCGCTGAACGGCCTCGGGCAGATGGAGTACCACATCCCAGTTGTTGAGCACCTTGCGGGGGTTGCTCTCCAGGATGGTCGAGTAGTTGTAGAAGTCCTTGAACAGCAAGATCTTGTGGTAGTCGAACTCAGTCACGTTAACAAATAACAAACTACACACTCTATAATAATTTAATAGTTAAGATACTGGAAGAGCTGATTCTGGTTGATGGTCTGGACCACGAACTGGATGAAGTTGTGGGCCTCCTCATACTCTTGGCGCTGAGTGTAGATGAACAGCTTGTGGATGCTTCCAAAGACTACCTTGCACCAAGTTGCTTGAGTCTGAAGACTAGTTGGTAGAAACTCTTCTTAATCAGCTGGTGTACTAGTCTATGTAGAAGTGGTTCGTAGAGCTTTGAACTGGCTGGAGAGGTGATCCATCTGTACAGATTCTCAAGTAGTTTCTTAGCCTCAGGGTTGTCGTTATAGTCAAGCACCCACATGTTTGCAAGGTCTCTCAGCTTCTTGAAGATAGAGGCGCAAGTCACATACTCGTCCAAGTCATTGTCAAAGTCCTAGTTGTTGTGAGCCATTCTTCCAGGGCCACCACACCTGATCTCCTGCCGATCTGGCCATCTTCTTGCTTGTACTAAGTTGCTATCATAGACGCCTCTTCGAAGTCTTTGAGATACTCAGAATGACAATCGTGTTCAAGGCAAACTCTGATATATTAAGCTCAGCTACATACCCTCTATAGAACCCTTTCTCCTGGAGTTAAGGATTCTCAATCTCGTCTTGGAAGTAAATACGATAGTCCTTGTCTTCATGGCCTCCGAGATCTGGCTTGGAGGTGTCAGAATACCAAAGCAGATGTCTATTAGACTGAGTTTACGAGCGAACAGAGTATCAATAGCTGACGAAGCCATATCCTCAACATCTAAGTTACAAATGGGGATGAAGGCATAACGAGCCATGCGAATGCGGCTCACGAGAGTTTCGGGCATCTCGAAGAAGCGGTTAATCATGTTTCTGCAAGCCTCCTTAATCCAAGTAAGTCCATATTGGTTATCCTCTTGGTGTTGGAGAACTCTCATGCATGGGAATTCATTGTGGAGAGTAGGTAGTCCCATAAACATGAGCTTCTCAGGAGGAAGTTCAGTCTGTACTATTGCAAGTGTTGCCTGCTTGTTCTTACTTTTGTAGTCAGTAAGTAACTTATCAATCGCTTTAAAGCAAGCAGGAAGTTCAGCGAAGTAGTTTTAATTGTTACTGACTTGCCAGTCATCAAACACGGTCTCAAGGGGCACTTCACTTTCAAAAGCTTTCTTGAAATCTGCCAAAGTCAATGCATATAAGGACTTGAAGTTAACCTAACCTTACAACTGAGCAGTCTTTGCATCCTGAGCACTTACGATGGGTAGACTTAATTACTATCGAGTTAAAGATATATATGATGAAGAAGTGAGCCTCTTAAGATTACTCGAAGAAGAGACCCCAGAAGGATCTATCATAAGATCCCTAAGACTAGAGCAGATAGATCTTGTCATAGCCTGAAGATGGCAAGTACTCCACTTGCTGACTGTTTCTATGTTCTAATTCTTCTAGTTTATAAGTTCTACCCAGTGCTTATTCATTCCTAGGAATCATGTTTCCTTTGGGCCTGACAAGACATCCCATCTCTGATATGGCTTTGAACTATAGAGGAGTCTTGGTTTCATAAACTCCCTCCACTGTTGGGTTCATGAGATGGTGATAGGTGAGATTATGGAACTTCTCCAGGAAGGTTTCCTCATTGGACTCCCATTCGTATAGGTGGTAGGCCTTGCGCTCTCTTGGGAGGATCTTCTGGACCTTCTTGAAGTCTGGCTCGTTGCAGACAGTCTTAGAGTTGATGTAGATGACTCTTGGAACCTTCAGTTTGACTGCAAACATCTGACCTTGCTCAGTCATAGCCCAGACTCTCATCAGAGCCTGGCTCAAAAGTCTCCTGTACCTGCATGATGTGCCAGTTTGACTTTAGCACCACCTCATCCATGTTCCTGATGAAAGATGCCTAGTCCTTATTATAAAATTATAAAAATATTATATAAGAAAATTTAAATATAATTTTATTTTTTATTTTGGAAAATAGTTCCTAGTGGTCTTGCTCTGGGGGATGACTTGCTTCTCCTCTTTGATAGTTCTCCTGATCTTGCGCCAGTTGCTTTTCTGGTACTTGAGCCAGTCCTTGAAGTTGTGCTCTGGGTTGGGGCAGTCCTCTATGTTCCCGTACTTGTCGTCCTACTGCTGCCTGCTCCTTCTTCTGGAACTTCTAAAGCAAATAAATATTTTTTAATTCTTTCTTGTATTTTTATTTATGTTTAGCTGACGAACTTGTTGTTGTTGCTTCCGATGGAAAGAGTCTTTGAATTGGCTTGGTGAGCTGGGAGGAGTGAGCTCCACCCATGTCTTCGATGTCGTTGGTGGAAGCAAGAGCATGAAGCGGCTTCGCCATCTTCTAAAAGAAGGAAGTCAGATTCTTCTGCTTGTACTTCTCATTCTCCGCCTTTATCTTTCTTGTTCAACCAGTCTGGGTAAGGGATCTTAGGGACTGGGTTCAAGCAGTTCTGCTTTCATCAAACACATCAAAAATTATTACACTACACTTATATTTGATAGATTGCAGCTGGGATAGTGATGATCTTTTGAATGGTGGAGGCCACTCTCTCCTTGTAGTAGGACCAGTCGATGATGGTTCTCAAATCGAATTCAGTCATCGAGTAGTCCTTCAGCCACTTCTTCAGGAACTTCTTCATCACTGGAGGGTCAGCTTCAAAGATGGCAGTAGGCACTGCTCTCTCAGCCACCTTAGCACCGAAAGGTTTCTTTGAGATGATGAACTTGACATTGATACCCTTTCCCTTCACTATCTCAGGCCCCAAGAACTCACTCAGTCTGTGGCCACAAGTAATCATAGTACCCTTCTACCCCTCATAGTCGTTTAGAGCCCTCGAAAGGAATCTGGATTCTCCAATGTACTCGATCAGCTCAGTATCGTCAACATACTCTCCCTCTGTTTCCAGGATGTCGTACCATCTATCAGCCACCTCACCACAAGCGTCATAGCACTCTTGTAGACTGCTTCCTTCCAAGAACTTAGAGAACACTTCCTCTTGGAAGATCTTTATAAGTTTGAGCTCTCCTCTACGTTTCAGCTCGAAGCCTTTCACCTCAGTCATCTTTCCGGCATGGTTGAAGACTGCATAACGCTTCTTGAGCATCTTGTTCTCTTCTTTGGAGGCTGGAATAACCATACACCGATAGGGTCCATCGATTTCGAAGAAAACTGACATCTCGAAGTTGGTCTCATACTTTAGAGTTCTCTTGTCCACAAGAGTTTGGTAAATTAATCTCTAAAAAGATATAATGTTAAATAATGAGATTAGATGAGTTTATTAGGCGTTTCCATACTTGTCATAGATAAGAACGTTGCACATAGTACAAGGGAAGGAGAAGCCAGTTTTACCTCCAGTGGAAAGTTGGAAAGTAAATTCTCAGGGAACCCTTTGGGAAGCAGGGTCCAGATTCCATCCGTGTCTAGCTCCAAGGGACAGCCAATTTGATCAATAAGCGATCTAGAGTCTTGGATGATGCAACTTCCAGTGTGAGTGACCATTGCAGCCATTTCCATAGAGTACCATCTGGCACCACGCCTCATCACATATCCATAGAAGGAGTTCAAGATGATCTTATGAGCTAGTTGCAAAGACTCGTAAAGATTCATGAGATTCTTAGCCTCTTCAACCCGAAGGGGATCCCCTGATTAAACCGCCTCTTTTAATTTGCCTCCCCAAACTTTGACAAGATGCTTATAGTCATAGCGTCTGTCTCTAAAATCACGAACAGTATCAACATAGAAGGAGTTCTCTCTCATGCACACTGTATCGTGCCTCATTACTGTCTTAGTTTCATGCACTTGTTTGTACATCATTCTGGAGTACTCTTTGATTCTCTGCTTTAGTTTCTACTGCTCTACCTCAGTTGTCAGGAATTGGTTACTCCTTGCTGCTTGTCCTAGCCCTTCTAATTAAAATCGTGAGTTGATCATGAGTTAATTATACACATAACTTCTGTTGATCTCTCAGTTCATACTCAAGCTGTTGCTTTACCTATTCATACTCCCTACGCCCTAGAGGGAATAAGTCTCCTCTCCACTACCAATCCATTTCTCGCTTGCATTTGTTGTCTTCATGATTGAAGATGCAGCCGGCACACACTTGCTCATTTACAATGGCAACAGGCTGAAGTCTGTTAGAGAGGATGATGTTCGGGTACATTTAAAATGAAAAGGCATTCACTATTTAGTAAACATAGCAGCTACATCTACGTGATAAATAAGTGGTTCGACATTGTATACAGGGCACTTTGCGGTGATGAACTCCAACTTCGAAATAATTTCATTCTTAACCTCCTCATAGTTAGTGACCTTGCTCTTATCTACCTTCAACTCGATCTCTAAAGCAAAGTCCATGATCTTCTTTCCACATTTTATATCAACCCTTCATATCCACTCTTCTTCGAGAACGAACTTCAAAAATTAGTATCTAAGAGATGAACTAAGCTTATTAAAAAGTAAAACTTATGAGGGATGTCACTTCTATAGACTCCAGTACGCAGACACTCCACATGCCCTCCGATATAAGTGTCTGAATCGATTAGCTGGCCATTATAGAAGCGCTCGAACTTTTCCTACTGCTTATTAGGGAAGATGATGTTGCACCTAAATGCTTGGGCCATTAGCAGATTCTCGCAGAGAGTACCAGAACCCTTCCTTAGCACTTCATCAGGATTTGTTGGGATGATAGTGCAGAGGGCGAAAATGAAATCGTGGATCATCTTCTAGTAAAGGAAGTAAGTGGCTACTGCATCTGAGACTGAATACTCAGCCAATTCCTAAGGCCTTGTCCTTGCATAGGGTACCATGTTCTCAGGATCTAGTTCGACTGGGTCATAACCAAGCTTTGCCTTGGTGACTGCCTTAAGTCCATGAGAGCCTTGAGGTAAGTAGGCATCTCTCTACACCCAATAGAAGCAGTCCATGTGCACTGCAAAGCGACTAGCAAATTCAGATTAGCTGTTTTAGAACACTCCTATTTGTTCTTCAAGTGTCATATCATAGTGGCGGCATCTGTCCTAAATGAATACCCAGTCGAAGAAGTCTCCGTTGAAAGTTGTGAAGATGAAGGGACGGGTGTCTCTGATATGCTAGAAAAACTTGTCTAACAAGGCTTTCTCATCTGGTTCATTAAAGCATTTAAGATATCTATAGATTTCAATTCATTGAACACTTTGAAGGTACCTATATCGTACTCTGGCTTAGGACTGTATTCGAAGTCTTGCACATCGGCCCTACTATCTATCTATTGGTAATTAGGTAACCCTTGCCGTCTATCACATAGGATATCATCATGACCTGATCGAATCTACTATCTGGGAACTTCAAAGCAGCCTTTGTAGTCTCAATATCGAAAGCTAGAATTCTCAAGTCTGCCTTGTCCAGTTTCTCCTTGAGGTGAGTTATCTTTGTGATGAGTGGACCATCCATGTCCACTTCATACCAAAAAGCGCATCTTATCTCGTTGTCTATTGCTACTCTGATGTGATAAACTATACTCAGCTATCCTCTTCTCAAAATAAGAGCTTAATATCTCTCCTCTATTATTTTACTTGAGTTTAGTTGACATCATATTCTCTGAGCTCGTGGATCTTAGCTAGGTATTAGGATTCTTATTTCTCCTGGCCTTAGATATTATTGGGGTCATAGAAGCCCTCATAGACTTCTTGTGTTTCCTTGTTGCGTTTGTTGTTCTCCACTATGACTTGCAGTTCTGATCTGACTTGCAGAAGGTCACTGATGTTTTTGAAAGACAGCTTCAGGAATTTCTAAGTCTCACCCGATAGATGATTTACTAAGCTCAGGTCTTCCTTGTCAACGTAGTCAAGTTTAGAAATCAAGTTCTCATAAGTCTTATTCAGATAGAATATTGCTATATAATATATTGTCTAAAGGAAGTAGACCCTCATTGAAAATACGATTTAATTTTAAAATACCACCTCCCTATAAAGTAAAGTTTAAAAGGCAATGCCTTCCTGGGTAATCATTTGCGGGTATAGCCTTTCTCCAATCCTTAACACAGAGCTTAAATGAGTTAAAGTGGAAGGCGAGGGTGAGCTATTGATTGATTATTTACTTACTTGACAACCTCAGCAGCGCAAAGTATATAAAAGTAGGGTTCATACTGTAGCATCGCCTTGAACCAGTTATCTACTAATATATATCTTAATAGCTGCATTCATTTTATTTTACAGTTTCCTGATGGGTCGATGAAGAAGAGTAGTATGGCGGATAAATCGCCTCCATTGGTATCTTGGAAAGTAGTAGTCTTGAAATTAGCTAGGTACCCTACTCTTTTGCTCTAAGCTTCCTCGAAATTTATTCCAATACTAAAATCATTATTCTTAAGATCGACATTTTAAGGAAATGATAAAGTCTCTTTAGTATTGCTGCTTACCTTGACTCAAAGAAATCAGAATCGAACTTTGCCTTTCTAGGCTAAATTGCGGGCTTTTAGTTATTGAACCTTCGCATCTATTTGATTATAACTCCCTCCCTCCGTTTTTAAAGATATCATCATCTACACTTAAATGCTTTTGCACAGTTTGCTAAATTAATAAATTGTTATTCAAAATCATGAAAGCATAACTTTTGCAAGCGAATAAATCTAACTCAAGCAGACAAGGGCTTAGTTTGAAACTAATCCATAAGGAGAAAAAAAGTTCCTTAGCTCTACTGATAGTGCTTTTGTCATTGACACTGCCAATTTGCAGTTGCATGCAACAAGGGAAAGAGCCAGGGATGATAGATCAGACTCTGCAGAAATTATTCGACTTGACTTTGACGACATAGTTATTGAGGAGGGAGAAAACTGGGCGGAGCGATACTATATCAAGCAACTTAAAAAATGCAATCTGAAGATGCCTGATGGATACAAAGCCGATATGAAGGCGCTGGCTAGAGATGCACCACCCGACTACAGTTGGTTGGATGCTCAAGGCTTCAAATACTACTTCAACGTGTGCAGAAATACAATCATGACTTGTGGGGGAAGAGACGACGGCATAGCCATTCAGTATGCTCCAAGTAAGACAAACCTATTAGATTAATTTGAAAGACATTTCAAGTCTCTACTCCAACCTAATCTTCATTTTATAGATGGTAAATGTACTGCTCTTCTAGCCAAGATTCCTCTGTACAGCGACTACTTGGACGAAAAGATCGCCACAAAGGGTTTTCAGTGACTTATGGTGGGGGTGACTTTTGCGACGAGGAGTGGATGGAGAGGAAAGTGCGCTTTGACTTCCACTGCGACCCCTCAATAGATTTTGAAGTACGCTATGTGGACAAGACTTCCAAGCCTTGCGAATACATCTTCGCTATAAATTCTCACTAAGCTTGCAACTTGATTGCACCAAATGGTACTCTGATAAAAGGAGGAAGAGGCTTCCTGCATAAGGTTTTCACCTTTTACTATGAAGTATTCTTGCTCATAGTTTCAGTCCTCTACTATCTGCTCGTCATTTTTGTGCTCTTCTGTATTTACAAAGCAGTTACACTCACATGTGAAAACCAAGAAAATCAATACGCCAAGTTCACCAGCTTCAAAAATTAATTTATTAAGACATGAGTTACGATATATGTATTAAGTTATGTTGTTTATGCTTCAAGGAGAGAGCATCGTTTATGTATTATAAAGTGAAACTAGCTATTTTTGGCTGAATGAACGATTGTATAATCTTCTTTCTTTATTTCTTAGTCTTGATTTCCATGATATCTATCCTCTCTAATGAGGAAATAGTTGCTTTGGCATCTGTGGAGGCACTTGAGGCACTTAACGCTCCCACTCTGGGCCACACCACCTATTTCGAGAAGTTAGATAACTCCCTCTACAAGTTAGTTGCTTCCAACACTGCACCAGCTTCTATCCAGGGTCTTGCTCACGCACTCTCTGACGCAGACTTGAAGCCCATCGTTGACAAATTCGCCAAGACAAGAAGGTTTTCCAAGAACACCTCGGACAGGGATTCTTGAAACTAACTAACTTGGGTCACGATGAACTCCAAAACATTGAGAACTTCATCGTCAAGCACCCCTTCGCTAAATACATGTGAGCACTCATAGGTCATACTAGCATTTCTTAGTCAGACCACTCTGCAACTAGCTTGCTTCACAGCTTGTTATTTAAACCTAAGTTAATTCCTCCCATAAACTTTAATAAACTTGCTTCTTCATTCTCTCATTGAATTTAATTAATCTTAATACCGTTTTAATTATAAGGTGAAAGAATTTGGTATAATAATTTTCTCAATTAAAGTTGTGCTAAAAGGAATTAGGCTTAGCTCCATAATGAAGTCAAAAATATAATAACACCAGCATCAACCCCTTAATTACTCATTCCAGAGCGTCAAAGGCCCCACAGATAAGTCTTTCCATCAAGCTTAGAGCAATTAACCTCCCCAAAGAGAGGCCATCAACTCTTTTCTAATATCAACATGAAGGCTTGCTTATAGTTAATATAGTGATACCTTTTATAAATTTTTAATTTGAAGGCCGGTTAAACTGGAAGTAATTTTAACAGGAAGAAATTCAGCTCGTAACTGCAAAGTCAGGGTAAAAACAGCCCCAGTCCTCCTCCTTTGGGATTCAGGGATAAACAAAGACCCAAATTCAACAACTAACATTTTTCAAAGAAAGCACTCAAAGCTCTTAACGTGGACTCATAAAACAAGAATTATATTTAAAGAAAATTAAGAAGTCTATTATTTTGACTCACTCTAGTAGCAACTTAAAATATTAGTAGACAAGTCTGTCGAAGCAGCAGACCCACAGCAGTCAGAAGAACTATTATAGAAACGATGGCTACTGCAGTAGTACTTGAGTACCAAGCATACCTCACAAGAGAGTTTCTAGGTGCAAGGGCTAAAGCGTATTCCATCTGGGTCAGCCTTTCGAAGTTAGTTTTAGGAGAGAGATAGAGAGCTTCATGAACTTAGACCTGTCCATAAACAGCAGCTTATCAACAAATCCTTAGCCTACATAACTTAATACAGGCAGCAGAAGAATTCATCATCCATATTGTATTATTCTTAAATATTAATAAGAAACGAGATGATCTGGTTTCAGACGAGAATATTGTAAACAAAGAACCACCCATGACCAAGTAAGTTAATCCAAGCAAGAAATAAAAGTTAGTATTTTTATTCTAGAAAAATTTAGTCTTATCCATTCTCGTTTTAGAGAGGACCACTTTCAGATTGAGGACTAGATATTCAGGCAAAGTTTGCGATAAGATGGAGGCTCGAGCATGGCTCTCAGAATGTATAACTTGTCTAAAATTCAGAAGAGGATAGCTGCGCTTCTGCCATGGCAGGCGGTTCTCCTGGAAAAAACAAAAATGGAGTTTCTCCAGGGAAAAGAGTCAAGACATCTGGAGCTTCTCCAAGTGTTAATAAGAGCTCAGTCAGTGGTGCAGCACTATTCTTTGGAAAACCTGTCCTTATTGATTCTTAGTCTTATTTAAAGGGGAGATTCTTCACTTATGTTTTTGCTATAATAAGCAAGTGAGCTTTGAAGGAGTGGGGCATGAAGGGAACGATGACGGGTTAAATAAAGGCTAAATAAAAACTACTAAGGAGCTCGGAATTAACCCACCTTCTTTTTTCGATGAAGACACAGACAAGTTTTTCCTAAAGAGGAAGCTAGCAAGGAAGAATCTAATGATGGGGAGATCTACTGCAAACTCTCCTTTCGTCAGTGATTCTAGAATAGAAAAGTATAATATTTATCATCAGATTCAGTGGACTTCTTGAATCAAACAAGCGTTTTCCAACCACACTTGATGCAGAGGTCGTCAGGTAGTGGAACTCGTTTCCCGAACTCCTCTCAACTTAACTTTGAATTGAATTTGAGAACACCAATGCCCTCTAACGCACCACAGCATTAAGCAAGTCTGCTTTAGACCTAAGGTACCATAGGAGATAGACTAGCCACTACTACATCAGCAGCCGGAGGAGCTGGATACGATAAAGATGGAAAGCGAAGATTCGATCTCTACATGAATAGCCATCAGTACATCAGCAATCTAGAGTTGAAGGAAGGGGACAAGAAGTTAACTAATCATTTAAGAAAATTACATCTAATTCATTCTCATAAATTCTATGAGAAAAAGGTATTTTATAATCACGTGAAGTATCTTAGGCTATTTAAGGAGACAATGTATTCCTAACCTAGATTGGGAGACTTATCAGTTTTGGAGTTGAGTCCAGAATAGGAGCAGGATCTGAGGCGTTTCCGAGATCAGCCAATAAGCTTTAAGAACCAGAATGATATCACATTCTTATACAAAGAAAGAGACTTCAGCCGCTCTAGCCTGAATTGGGTAGATCAACTGAGAAGAGATGGTTTTGAAGAAGTAGAAAAAGGTTCCACTTACCATAGAGGAGCAACAGGAAGTGTTAGCAATAATGATAACGCTATAGGGAAGAGGCGGTAACCGTTAGAAACATGGCAAATTAAGAAAGAGCAGCGTCATCTCTTAAGATTTCAGAAGGAGAGAGCCTTAGAGCAAAATAAGTATCAAGAACCTAAATACTTCCAGCAATGTAGATCTCTTTCACTGAGTCTAAAATTTTCAATTTCATTTGAAGTAAAACTTTCAAGATCTCTCAATTTCATCGATATTAAAGTTAGACTAGTATTCTTTGAGAAAGTTGATTTGTGCTTTTATAATATTTCTTTATTCTTTGCTTAGAGCGACCTATTATAAAATGGCACGTAAATCTCTTTAGGGCATGCAATACCTTGCTGAATCAATTTCTCCCTTCATGCATGCTCAGATCAAGACTTATCCCCTCTCCTCTTATCTGAGACTCCTCTGGAACGACGCTCTCACTTATGATCCCGCTACCAAGCGCGGTGGACTCCGCTGCAACTACAAGAACTCACAGGTTGCTAGAGCTCCCTAGAACAAGCACCTACAGCTGCTTGCTCTTAACCTCGAGCGCATAAAGGTGAATAGAGTTGATGCTATGTTGGACAACTTGAGTGACGCAGATTATTTGGCAGCTGCTGGAGTCTTAATCCTTAAGGAGGCAAGCGGAGTTAATGTACTACAAGAATTCTCTTATGGCAGAGAGGAGGCCACTCCTCAGACACTTGGAAGCCCCAACCTCATCCCAACTCACTCTAACTTCAAGCAGAGCTTGCTCGCAAGAGGCTTCTCTAATGAGGAAATAGCAATCATTGAAGATTATTACAAATATAAGTAGATCAGACTTATAAATTCAAGAATCTGAGGAGACATAATTATTAATTTTTTAGTAAAGTAATGTCAGACGATGAGAGTGAAATGGCAGCGATGCGCCAATCTTCTAAGTATTAGCAAGGCTTGACACAAAAAGGCTGAGTAAGCAGCCAAAAATAGGGATAACCCTCTAAATGAAGATACACTAAAGGATAAATAGTTTGGCCCTACATCACTATAGGACAGAAGTGAAAATCATAAGGAGTAACAGAAATAAAAGTTAGGGCCAAGTATTGGAGAGTTCACTAATAAAAGGATAGGAGATGCTGACACTCTCGCACGATAGAGCCAAGATTTTAAGATGCCCATGCCTATGAACTCGAAGAACTAAAAAGATAGAGCAAGTCAACAAAAGACCCTAGCTGAACCAAACAGAGAGGATTTGATAAGTCTTCAACTTTAGAGGCAAGAGCTACTCAGGAGATAAAAGTAAGGTGCTTACTCAAGTGAACTTGAGAGCACTAATGAAGGGTTAAGATAAGGTGCAGAATTTGACCGAGGAGAAATGAAAGAGCTCAAGAGATCTCTTTAAGGAAGTGGAGCTTAGTTTGGAGGAGATGATGGACCTTAGATAGTGTTTGATCTTAGTTCCTCAACACAGGATGATGAAAGGGATGAAGATATCGATGATGCTGAGGCACAAAGAAGAAAAAGAGCGAGGGAAGTTGAGCGCTACAAGTAACACATGAGAGAAGAATATGAGGAGGAAATGTAAAGAAAAATTCTAAACCAGACAAAGAAAGATAAAGATAAGCAGCAACTAAAGTATGAGAAGAAATAAGGTCTGTTAATATAAATGAGCTATATAAAAATTAATTTTTAAGGTCATCAGAGTTTTGGCAAAGAGAAAGTGTATGAAGATGAGCATGATGAGCAGATGAGTTCTTTGCGAGGAATGATGAGCCTTGAGGTTGGTAAGAGTGCACAGAAGCTATAATAAAGATGTATAGGTATTTTATTAATAGCTAATCATAAATAAGATGACAGTGGATGAAATAGATAAAGTTCACAGTTAGCATAAAAGAGCCAAGATTGAGGCTCAGGTTAAGAGAAAAGAAGATTTTGAAATTAACTAAGAGGATGATGATGACGATGATTTTGTGGGGCCAAAGTTAGATCTCTTCCAAAAAGATGATAGAGAGGAAGAGAGTAATCAAAATTAGACAAGGATTCAAGATGAAATTGAAGGCCTGAATGAGTCAGAAAGACCAAGGAAGAATAACTCAGTTTATTAAAATACTAAGCATGTCACTGATGACGATTCTGATGATGAATTTGCTGATAACCCTTATCGATTACCGATTTCTCATGAAGTAGAATTGGGAGGCCACTCTAGATCTATTCAGACTATTGATATTGACTCGACTGGATCCAGAATGATAACTGGAGGTCTAGACTTCATGCTCAAAATTTGGGATTTCCCAGGAATGAATAGACGTCTGAAATCGATGAGAGAGTTCAAGCCTTTTGATGGACCACCCAGTAAATGCTCTCTCTTTCGATCCTGATGGAGAAAATTTCCTCGCATGCTGCGGAAATAACCAGGCCAAGATTTACAACAGAGATGGCTAGAGAATTCAGACTACTATCAGAGGAGATATGTACATTTCTGATATGGCAAATACTAAAGGCCATGTGGCCACAATTTTAGACGGAAAGTGGCATCCGAAAGATAAGAGAATCTTCATGACTGCAAGTCTTGATGGGTCAATCAGACTTTGGGATCTGAACTCAAAGTAAATGGGTGTCGACTCGCAGATTATGCATGAACAAGTCATTAAGGCTCATAACAATAGAGGTCTTAAGGTTGCAGTAAACACTTGCTGTTTTTCAGCGTCTGGGAATGTTATTGTTGGAGGGACAGCAGAGGGTTAAGTTTAAATATGGGATAGAAAGCTTAAAAGTTTCCACAGACCCTCGATCAATATCGCAAACGCTCACTAACAAGGTTGCGAAGTTTCTTGTGTGAAACTATTCAGAGATGAAAAGAAACTTGCCACAAGAGGTATGGATGATACTTTGAAACTCTGGGATATTAGGAATTCAAAGCACCCCTTCTAAGAATGCAAGGATCTCATCAATCTTTCAAGCAAGACTAACATCACTATTTCCCCTGATGAAAAATTAGTCCTGACTGGTACTTCAGTCAGAAAGGGTTTCGGACATGGGCTCTTAGTCGGAATGAATGTGCAAACTGGGGACATGGATTTGAGACTACCGATATCAGACGAGTCAGTTATCTGTTCTTACTGGCATCCACTGATAAATCAAATAGTGGTGGGCTCAGCAGATGATAAGATCAGAATCCTGTATGATCCCAAACTTTCACAGAGAGGCATCACTACAAGCCTTATCAAGCTAGAAAAGAAAAAGGCTATTGACAGCGTTACCATAGTCTCAAAACCCATCTTCAATCCCAGTGTCTATGAAGATGAGCGCGAGAAATAAATGGAGAAGGATCCACATAACCCCAATAACTAGAACGCACCTTCAGCTTTCATACCTCCTGAAGTACTCGACCCCAGACTCGCCAAAGAGAAGAGGTTGAATGATCCCAAGTAGACTAATATGCCAGAAATGCCTTTGCAAGGTCCACTAGGAAGGGGTGGTAAATTTTCTGCTTCGGGTACTTACACTCAGTATCTTATGCGTCACTTGGCCAAGAACTCTACTAGAGATGTGGACCCTAGAGAAGCACTATTGAGTCATGCTAAAGAGGCTGAGAGCAATCCAAAAGTGGGTATAGCCAGCTTACTAGCATACTCAACCAAAGGCAATCTATGATTACAGTGAGATTGCAAGAGAAGATTTAAGAATGCTGGAAACTAGTGGCTTTAAGAGATGTGGAAGATGTGGACTTAAGCTATGTGTATGTAATAAAAAGTCTTGAGCTTCATTTTAATTAAATTAAGAGTTTTATACATAATAAATTAATTCTTAATAATCTTAAGCTCTTATAAGAGAGCTTTCTATCTCATTCGATTAGGGACTATTCTTTTCATCATCTTTTCTTCTGCTTCTTTAAGATGAAAGTCAGCTTCTCCCCCGCCTTTTCGTATTCTTGAAGAGAGTCTGCTACTTTCTTTTCTGCAGATCTTAAGTTTTAATTGCAGATTTTCAAGAGTGTCTCATGCGCTAATCCTCTCCGCCAATTTATTATCTATAATTTTCGCTCTATTTAGTTAAATTTAGTTAAATTTATTAGGCGCCACTTTGCTTTTTATGCCCTGCCACAAAGCTCTTTGTCAATTCGGTGCTTCTTCTTTACTTTTAGGAGTATTCCTTCCTTAAAGCTTCACTTCTCCTCAATAAGCCGAATAATTTCATCCTTCAGTGAGTTGATCATTTGCTTGATTTTGGGCAATTGAAGAATACTCCTGCTTATACTCCTTAAAATTGTATATATCATCTTCATCTCCTCCCTAAGGCAAATCATTACCTCCGTCAGATTGAAAGTGGTCCCTTGATTGGTTCTGGGAAATAAATTTCCTTTGTGAAAGCTTTTCAGATTGCATGCTCTCTCTTTTCTTACTAATTTCTGACTCTTGAGCATGAGATTGATGATTAGTCTCTTTGATCACTCGAGAAATATAATATGATTCATTTTATTTAATCTAATTTATTTAGCATGAAAATCATTGCCATTTTTGAGTTATGGCAATTTAAGAGTCTTCATCAGATTAATTTGCAACTTGGTGTTGAGCTTGTCTTTTGATGGGCGAGCAGGCTGATTTTGGCTAACTGACTGAGTATTCTGCTACCTTTGCTGAAAGTCGCCTTCTTAGTTCCCTCTACCTCTATAGGGTTAAAGTTGGGCCATCTGCTAGATCTGGGAGCCTCAGGTTCTCGAATTTCCAGTAGGTTTCAAGTTTGCTGGAGCATCTGGTTTTGAGGTTGACTTCTCTCACCACTTCGAAGAGACATACTGGAATTGTCAATTCAAGTCATATCAGTGTGAGTCTCTACTGAACTTTTTATAGGCTTTGACCTCTATAGATTCTGGTTTCTTTTCGCATCCTTTAGCACATCTGATTAGGAAATTCTTTGGCTTCTAGTATTATAGCACAAGATTTAATTTTAAATAGAATTAAAAGATAAAATAATTTAATATGGATTTAAATAATGCTGATGAAGAGTATAAATTTAAATAAATTTTAGCAATTAGACATATAATGAAAAAATATATTACAATTTTTCAAATTTATACAAAAATTGTGTTTTAAACATAAAAGTAAATGCAGATATATGTTGAGTAAATGGCGTTCAATCTTAATACATAGCTACTGAAGAGATGGTTAATAGCACGCTGCTGTTAATGTTTTACAAGAAGGCAATCAGGTCATTCTAAAATTTCAACTCTCTCTTAGTTTTATAACCTGAGTTCGCTTAAAAATTAAATCTTTTGTTTCAATAAATTATTACCTATATTAAATATAAAATTCTAAGTATTCTCTTTGATATCTCCAATCTTAAGAGCATTTCGTTTCCCTCAAAATATAAGTGACATTAAAACACATTAGCTGATAAATTTAAACTTAATTCGATTTATTATGAAATAAATATTTTGTCTGGTTCTTAAATGATTAGATATGTTGCACTTTAACTGTTTTATCCAGGACTATTCTGTTTATTCACAGCAGAGATCTTCGCTGTGAAACAAATTTCTCATTTATGCTACTTTTGGATTAGAGAATTTAACGAAGGAAATTTTTTTCAAATAAAAGAGGAAATTCAATTTAAAAACTTAATAAAAGGATAAATTGCAAATAACTATTTAGGTTTTTATTCTCTCCTACCTCAACTTTCAAATTTAAACTTTAAATAAATTTTAATTTCAACTTCTCCTTTATCCCTAATTAGATTTATTCACGTCAAAATTTTAATATTTTACATTTAAATGACATTTACCTTAAGCCTACTTTCAAATAAAGGAGAAAAAAATTCGGGTCTAAATATCTTTTATTTAGAATAGTTTTATAAAATAGGATTACATATTTATATCTTAAAGGTATGATAAATAATAGTTTTGAAACATAATTTATATACTTTTTCTTCTATTTCTCGAATAATAGAATAAATTATTTAAAAATAGTCTATTTCTTATTATAAATCATTATAAAAGTTATAGAGAACTAATTTGTATTTGTTGCTTTATTTACAAATGTAACTATAATCTTAATAAAAATTCCTTGGGTTCTTTAATACAGATAAAACTAGATTTTATTTTACAAACTTTATTTTATTATTTTATTTAAATAAATATAAATATGGTCTCTTTAACATGTTGATCCTTACTTTCGCATCTTATTCTGTCAAGATCTTAGATTATTCTTAATAAAATCGATATCCTTTTTCTTGAAATTATATTTATTCAATTAGTAGCCTTTGCTTTGCTATAGTGAATCCCTTCGATATTTCACAAAACCCAGGTAAATTAACTCGATTACTATCTTTATTGAGAAAAGTCTAATTATCACGGAAGTGCTTCTATCTTACATTTTGGACTACATACTGACTTGAAGAAGAAGTTGTAGTTGGCTTAACTCATCTTTCGCAGATTCCAGCCTAAATTATTTTTCTTCAATATTTTAGAGGTCTAAGATTTTCATCTATTCCTTAAAAAAGTCTTCTTTATAATCTGCCTTCATTTATTTGATATCAAAATTTTCTCTTTAATCAATAAGCAGATTATTCAGAGTGTCAACTTATAATTCTTATGGAATGTACCCACACTTATCATTTATTTCTAAATGCCTCCATTCCAAACTTCAAAAGCTATTTATATCATTAGTAATGAACTTCCTATTCATTGTAGTTGCTATCTTTCAAAGCTCCAAATTTTAGTCCTTGAGATCGATATATATTTTGGAGCAAGTTTTCCATTAGCATAAGATCATTCTATCCTTCATCCTCTAAAGCAAAATTTGGAATAAAGCCTAATGGATTTTGATTTCTAGAGACTTGAATTTGCTGCATGGTATCTTTCTTCAATCTCTCTTTTAAAAATTAAAATTTTAAAGCTCGTTTTTTACTAAATTAGATGAGATATTCTATTTCTAATAGAGAGCCTGTTTCCTTAAGCAATAGATTATGACTTTATCATCTTTAGTGATTGCTTTACTTCTATGATGACTATATTATGTGAAGGTGCCTTTTCACTCTGAATATTCTCTAGAGGACGCGCCTCATTTATTTTTCTTTGGAGAGCTTCTTAGAAGATATCTCTTTGGGAATCTCTCTTTTTACAATTTAAGAGGGAGTTCTTTTTTTAATAAATATTTTTGTTGTAGTTGATATCAGCCTTATGAAAAATTCCCTAAGACCTCTTCCCTATCTTTATTATAATAATAAAGATAGGGAAATTATTTATTATATTTGAATTAATATGATCTTGCTATTTGACTTAATCCTAATACTCAGAATCCTTTCATCAATACTACATTAGATATTTTAAATTATTGAGTTAATTTAAGTTTGTTTATGATGAAAAAAATATTTAAGAAAAATAAGCGAGAAGCTTCAATCATAGATATCTATAAGTGTGAATTCACGAGATTCTAGATTTTTATTTAAGATTAGTTTTCGAAGTTTTATCAATAATTTACTTATTCTTATTCATCTTAAAACTATTATAATAGATTACCTTTACAATTTACTTTAAATTCTTGTTTGCTATATCATTTTTTCTACTTTTTAACCTTATTTAGGGTATAAGTAAGCTACTCCCCAGCCTTTTCATATTCTTTTAGAGAGCTCACAACTTCCTTCACTGCATTTCGGTAATTATCATTGCATTTAGTCAAGATTTTATAAGCTCTTTGATAATCTTCTTCATCTTAAAAGTTGCTATTTTAGCTTAATTCATATTAACTAAGCTGATTCTATTCGACAGTACGCTGTCTCTGATGTCCATCCACAAAACTTTTGATTAGCTCTGTGATTCCTTTTTACTTTTTGCTATAGTCCTGCTTTAAATCATCACTTTCTTGAATTAATTAATTCATTTCTGCTTAAGTGATAGCCTCATTTTGAAATTCTTAGTCTGGATCATAATCGTCCTCCTGATAATAATCATGATAATTTTCCTATTGCTGCTGCTCTTCTTCTCCTTCCTCTTAAGGCTAATCTTATTCAAAGTCGGAGTAGAAGCTTTGATGAAACTGGTTCTGAGCAATTTCTTCCCTTCGTTGAAGCTTCACAGTTTACTTTTAATTTCTCTTTCTTGGTATATCAAAATCTTCATCTTAAGGTTGAAGAGCATCCCCTCTAGACTAAAAATGGCTGACTTTATTATAATGAATCTAGTTCTTATTGCCTAAAAAATATTGCTTTGTTTGACTGTCAATAATTTCGGACTCTTCATCAGAAATTATAACCTCTTAGTGATATGACTGCTTGATATTTGGCTTAATATGCTTTTATTTTTCCTGCATGATTTTATATTAAAATTTTAACTTGATTTTATAATTCAATTTTCAAAAAGTGAGTTTGGAATAAATCAAAAAGTCTGAATATTTATCTAAAATATTGATTATAGTAATTTTATTGTTAAAGCCAGCTTTCAATAGAGATTTAATTACCCTCTACTGCTATAAATTTATAATCTATTAAAGCCCTCTGCTTGAAATAAAGACTCGCGCATAAAACCAATTTTCATTAGTTCAGTTTCTATACGAGATATCGCCTGGTGCTGATATTGAGTTAGAGCCATACGAGATATGTTTTAGATCATGTCTATTTTTATTTAAGCAAATCATATAGCAAGTCCACACTCATTTTAAATAAAGAGATTATTCTCTTCTTCTCCCTCTAAAGCAGGATCTTGAATGAATACTTAGGAGTTTGCATTTCTAGAGAATTTTGTTTGCTGCTTGATATCTTTCTACAATCTCTCTTTTAAGAGATTAATATTTTAAACCAGTTTTTTACTAAATTAGATGTGATATTATAAAGATAGTCTAATTCCGTAATCATTAGAATTCTGACCCCTTTATCTTGATAGATTGGATAATTTTCTCTGATATCTAGACTGTATAAGGTTGATTTTCTTTGATAGTTGCTTAGGATTATCTCTAAAGGGCTCGCTTCTTTTAGATTTCTTTGAAGAGCTTCTTAGATGAGATATCTTTGAGAATCTCTCTCTTTCTTAAAGTATTGCTTCTTATAATTAAAGAGATTTTTTAAAAATATTAATTTTGATTTTGTTGATGTTGTTGTTTTTAGAATCCCTCTGGCTTAATGCAGAATTCCTGAGACCTCTTTCCTATTTTTATTATCATAATAAAGATAAGGAAATAAATTATTTTCTTTAATTAATATGATCTTGCTATTTGACTTATGTTTAATTCTAAAATTCAAAGAATCGTTTTATCGATGCTTCATTTAGATATTTTTTGATTATGGAGTTAGAGAGGTGAAAATTAAGAACCACTTTTTGAACAAAAAATATCAGTTTGAAGAAAGAAAGTTATAGAATCTGGTTTTCTTTTAGCTTTTTTTTATTTTTGAAACCTCAGAAATATTAAGGGAAAAATTGCCATTTATTCTTACTATTGCGTATTGCAATAATAACAACAAAAATTGAGGAAATAGAATAAATTCAAAGTAAACTAGAAATAATTAATGGGTTAATCAGCGAGTTATTTTGAATCCACTGACCCCTCCTAGCACGACTCCTTCCCTCACCATAAAAACAACTCTTCAACTTTCTACTCAAAGCAGACTACCCTCTCAACTTCCAAAAACGCATAGTCATAGAACCGCTTTTACAAATTTCAAGTTTATTTAATTCTCATTAATGATGATGAAATATGTTTTGTCGCTAGAAGTAAATTATAAATATTGCCACTAAGCGATCAGCGTCCTATGATCTCACAAAGCGAACACAGCAACTGAACCTAGGAAAACGACTGACCGAATTAATAAGCCAGCCTAAAGTGCTTTTACCAACAGCCAGTGAAATTATAGGATAACATGAAGGAGCACTATCGGTAGCATGCCAAGTAGAACTCTCTCAAGCTCATCTCCAATCACAATCACTAGGATAGCTCAGACTTTAAGCAAGTCGCAAAATAATCTGCTTCTGCTAAGCCTCCCATGCACAACAGAAAACAGACACAAAGGCAGTTAGATATCAGTTAAAACGAATAAAACTGGGTACTCATTTCAGATCTAAAGGCGAGCTAAGTTTAAATGGCCGAGGGGCAGTAGAAGGTTCAAGTAGGACTACAAGAAAGGATACTAGAGTATCAAAAGCTGCGCAGTAGAGCGGCTGACATGTCAAAGTCTCATCCTATCTAGCAGATCAATCTGAGCACGACAAATAATCAGCCCTTGAGGCAGCTTTAGTAGCATTTAATATCGCCAGAGTCAAGCCGTAATAGTAGGCGGCCCCCTCAGAAGATAAGTGAATAACTGAGATCCCTCTAGCTGGACAGCGACAGGCACGGGCCACTTTGCGAAGAAGATGAACAATCACTGATCAACCTGAACAGCAAACAGAAAAAAGAAGCAGTAAAATAGCACATCAAGACTTCAGACATGAATCATCAACTCTCAAGAGGGAATAAGCATCAGTAGTCTGTCACTGAGTGGGATGAAGAGAGTGATGAGAAGTATGCAGGATAGGGTAAAATTCTAGACTAAAATGTGGCAAGAACTGAGCGAATAAATACTAAAGCAGCCGTACTCAGAAAAGCACAAACCATTCAAGCTGCTGTTCGATAGTAAAAGCAAATCAGTCCTCAAAAAGTAAAGTCATAGCAGTAGCAATAGCAGCAGCCTCAAGAGTACTTACTTCAATAATCTCAGAAAGATAGGAATAAAGAGAACGCTCTCAATAAATCTGATGTCATGAAAAGGTTAGCTCAATCAAACACTACTACTCACGGCTAACAGAATCAAAAGTCCACAGAGCTGGAAAATTTTAACGACTATATGTTGAAGACGCGAATAACTTCTCTCAAGGACATATATCATGTACGGATAAAAGCCATTTTCTTCGCTAAATGTGCAATCAAAGGGTGGTTTGTGAATCACTGGGCTCTCATCTTTAAGCGAGAAGACGATAAGTATCTGACTATTCAGTTTGTAAAGAGTGGATTAGAGATTGATAGATCTAATACTTTAGAGAGGGCGAAGGATGCAGTAGCTAGATGTTCAGACGCCAAGATGGAGCAAGTGGGGACTAAGAAATTGGGAACCACTCGTAAGAATATAGGAGAGATAGTTGATGAAGCTCAAAGATTGAATCGTGAGTATAACTTCTTCACATACAACTGCCGCCATTTCGTTTTGGACTTACTTCAAGTAATAGTCTATCAGGGAAATGATGGCGTAGTGAAATAAGGTAAAAGAGGAATGGAGGATCTGGACGAAGACTGTCCTGAGGAAATAGATGACTGATTCTATAGATAAGTTAGTTGTTAGTCAGTCGTCTCGAAATATTTGTATCATACTAGACTAGTGCTTCCACAAGTTCATGAATTAATGCTTGCTTTAAATTATTCTTAATAAACGATTGAAGAACTCGAAAGAGAGAAATGAAAGGGATTGGGCAAAAATAGGAACAAGTATAATCAAAGAAGAACAAATTTAATTGAATGTTTCCTTGTTTCTAGAAGCTTGTTCTATGAGATTCTGCTTAAAACCTCTATTCTCTAACTTAATTTCATTGCCTCTTAATCCCCTGCTTTTCTTTACATTTCCCCTCCCCTGGATACTTTCCCTGACTCTACTGGACAATTATTTTGCTAATTAAGAAGGAATTTTAATCAAAATCGATGTTTGGTTAAAATAATAAATGGAGAGTTGAAACTTCGTGCAAGCTGAATTCGCGAATTCACCTCCTGATCTGAGCTTGTTCGATAGAGAATCAAAAAATATATGAGATTCTTCTTTAATCATCCTTCAGTACCTCTAAGCAGTGAGATATGTCTCGCGAACTCATCTTCATTATTATCTTCATTAAATTGCTTATAATTCTGTACTGAGCTCCCACACAAAAGTTGCAAGGATAAAAAGTTCTTAGAATTTGATGCTGAATCGATTGGTGTAACCATTAGTCAAGCTGTATACACTTCAACTGCCAAGCATTTATTCCATTTTAAGTTAATTACTAATTTAATTCACTTTTTTATTAAATTCTCAGCTATATAGAATAAATATAATTAAAATAATTGATTTAAGTACATATTTTAAATCTAAAAATTGCCTAGACCTTTTACTTTCAAGTGTGATTTATTTATTTAGGCTTTACAATTTGAATAAATCTCCATAAAAAAATCTTTATTTAAACATTATTTCCTTGATTATAGACGAATTTATTTCCTCTATAATCCTTTTAGAAGAAGGCATTAAATAGGGATTATTCTGGAACATTCTAGTTGTCTCCTGATCTTTCGATTCGAATTTTCCAGAAGCGCGGTTTACTATATATAAGCCCTTTGCTGCCTTAATTTATAAAGTTATTATACTAACAACAACAACACTCTCAAATATACAAATGTCAGGACCAGCTATTGGAATTGATCTAGGAACCACCTACTCCTGCGTCGGAGTATGGCTCAACGACAAGGTCGAAATCATCCCCAACGACCAGGGTAACAACACCACCCCCTCCTACGTCGCCTTCACCGAGGAGGAGAGACTCATCGGAGATGCCGCCAAGAATCAGGTTGCCAGAAACCCCAAGAACACCGTCTTCGATGCCAAGAGACTCATCGGAAGAAAGTTCTCCGACAAGCAGATCCAGGAAGACATGAAGCATTGGCCCTTCAAGGTCGAGCAAGGCCCAGGAGACAAGCCCATCATCATTGTTGAATACAAGGGAGAGAACAAGAAGTTCCAACCCGAGGAGATCTCATCCATGGTGCTCGTCAAGATGAAGGAAATCGCTGAGGCTTACCTTTCCAAGACCGTCAAGAACGCAGTCATCACTGTCCCCGCTTATTTCAATGACTCTCAGAGACAAGCCACCAAGGACGCCGGTACCATCTCCGGTCTCAACGTCCTCAGAATCATCAACGAGCCCACCGCTGCCGCTATTGCATACGGACTCGACAAGAAGTCTTCCCAGGAGAAGAACGTGCTCATCTTCGATCTCGGTGGTGGTACTTTCGACGTCTCCCTCCTCACCATTGAAGAGGGAATCTTCGAGGTCAAGGCCACCAACGGTCACACCCACTTGGGAGGTGAGGACTTCGACAACAGACTCGTCGACTACTGCGTTGCTGAGTTCAAGAAGAAGACTGGCATCAACATCGATGGTAACGCCAGAGCTCTCAGAAGACTCAGAACTCAGTGCGAGAAGGCAAAGAGAATTCTCTCCGCTGCCCATCAGGCCCCCATCGAATGCGAGACTCTCGCTGAGGGTGAGGACTTCAACACCCAGATCTCCAGAGCCAAGTTCGAGGAGCTCTGCATGGACCTCTTCAGAAAGTGTATGCCACCCGTAGAGAACGTGCTCAAGGACGCCAGTCTTGCCAAGGGACAAATCCACGAGGTCGTCCTCGTCGGAGGTTCTACCAGAATCCCCAAGGTTCAGCAGATGCTTTCCGACTTCTTCAACGGAAAGACCCTCAACAGATCCATCAACCCCGATGAGGCCGTCGCCTACGGAGCTGCCGTCCAGGCTGCCATCCTCACTGGTGAGGGAGACTCCAACGTTAAGGATCTCCTCCTCCTCGACGTCGCCCCTCTTTCCCTCGGAATTGAGACTGCTGGCGGTGTCATGACCATCCTCATTGGAAGGAACACCACCATCCCCACCAAGAAGTCCCAGATCTTCACCACCTACGCTGACAACCAGCCAGGCGTGCTCATCCAGGTCTTCGAAGGAGAGAGATCAATGACCAAGGACAACCACTTGCTCGGCAAGTTCAACCTTGAAGGTATCCCACCCGCTCCCAGAGGTGTTCCCTAGATTGAGGTCACCTTCGATATCGACGCCAACGGAATCCTCAACGTCTCCGCCGTCGACAAGGGAACTGGAAAGATCAACAAGATCACCATCACCAACGACAAGGGCAGACTCTCCAAGGAGGAGATCGAAAAGATGGTCAACGACGCCGAGAAGTTCAAGGGCGAGGACGAGAAGATGAAGAAGAGAATCGAAGCCAAGAACAGCTTCGAGAACTACTGCTTCCAGATGAAGAACACCCTCAACGACGAGAAACTCAAGGAGAAGTTCACCGAAGACGACAAGAAGGTCATCGAGGACGCCTCCAAGGAGGGTCTCCAGTGGCTCGAGGGCAACCCAATGGCTGAGCCCGAGGAAATCGAGGCCAAGCAGAAGGAAGTTGAGGCCAAGTACAACCCCATCATGATGAGAGTCTACCAGGCTGCCGGTGGAGTGCCAGGAGGTATGCCAGGCGGTATGCCCGGCGGTATGCCAGGCGGCTTCCCAGGCGGTGCTGGCGGCGCTGCCCCAGGAGGCGGTGATGTCAACGACCTTGACTGAGCAAGCCCTCACGAGTGACAGAAGGCAACTTCTCTCGCTCACCCTTTCTCTCTAATCAGCTAAGCATGTATAAAAGTATAAGCTCACTAGTTATTATCTACTCTTAAGCATTTATATTTGCAAGCTATTAGTTAGTCAGTCAGTTTATATTGGAAACAAATTTAATTTCTATAAAACTTTGACCTATAAATTCTCTTTTTCTATTATGCATTCTTCTCTTTATTTCTCTATCTCTCTCATTTCGATATGTTAATCCATTTTAATGTGTATCATCGATTTGATTTAGTATAATTGAGATGAATGTTATTAAAATGGAAAATTTGAGAAAGGTAAAGACAAATTATGAGAGCAAACTATTACCAAATGGGGATACCCATTTAATCACACAAAGTAAATAGAAGAGGTTTTGGGAGACTTTATAAGACTATCTTACTTCATATGGTTTCTCTGAGTTTATTATCTCTAATAGAAGTGAAATGCTTTTCCTTTGTGCATGTTCCTCCCTTGTTTATTCAACATACTTCAAAAGTCTAATCCCACTCATTTCCAGCTTAAGAAGAGGATAAATGCGAGTCAACACTTGATCTATAATTAAATGAGCAGTCTGGGGAATTAAAAAAGATAATAGCTGATGAAATAAAGTAGCCAACTGCTTTCAGCAGTATCCTCTTGAAGAGTGAAACCCAATAAAACCGTTCTTCGCTTTTGTAAAATGCTCTCAAATCACATTTTCAAGGCAACGATACCAACAACGCAAATTAGAAACCCTTTATCAACCGGTCTAACTCTTTTCTACAGCATTCATCTAACTCCTAAGCGAACTCCTCTCTGTCAGCTTAAGAGTTCGGGTCTGCAATTCTCCAAACTCACGGGATATTGTCATTAACAGCAACCCAAGATTAAAGCCGAATCTAAGAGGAGTTGCCACTCCCTGTGAATGTAACTATCAGCTAACTTTACAGAGAGGCTAGAACTCCTTGGTGGGCTATTATACTGACAGTGTTCATCCTAGCAATCTTCGTATCTTTCCTCTTTTGGCTCTTCAAAAACTGCATGAATGAAAATGATTGACAAGAGCTCGTCAGTGAATACATCCTATCTAGAATTGAACTTTAAACAGCAACCTATTTAATCTATTGTCTCTATGAGTTCTATTCATTATACTCTTATGAAGAGATAGAAATAAAAATACAAACTAACTATAAATGATAGAAGAATTCTATAATGCCTATATAAAAGACTAAAGCAGACATGCTTCAATAAATATGTTACTTATTGTAAAATCCATAATTTGTGAAATAGTTGAATAAATATAGTTTGTTTATATTTGTTAAAGATAGAGTTATAAATTTACATTTCATTGGTCACAATATAATGGAAGGCAATAGGGAACTGATAGCTAACTTAGAGCCTCATGACTTGTCTATGTTCTTAGAATACATGCCACTTTTGGAAAGTCAAGCCCTTAACGATTATGGATAGGTAAGTATCCTGCCTCTTCTTTCTTCCTAATTTTGCAATTGTTGCCTAAACTTTGATGCCTTTCTTAGCTTGAGCTTTTGTTAGGAGCCTCCTGCTGAGTATGAAGTTGTAGATGGTCAAGAAGACAACGACGAAGATGAATTTAAGTCGTCGATAGATTTGCTAATGGTCACCAACGAGAATTTTGAGTCTAAAATTTTAGAAGAAATCAAACTTTAAGAGCAAAAAGAGGGAGAGGAAGATCAGTAGCAAGAAGATCTGTAGCAAGATGAATAAGAGGAGCAAGAAGAAGAAGAGGAAAAATAAAGTTCTGGAGTACAGGAGGAAGGGGTAAACGAGGTTCTTCCTCAACTTGAAATGGAAGTCCCGTAATAGCCACTTGATGAAGTCTCAGTAATGCGCAAAATTCTGGAAGAGAGAATAGTTCGCCAATCTTCTATGTCTTAAACTTTGTCATTACAGTTTTAAGCGTGAGTGAGTATTTAAATATCTAAAGGGGAGGCCCCTAATTCATAGAAGAAGAGTGTGATTAAGCCTTAAGAGCTCCCCAAGATACATGAAAAAGAAAGTCCTGAGCAATTGCTAAAGGAAATAAGGTTGAGGAATTCTCAGATAGGCTCCTCCTCTCACTCTGGAAAAATTATGAGCAATAGTGTTTCTCAAAATATTCCATAATATCCTCCACCAAAGCCCTAAATATAGCAATAGATTAAGCCATAGCCTACATAAGGAGTGAATAATATAGTTGGAATTTTAATAAAAATCGGTGATTGGTCAAAATAATAAATGAAGAGTTGCAAAATGGTGTCAGTTGAAATCGCTGATTTACCCCCTGATCTGTAGCTTGTTCGATAGAGAATCAAAAATTAATAAGAGTTTCTTCTTTAATCATCTTCACAGTACCTCACAGCAGCGAGATATGCCTCGCGCATTCTTCTTCTTCCTCATCTTCATTTTCATTAATACTTGTGTCGCTTATAATTCTTTACTGAGCACTCCCACACAAAAGTTGCAAGGATAAAAAGTTCTTAGAATTCTATGCTGAATCGAATGGTGTAATTATTATTCAAATCTGAGATCCTTCAACTGCCTCTCATTTAATCCATTTTAATTTAATATCTAATTTAATTCTCTTTTTTATTAAATTCTCAGCTATAATGTGTAGTAAGTGGACACCACTGATTTAATAAACCTGCTTATGCAAAGGATGGCAACAAAATGACTCCTAGAAATTGAGCAGATACCTAGAGCAAGCTTATAGGGAATTGGAATATTTTAACAAGCTTAAATTTATAGTAATGTTGATCAAATATATTTAGTTATTCATAACTGATTAAATGTAACATTTTATAAAATTTTAAAATGACTTTTTTTTTTATAAAATTGGCTCTTTATAATTTTTATTGCATATATAGCTCTCTCCTAATAAAGTATTAAATTTGAAAATATATTACTCATTTGATTTAATACAAAATTGGAAGGTCTGAAAAATAATGAAACTATAACTTTTATATTTGTGTCTTTTTCATATTTGTGTAAATCTTAGTATAAGTTTCTCGTTAAAAAATGTTCCTAGCTATGAAATATAAAGTGATTAAAGAAGAATGAGTAAGTTTTTATGAATTTTGAGGAAAAAAAAACCTGCATTTTTAATTGGTTGCATTTCCAAAATACCTCAAACACACATAGAATGAAAATTGTCATTTCATTGTAAGTTTTCAATAAATTGTGGTGGTTTATTTAATTAAAAAATAAGCCTGAATTTCATGGTCCAATAACAAACACTTATTCAGATTATTATATCACTATTTTATCTATATGTTTTTTATGTGGACACATAGAGAGCAAGGAAAGTTCAACATAGAATTTAATAATATTTTGTATGTGAGAATTTATTAATAAACTATATTTTTATAATCGACTATTTCTCTACCGAACAATTAACTATGGGCAATTATTACACATTATAGAATAATATTATAATGACATATGGAGCATTATAATTTTAGGATAGTGTTGTGGAAAGAGTTCAAATCCGCCAGCGCAAGTTCCGCAAGCAAACTAGCAATAGAAAACTGGAGCCATGCCTTCATACAGCAGCTTTGAATATAAACAATCATTATACTTCTTGATAATTTAAAATTATTTGAACCAGTAATGATGGACAATCCATATGCAACAGTTGATCACAAGGCTTTGGAAGAGGCGAAGAGAACATTATATGTAAACAAACATTTTTATTTTTAGTAAGAGAGTACAGGATGAATACGAACGCAGCTTGAAGAGATAGAAAGAAGAGCAAACGAGGAGTCAAGCAGCTACTTTAAAATATTTCATGAATTAACTTTTGAATTAATGATAGCAGCTAGAGATGATCTAAAAACGAATGCAAGTAACAATCTGTTAGCAGCACCTGCTACTACTAATCTCAATGGAGGCTCCTCCTCTAATCTAAACAGCAATAGATCCTCCAATCCAACTCATAAAAGTTGTTAACACTCATCTCTTATCTCTACTCTTGTAAATGTGTCTGCCTCTGCTTATGGAGAAGACTCTACCCTTGATGAGAAGACCCTGGCTAAGAAGAGAAAGGCGGAGGAGCAACGGCGCCTCAGAGAAATGGAGTACCAACGCAAGATAGAGGAGAGGAAGCAGGCAGACTTAAAGTTTAGGGAATTGCAGGAGAAGAAAGATCAAGCCAAGCAATAAGCGCAGACTACCCAACCATCTTCATAGCAAAATGCGGCTGCTTCTAAACTCTATCAGTATCTTTTCCTTTTTCTCAAATAGGAGTATTAAGTATATGCCCTTATCAGCTAAGTTAACTGAGGAGGAGGAACTGTAAAAGTAAAGGAAAATAGAAGAGCAGCGGAGGCAAAGAGAGGAGGAATATCAGCGAAAGATGACAGAGTAGAAGCAGGCTGACTCCAAATTCAGAGAGCAGCAGATCAATATAGTTTATCCTCCTTCTATTATAACTATTGTATGAAGATTAAGAAGGAAAAAGAAAAGGGGAGCGCTCCTACTTAGGCAGATGCATCCTCAAGCATATTGATTTTTGTTTGAATAGTGTTTTTATAGCATTGAATAAATTCCCCTATCTGCAAAGTTAACTGAGGAGGAAGAGAAATAAAAGCTAGACAAAGCAGAACAGCAGCGTCAAGCCAGAGAAGCTGAATACTAAAAGTAGCAGAAGGACTTTAAATTGGATGTTTAGATCTTTAACTCTACAAAATAGTTTGAAGGAGCGGAAAGAAGCAGACTAAAAATTCAGAGAAGAGCAGGAGAAGAAGCAGAAGGCAAAGAACTAGGAAGACGAAGCACTTAAATTGAAATAGCAGCAAGAGAACTAAACAACCTTAACATGCGTTAATTTCATTAATATGGTTTTGAGAGAAGTAAGAGTAAGATAGGAAGGAGAAAGAACGACTAGCAAAGGAGGAGTAGGATCGTATTGCAAAAGAGAAGGCAGAGCAAGAACGCCTAGCTAAAGAGAAGGCAGAAAAGGAAGAGCAGGAAAGAAAGCGACAGTAGGAATTAGAAGAGCAGAGAAGAAAAGAGGAGGAGAGACTTGCAATAGTGAGACAGCAGGAGGAGGAAGAGAGGAAGAGAAAGGAAGAAGAGAAACTCAAACGCATTTAGGAAGAACGCAAGCGCAGAGAAGAGGAAGAGCAGAAGGCGTTGAGAGAGCAAGAGGAGAGAATTAAGAAGTAGCAGGAGGAAGAAGATGAGAAAAGGAAGAGAGCAGAAATCGCCAGATAGCAGAAGGAGGAGCAGGAGAGGTTGAGGTAAGAGGAGGAGCAAAGACAGAAGGCCAAAGCAGAGGAAGAGAAGATTGAGAAGGCTAAGTTGGGAAGGCTATAAAAGGAGGAGCAGGAGAGAAAGCGCTAAGAGGAAGAGGAGAAGTAGAGGCAGGCATCTTAAACGTAGGAGCAAATGCATCATTAAGTGTAAGAGGAATTCAAAGTTAATGAGGAAGGCCAATCTGAAAATGATGGATAAATCACTCTTGACACTAATTAAGCCAATGAAGCTGCCGAAGATGATGAGGCATATACAGAAGGATTCAAATTTTGATAATATTTCTAGGAGATGAAGCCAATGGGGACACACCAATGAATACTGGAGATCCTGATGCTTCCAGGGACGGCACAGCAAACACTACTCGCTCAGACTCTATTATAATTAAAAAAATTGTTAAATAAAGAAATTTGAAAAGCTCTTAAGTTAACGCATCTGCTGGTAGCAAAAAGAAAAAGAATAACAAAAAGAATAAGAACAAGTGAGAGTGTTAAAAGAAGTAGCAAACATACGACTAACTATAAATAGAGCATTATGAACTTTAAATATTTCTCATTTAAGAAATAATCGATTTAAAAATAATTTTTGAGATTTTCGAGTAATTTAAAAATTTAAATAAAATTAAAAAAACTGGTTTTTAAATTTATTTTGGTTCCCAAAATTAAATTAAAAAAGTTAAAAATGGAAAAAAAAAACTTTTTTGTATAAATTTTAATTTTAATATTATTTGAATTAATTAATTATAAAACAAAAAATAAAAATTAGTCAGATTTAAAGGGAAAATTTTTATGAAAAAAAATTATAAATAAAAAAATAAATCTTTCAAAAATTAAAATTTTTAAAAAAAATATTTTTTTTAAAAGTTAAAAGAAGTTTAATTCCTTTTTGGTTTAAGTTTTAATAATTACAATTTATTAATATTATTTAAAACAAAAAGGGATTTATGTTTAAAATTAATTTTAATAGAAATTTCCCCCTTTTTTACGCCATTAAATTCTTAAACTTTAAGCCTTGTAACTTGTGTTCGGAATTTTTCAGCTCATAGATCGGGTGAACTAATTTAATATCAAGGAGTTTCAACCTTCCATTTATTAATACAAACATCTATGAACAAATTTTTATTTGAATGCAATATTATGTTCTCCCTCTTTGGGCTAATAAAAAAGATTAAATTTTAGAGAAAAAAAAGGATTAAAAAGGTTAATTATACTTTAATGCAAAAATAGTCCAATAGAATGGGTTAATGGCTTCCTCTTTCATGATCTTGAACCCAAAAGTTTTAATGCATCAGTGTAAATATAAGGTATTATGATGATTTTGAAAACTAGACTTGTTCTATATTTACTAATACTTTCCAACAATTATCCTTTAAACTTGTTTCTTACTTTTTTGTTTTCTTTTATTTTAATATGATTGAATTAATTAATTGGTAAATATTCTTAAAATTATTTTTAAAAAATAATTTAAAAGTTAAGAATAAATATTACTTTTATGAATAAATTTTTTGTAAAGCACATTAGGATGAAATTTTTTTTTAATTTAAGCGAAAAAATTTAAAAAAATAAAAAAATTTTATTAAAAATCAATTTAATTCTATATAATTTCGGGGGGTTCCCCTGAATTCTTAAAATTATGAGCAAATCTCAAAAGAAAAAAAAAAAGGATTTTGGAATAATTCCCCCATTTTTAAAAATTTGTGACATTTTTTAAATCGGGCACTAAAAAAAATGAAAACCCTTTTTTATGTGATAATAAAGTCTTAAATTTAAATTAATTTAAATAGATAAAAGTAGCATATTTAAAATTAATCAGAAACTGTCTGGAAATGATTCAGTAAATTCTTGCAATTAAAGTTGAAATAAAATTTACTTGAAAATAACTAATATTTCTTTATTTATAAACTCATTAAGTTTTAAAAAATAGATAAACCTATCTCTATAAGCAGTTCTATTTTTAATAAATCTAATGTTTATTTCAAGTTGTATTAATCTATCTCAAAAATAGAAAGTGAGTAAATTTATTGTTGAAGAAAGTAATGCAAATATAAAATGAATAATAAAGCTTTTCACAAAAATAATTATATATTTAATGCTCCTTTGGCAATTTAACTTTAACTTCAAATTCCTATTAAATTAATAAGAGCGATAGTAAAGCCTGAAATATAAAACGCTATGAAGCTATTATTTAATATATTTGCTCCGTTAAACATACCCTCATCCTGATTTGTTGAGTCTTGAGCAAGGAGTCTTGAATTACAAACTCTTTGATTGGTGGTGCAAGAAAGGGAGAAAGAGTTTGGAGCACTAACTGGTCCCCAACATCCCACAGTGTAGGGGAAAAAAGTAGTAGTCGCGTATAGTAACTTCCATTACAGTTGAGAGTTAATTCGAAAAGCATAAAAGAAATATCCTTTGTATTTTTTATTTAATTTAAGATTGCTAATATATTTCTTATTCTCATAAATAAAGCACATTGAAATGAAAATCCCTTGTTTTAAAAGAATGAAATATTTTTATTAAGGAATATGCAATGTTCATTGAGATTTAAAAAGATAAGAACTTACAGTTTTAATTACTTTGTTTTCAAAATGCTAATTGGTTTCATTAAAAGACCTTTTTTAATTACAAATTCTAAATTTAAATAAAAGCCTAAATTCTTAAAAGTGTGGTTGAGGTATAATGTATATAAACGAGCAAACAATCATTCCATCTCATTCAAGCTTGAATATAATAGTTGAGGGTCTGCTTTTGTAAGAAGTAAATTTAACTTCATTTTAAAGCAAGATTATATTGACTTGAAATTTAAGACAGGATTAATTAGTCTGATTTTTTCGTGGTTCAACTAGTTGTATTTAGTTTAATTACCGTTTTATAATATAATATTTTAAGGAGGAATTGTTAATGAAAGATGAAAGAAGATTTTGCGATATATCTTTAAGGATATTTATTTTGTCTTAAATGAAGCCCTCAGTAAAGAGATTCTTCCTTTAAAGAATCTAATAAATTTATCTATTTTTAATATTGGGTTTTAAAGGATAAATAAATGCTTATAAAATACATTAAATTCTTAAAATAATTCTTTACTCTTTTATTAGTAGAGTTCATTTAAATAAAGTTTGAAGAAAATTTTTAATGACTATTTCATTAAATATAGTAATTTTGATCTATAATGGTCAAGCCATTGCAAACGTCCACGTCGCAAGGTTGCCAAAGAGATCCGTCACTCTTATAAGGTCCTAATATTTTATGCCCATCTTTTGCTATTCCCACTACCTTCAGAGTCTTCTAAGAAGAGTCTGTGATTTTTCCCAAAGCGAATTGGATACTATTAGTCTTGCAAGATGGGCTATTGTTGCAATACGAAGGAGTTGTCAGAGTATTTTTGAATTGAGAGCTAAAAATGCAAGGAGAGTAACTTTAATACTTGTACAAACCAGAATTTGAGAGCCCTCCAAGGCATATATCAAGAGAGGTTCCTCCAACCATATTATTTGAAGAGGCGAGCAAGGAATCGTAGTTTGCATCTAATGATAATCCAGAGTAGAATGGGACTCCATTCAAAGCAACACCAACTACTTAGCCACTAACTCCAGAAATATCCTTCAGGGATAAATTAGCGTTTGGCTTGGAGATTAGTGAGCAAAGTTTTGAATCCACTTTCTATGAAGTTTGAATTTATTGGACTTAGAGTTTTGCAGTTTCTACATTAAACTAAACCTTGAAGTCTATTTGATTCTCTTAAATTAGAGTATCAGCAGAGCCAATGAAACAGTGGTCTGGCAAAGAATTGGTTTGAACTCTGATAAAAACTTAATCATTTTCTAGAGTGCAAGTCACTTTGAATTTTCTCTGCCAAATACATCCTCCCTTGCTAGATTTCTATAGCCCAAAGCAAGATTGCATTCCTGGGCATACAACCTATTCTGAGATTATTTTAATGAAGTCGCTGTTCTTTGAGGAGATGAAGGTTTCCTCATCGGATGTGTCCATTTCAGAAGCGAAAGAAAGACACTCTTGAAGTTTTGAAGTTGATGGGGTCTTAGTAGTAGGTTAAGGTCTTGAAGAAATAATGGCAATCGGTGTTAAAGTGGGCTTGAATCTATCTTTGGGGTGCCCGAACGGGTCTCTTGGGCCCCAAAGGGGTTTTGTAGTAGAGGTTTTTTTGGTAGGGGTCTTTGGTTTCTTTAGTGGTAGCGAGCCTTATAGTAGTTGTAGTTCTAGTAGTAGCCCCGGGTGATAATTGTAATTTGCTTTTTGGTGGTTTAAAAATTCTTTGAATGTTTTTGGTTTCCCGATTGTCGTTGTTGTGGGGTTTTGTAGTATTATCTAGTTGCTGCAGACTTGTGAAAATAATGAATTTTCTTGATGGGGTTTTCTAATTTTTTTGGCAAAAATAGACGTTTTTAAAGGAAAATTCACTATTAAAAAACCCATAATTTTGAAAAGAAAGTAAAAATTTAAGGGTTGTAAAATTTAAATTTCTTTATTAATACTTAAAATTTTTGAGATTTTAAAAACGCAAAAATTACTCAAAAAAAACACACACCCCTATCTCATTTTCTTTTTGACTTTTAAATTTTGGATGATTCCCCTTATCTAGCTAATATTCATTCCAACATTAACCCCAAATCGCAAAAATTTTTGAGAGTGCCCATAAACCTCTCGCATTTAAAAATTCCCTTTGCAATTGAGAAATTTGGGAGTTCAGCTTTTCCTATCCACTTTTTAAGTTCAGCCCCTTTTTTCAATTATTTGATGACCCCCCAAAATTTTCTTTCGCCACAAAGCGCACTTCATTTTGGGATTTAGCGGCGAAATTTTCCCCCAAATAGATATTTTCCAAAATCTAAAAAATCTCCCCTTTGGGCCCTTTTAGCAAAAACATTTTATCTTTTGAAAGGGCAAACGTCCCAAAACTGTGAATAGAAAAAGCCTTTTAAATTTTCACTAAGCCATTTATTTTTTAATGAAATATTTTTACACTGCTCGGTGTGGGGGGTTTTAGCGGAAGTTTTGAAAATTGTGCGACAAAGCTTTTCCCACACACAACACCTTCATGAAAAGAGTTGGTACAAGAAGCACGAAAAAGAAGTTTACGAGTAAAAAAAAGTAAATATAACTACAATGCGTTACTTTTCAGGAATCAGCGAAGACCAGGTTAGAAGCTTATGCCCCTTTATCCTCGCTCTATCAAGGGAGCAGTTGTTGCTTCCTTAAGAAGCTCAAAGAAGATCACAGACGGTTTAGATCGTTCTATCTTGACAAAACCCCAGCCCTGCACAAAAACAAAGGAACAAGAAGGGATACCGCTGAGGGGAAAATCACTCCTTTTTTAAAAGTTTTCCCTACCGCCAAGTTCAACCGGGATTGAGTTTTTCTAAAAATTAGTTTAAGGGGCACTATTAAAAAGTCTTTCTCTAAACACTTGATGCATGATTAAAACTACATACAGAGGATTTAAATGAGTAGTTGAAAAAGAGTGGAAAAAAAGAGAAGACAAATTATGTGCGAGATAATTTAAAAATATTTAGGGAAATTATTTAAATTTTAAATTTAAAGACTTAAATCACTTTTGCTTATCCTGGGAAAAAGGGATTCTTAAGAGGTTTTCCCTTTTTCTCTTTTGTTTGGGGGGCCCGATGGACCTAGCTTTCCCCATTTCAGCCTGCTTTCCCCCAATTTTATGTTTCAAACTCGTCGTTCCCCCAAGTTTGTAAGGATTTGACGTTTTCTCACCTCGATGCTTGTATTTGCTTTCTCTGAATACCTTTTTCCCCCCTCCTTCATTAAAGGCCAGTGCCAGGTTTTTCTACACAGTTTAAAATCAAAAACTTTCTAGAAAAATAGGGGTACTTTTGGAAACTGCTTTAAACCACTTGTCGGAATTTTATTTTCCTTTTCTTTCTTTTGGGGCTTTTTCTCTACTTTTAATCTTTTTCCTGTCTCCTTTTCC